>JANDJT010000041.1:8603005-8622315 GCA_024331685.1 Stegophilus panzeri | reverse complement strand
ATACAGTTATGAAAATATGGATGTTTATTTAATGCCAAAAGACCCATTTTGCTGGTTTAAAAAACTAATATGGTTTAAAATAATCAATATAGTTGGTTCTGGAAATAACAAGCTTAGTAGGACATTTTCTACCCTGAGCCACACAATAGGGGGATAAAAAGTGGTCCTGCTTGCAAAAACCTTTCAAATAAAACAGATTAAATCAGAACATATGAAGCACTTTTGCTTGCTACAAGTAAATGTGTTCGTGTTTAGGGTTGTACAATAAAAAAACGTTTTGAATGGATGGGGTTCTGGTAAGCTTTTAGTAAATATAATAGATTTGTAAAGCTGTGTACTGTCATTTTAATTACTCTAATGTCCTTTAAAAATAGTTACCCAGACATAAGATGTTGGTAAGTTCCTATTCATTACAGATCAATAAAAAATCATTAAGTACTACTTCAATATTGTGTGTGTGTTGATTTAATATAAATTATCCACCAAGTGCAAAGAATCACGTAAAGTCCCTTCTCAACCAGCGAGGATTAGAAAATTTCCAAATTTGTACAAGCTGCAGCTTTAGTTATAAGTAAAACAATGGTGTAAATAGAAAAAAAGTTTCATACCTGTGTACCAACAAGTGTGTACACCGACACAGCAATTTTATTTAAAACAGTGTGCCACAGGGAGTGTACCTTGATAAAGATGAAGAAGTCAAAGCACATTGTAAAGTGTGAGGATGGAAGGTTTTAGGTTTTTAGCCAGGCAAATGGTTATAAATATCATGCTGACATTAAATGTACATGGTTAGTGTCATTCATTAAAGGATCAATAGATGTTTCAGTGTGAAATGGGGGGGGTAGTATTACTTGGAATTAACTGGATGTTTTTACATCTGCTCTGAAACCCTAAACGTAGTATTGATTCTAAACTTCAGTCTGACTGAATAATCTTCACATAGACAGATGCCTTTCAGAGCCCACAGCAGTTGTTTAATCCCTCCGTAGTCTGATGGTTGTAATATTAGTTGAATGGGTATTAAATGTACCCCGTGTAGTCCCATGATCCCATCCTTTATCCAGAGTTATAATCTGGGGGAATGTCTTTGTGATATTCTTTTAGCCATGTGGATAGAACTCTTACATACATGCATATGTGATTATTCTTCCTAGGGCAGATGGAATTTTCCTGCATGAATGTCCAACATTGGTTTGAAGAGTATTAGTAAGACTTTTAACCACTACCCTGGCACCCTAATTCCCCAGACCACTTAATTTTTTATGGTCACTCTGTGGATGCTCATCCTTACACCGCCTTTTCCCCCCCCAGCAGCTGTGGAATTCAGTGCAGTCAGCATGGCTCTATATGTGACTCGTGCCAACCTCCTAGTATGTTACTGTCATTTCCAGCACGTCTAACTGTTGCCTGTGCTGCACTCGGTGGGTCTTTATAATGTCATTGTATTATTTTACTTACTTTAAACTCTGATTTGCTTATGGAAAGCTTTGAATCATGTAAACTGTTGGCCCAGCAGGTTAAACTGGAACGCCGTGCTGTAAGTACTTAAAACCATAACTTGCCTCGCAAGTAGCAGGTACGTTCCCTTAATACATAGCAACAAAAAATGGGGGGGAGAGAAATCAGAGGATCAACTACCTGACACATAGAGGAGCGGAAAAAATTAAAAGCTCAATCAGTTCTGCTATTATTACTGTCATATATATATTTTTATTGTAGTGCAGATTTTAAAATCAATTTAACCCACTACAAGCATTTTTGTACATCTCCAACAAATGGGGTCGGCCAATTTTAAACTAACCAGGTGACATGCTAGGAGAAACATCACATTTGTGAGAAGGTCTGTGAGTAACAATGACCACCCCCACCCTCCCCTCGAAATAAGAAAGGAAAAGAACGGGAAAAGAGGGAGCGGAATATAGTTATATATCTCTCACAACACTTCAGTTATAAAGCCGTTACACCAGCTACATATTCATATTATATCAACAATAGTAGAAAAAAAGGCTAACAGACCGAAAAAAAACAAACAAAAAACAAAAGAGTAGGAAAAGCCAATAGCATCCAACAACCTCTTTAAAATAATTCCTCTGTACAATATATACAGAAAGCACATCGTGAGTGCATGTGTGAGAGAGCGGGGTTGGTAGCAACAGGAAGTGAGGCAAACGTGCACAGCTTGCCTGCATGTTGGTGTAGGTTAATATTTTTCTAGTGCTATACTACACCACGCAGATACACATGACGGAGTGGGAAGGAGAGGGACCTGGGGGCTTATCCGAAGAACTGCGGCTCCGATAGTGAACACGGACAAAAAGCACACGTACTCCACTGTCAGCTATACAATAACTCTACACATCGACGTATTCGGAGAAAGCTGTGCCGAGTACCGACCCGACTACGGACCTCACACAGTGGGTCTAGTGTTGCCTGTTTAGCCACGGCACACAGACGTGAATATCCCATACAGACTTCTTGCGTTCGTGAGGGAACTTCCCCCAGGTCTTACACTCTGGTCATGCAGTTTGGCATGAGACTCTCAAGCAGCAGCATCGTGAACAACAGCGTGGGTGTGTTCGACTGGTTTATGACCAGGCCGTGTGGTCTGGAAAATGTCTGGGTCAATCCCATGTCACACGGGCACATGCGCTTCGTCACTGAAAGACCGTCTCGGTTAGAGAAGCCGGGCCACGGTGAAGCTCCTATAACGATAAGAGAACGAATGCCTTCCTCCTAGCAGGGGCACTCTGAGGTGCTGGTTGTGCTGCCACAAAGGAAGGCACTCCGGTCCAGCCTACTAGCAGAGAACGCAGTCTAGATGTCTCCCCCCGCCCCCCCTTCCCCCTTACAAATGGAGTTCTTTGCAGCATGTCGGAGCACCTATCTAAAGCAGCCGAAGGTCAGTAGTCCCAAAAAGAGCAGGTGTAAATGGCGCTGGAGTAAGGTGGAGCCCCTTGGAGGAAATCCGTTGGCTAGTACTCGTAGCCGGTAAAGCGTTCGATGCAAACAGGCTGATGGGAAAGGATAGGTGTGCAGAGGTCTCTTTGTCTCCTTAAAAGTATAACGTGCTGATCGACACAGGCTGATTAGAAGAGAGAGTGGTGTCGTGAATGTCTTAACAAAACTACACTTGTGTGAACTCCTGTTAGCAGATGTCAAACTTTCCTAACAGGAACTGTAGTATATCCCCTGAATCTAAACCGGATGAAAGAGGTGAGCATCAATAGCTTGCATAGAGTCCAGCCGCTGTTTGTGTCTGGACAAGAAATGAGAAAGACCATGAGGATGGCAATTGTTCTCGTTCTCACCCTTAAAAACAGAAAGCAAAAAAAAAAAAAAAAAAAAAGAAGAAATATCCATGAATTTGTGTGTCCTTGGGGCACTTGAGTAACAGTTCCATCAAGTTTTTCCTCAAGACCCAGACTGGTAAACAAAGCGAAGTAGTCACATGACGTTTCCATGCTGTCCATTTCCTGCTTCCTCTGTCCCTCATGTTCCTGAAATTCAAGGGTTTTTTTCTTTGTTTTTGTTTTTTTACAGAGCTACCACATCATGACTCTGTGCAGAAGGTGCCGTGGCTCATCCCTCATGAGTACCTCATTAGTGTGACAGAGGGGACGTGTGACCGAGCTCTTCCAGAGGGGCATAGGGCTGGGGCGATACTGGCAACCCCCATCCATCTCCAACGATGGAGGTCAAAGACACCGGGATATCCGGAAAGAACAAACAAACAGAAACAAAAAAATAATTCAGGAACACCATTGAACTGATGTCGTAAAGTCTACACTCTTCCCTCATGTGATCTCATCACATGGCTGCAGGCAAGCTTGAGGTCCACAAGTCACCATATCTGGAGGTGCTGGAGCAAAATATAGGGAACAGTACTGACATGGTCATGTGTGCCTACAAGAAATACAAGAGACAGACTTATTACAACAAGAAAGAAAAAAAAAAAAGATAATAAATACATAAAGCTCTTAAATTGTTCTGATTTACTGTCTTCAAGAAACAAGGATTTATTCCACTAGAGGGCAACACAGACTGCATACTACTACGACTCGCTGTAGGATAGGCATCCATGCTGTAGTTCAGAATTTAGAAATCACAGAGAAGAAGATCTTACCATCCTCACCTCCGTGCAGGGGGGTAGAGCGAAGGGCCAGAGGCTTGCTGACTCGCAACGATAGCTGAAGACGAGAGAAGAAAAAAGGGGGGGGGGGGGGTATTTTGTCAGGAATCAAAGTAGACTCGTTTGGAAAAATAAATATCTCTACAGTAGTGAGGACCTTGGGCTGCATCACCCAAAACTTGTTTTAAATACCATAAACCTTTTTTCTATACTGAGCAATAAATTACTTGATGTGGTTTCACAAAGACAACGTGATGAAACAACAGAAAAACACTTTCACTCTCATCAAGAAACGCCGATTCTATAAACATACAAATTACAAGTGCTCCAATCCCTACATGCACAAACAATTTTTATGATTTCGCATGGCCAGTAAATACTTCCAAAAATAATTCCAAAAAAAAAAAAAAAAAAAAAAAAAAAAAAACCTAAACAAAAAAAAATTCTAGGGGATATTCAACTCCCCGTATATCTCGAAAAAGTGTCTGCTATAAGGATTTATCAATGTGAAATGTTTTATAAACTTTAAGGCCACTCTAAGATGGCAAAAAACCCAATTTATTCAAATGTTTAATTAGTACGTTTCAAAATGGTCACGTGATTGGAGTGATTGGCAATTTCTCTTTTGCATCGCAACATTCTCCTAGTGAGCAATCTGAAAATATGTATGTACAGAACAGATGGTGATGACGCCACAACAATCCTCTACACAAGCAAATTCTTTACTCGCTCACCGGGGGCATAAGACAGATCGTACTGTCCGGAGATAAGAGAGTAGCCCAGGTGGTGATGGGAAGGCATTATTCTCTGCGAGGGGGAGGATCGTGGTCGGTCACCTTCTCGCTCTCTTTCGCCTCCACCTCGCTCTCTGTCATGAGATGCTTTGTCACCCACTGTGGGCGATTTGTTCTTGTACTGGCTCGCGTGTTGATGCAGGATATCCAAGGCTTTAGAATCCGAAGCCGATTTGCCAGTCACTGTCGGACTGGCACGAGCTTTATCGCTTTCATCACCTGGTGAAATCTTAGTGCTGTACGGTGAAAATGAGTAACCTGCTGGCAGGTAGGACCCTGTAAAGAGGCAAAACATGCACCATTAACAGTGGGTAGAACTGTGGAGATTTTTCTTACTGAAAGATTAGGAAGGCTACACATGTCCAAACCCGTCAGTCTGTTACTATCTTACCTGGGTAGTTCTGCATCATCACAGACGGCATCCCTCTGTATCCTGGGTGACCCGGGTCATAACCCTGGCTGTAGGGGTACCCATGCATGTATGGCATATAAGACTGGTGTTGAGGCAGAGCTGAAGAGAACTGCATATGGGCTCTGGGGTCTTTACTGATCCCTCTGTGCTCGTCAGAGGCTGTTGAGGTCCGTGGCTCAATCCCGTCTTTGCTCTCTTCTTTAGGAGTATCTCTGGGACGAGATCTCTCCTCTTTAATTTTCCTGTCTCGCTCTCGCTCTCGCTCTCGATCTCTGTCCCTGTCTCGATCTCTATCGCGATCTCGTTCTCGCTCTTCCTTCCACCTCTCCTCATCTAGCTGTTTCTGCGCTTCGGGGTACTTGCTGGGGTAAACATAGGGCCATAGTCGAGAATCAGGCTCCTAGAAAGGAAAAAAAAAAAAAAAAAAAAAAGAAAGAAAGAAAAAAAGACTTCAGGATCTGTTTTCCAGAGTACATAAAGAAAATGAATTATATTGACAAAAAAACCAAACAAATAAATAAAACCCCTCAAGATTTTTCTCACCTGTCTGTACATGTACATGGCCTGTTCCATGGCTGATGGCCTTCCAGAGTCAATACTGGGTTTCTGCTCCTCTTTTCCATGATGACCTTCACTCAGTTTCATCTTGAGTCCTTCTGGTGGCTGGGCTGATTGCTTCCCATCTTCCACCTTTGGGATGATGACTGATTTGGCTGGCTCAGAGGTCAGCTCTTTGGGCTTGCTCTGGGGTGAGGGCTTACCGAGGTCAGAGAGGCTTGGTGCTTTAGACAAAGTTGGAGGAACTGATGCCTTTTGTTTCCACTCCTCTGACTTGACAGAAACGTCTCTGTCCTTCTGAACAGCCTCGGATTTCTTCTCTCCCACTCTGTGTTGCTCAGCAGCCTGCCTCTGCCGTTCCTCGCACTGCTGCCTGTAGGCTGGATTAGTATTCATCAAATGATTATGATAAGCCTGGTCTGGTGAATACCCATAGGCATAGGCATATTGATTATAGTACAGAGGCTGCATATACATATTAGACCGCTGCTGGATGACAGACGGCTGTTGTTGCTGTTGACTAGGCATGCTAATATCCGTCTTGCGATCCTCAGGCTGTTCGGATTTGCCTTTTTCGTCCCCTACGTCCGTCTCTTCTTCTTTCTTGACTTTCACAGCGCCATCCTGCAACAGTACACCAGTATTTGAGACCCCTGGACTGGGATTTGGATTGGCATAGTTAGGTGAGTAGTATGTCTCATAGTTGGGATAGTAGGGAGACTCTTTGTTTGGAGGCTGCGTGGCAAAAAGAGCCTTTTTAGCACCTTCTCTGGGTGCCTGATCCTCAGACTTTACCTTCACACCTTCCACTTTGCCCTCCCCGTCTTCACCAGCATCTGAAATGTCAGAGTAGGCTGGGCTGTTGGTTTTCACTGAGGAGTTATCTGCTCCATTTTGGGTGACTACATGGAGTGGGGTGAGAGGTTGTGGCATACCGCCACTATCTATCCGACTGGCTACACCAATTGATGGACTGGGAGCGTTATCAGTAAAGCTATAGATTTTATCAGCTTCAGCCTTGATACTGGCCAAGCGACTCTGGTGGGGATCTGTTGAACCGTTGAGAAGGCAATCACTCTTGCTGCCTGGGTCTGAGGATTCAGAGTAAGGACTTTTTCCTTCCTCTGACTTCCCTCCCTTTCCAGGGGCTTTGGGACTGTCACCCTCCTTTGCACCCTCCTTCTTTTTCTTGTCTTTTTTCTTTTTGTCCTTGGAACCACTTAAAGCTGGGTTCATAGAAGGGTCTCCACTTACTACAGGCTTAGGCTGGATGGCTTTCAGCTGTGGGCTTTTGGGAACGGACTGTACCACTGTGCTCATGCTCATAGAGGAACTAGAGTTTGGTGCAGGGAAGCTTGACGCTTGCAAGCCATAGAGTTGTTGTGGTATGGATGGTACGATCGCTCTTGCAGACTTTACAGCCTTCTGAGACAGCTTATCTGCTTTGGAACCAGATTTCTTCGCCTTGTCTAAACTTTTCTTATCATCAATGCCATCGTTGCTAGCCTCGTCTGTCAGACACGGGCCATCTTCGCAGCCATCTAAATGCAGTCCAGAATCGTGGTCAGCCTCAACCTTCTTTTTGCTGGACTGTTTGGAGGCATACTTGCCCGATGACGGTGATGGGCTCTGAGCATCAAACCCTCTGCCTTTTGGGGTAACTGATCGGGCTGGAGAAACGCAGCCTTTCTGAGAAATAGAGGCTCCATTGCAGCTGCCTGGTTCTGGATGCAAAGTAGAATCCTCCCCATATTCACTGTCCCCATCCATTTCCAGTTTGATATCATCATCATTGTGGGCACGGGCCTGGTGGTACTTCAGCCCATTTATGTGCTTGTATTTCTTGTTGCAGTTGGGATGTGGGCAGTCAATAAGCACTGGGGAGGGGCAACTCCGATCTAGAGAAGGGGGCAGGGGCTCTGCTTTGATAATGGGGATGGGAAGGACGGAATGAGGCATTCCACTGTTTGAGCTGGTGCGCATACGCTTACTACCTTTGGTGTCCTCCGAGCTAGAATTTGGCTCCATGTCTGAGGCAGGCTTGCTCTTGCGTTTGTTTATAGATGATGGGCTGGCCTTGATGTCCTCGGTATTACTATTGGGTGGCGTACGGCGCTCTGAAGAGTTCTGACTGCCCCGTCGTCCTTTGCTGTTGGATGCTGCTCGTGTCTTGCTGCTATTGCTCCCCTTGTTGTCAGAGGAGTTGCTATTCTCATTCACTGGAGTGTTGCTATTGGGTCTCATTCTTTTTCCCCTGCCTCGTCCATTTTTTATCTCCATATCACTTGTGGGTGACTCACAAAACCTGAGAGAACAAGAAGAGAAATGATCAGCTTGGAGGAAATGTCACTTTGCAATAACGTCACCAACAATGGTTATAATTGACAAGTTACTCATCAAACCATCTGAACAAAGAAAATCTGTTCTGTTACCAGAGTAACATGCTGAATTCTCTGGCTAAATTTTCATGTACCATACAGGACACGACTAGTAATGCGAAGGCACTCGGTGGAATAGCCTCTTCTCTGAATCATCTCCATTTTGATTCAGGAAGTGCCACTTTGGCAGCCCCAGGAGCGATGTGCAGAGGTTTTTTTTTATCCTCTTGTTATCCCTGATCTTGACAGCAGTGCTTATTCTGACAGATGGCGCGCTGCAGCATTAGGCTATGGTGACCTGTCCACTGTTTAGATATGTGGTGATAACATCCTCTAACAGACAGGGCATAAGCTAGTGGGGGGGGGGGGGATTCGAATTGCCAGTCTCATTCTTTTTGCTGGTTCAGAAAAAACAAAACAAAACAAAAGGAGTGGGAAAATACCCACAAAGCTGTATTAGTTTTGCTGAATCAGAAATACTGGAAGACGCATTTATACCAAAGCAGAGTTCAATGAAGTTGTCTACACTGTATCTTATCATTGTCTGATATCAAGTTCTATGGAAATGCACTTTTCTAGAGTTCTCCTAGCTAATTCTGGTGGAAATCTTACTAAACTGTATACAATGATGAAAAATGCACTGAAAGCCGTAGTCTGTACAGGGCTATTAAGAGGAATAACTTCATCAAACCTTTGATACACTGTAAGTATGAACCTGAAAAGTAGGTCAAACTTGAATGTACAAAGCGCTCGGACTCAATAAAGGCAGGATCAAAACAGTGAAATCCTAACATGCTGAAAGCTTCAGCTTTTGATGCTTTGGATCAATGACGAGGAGAAAGAGGGGGGCGAAAAAAAAAAAAAAAAAAAATAAAAAAAAAAAACCAATTCCACCCTGATGTTGCATTTCAAAAGCACATAGTTCTGAGACATCAACCTCTGACAGAATGCTGAAAAGACGCCCTGCCACACACACACACACACACACACACACACACACACACACTGGCATTGCCTGCTCTCTCTCACTGCAGTAATGACATTAATTGCACATATTATTTTTGTTATGCATTTTTCATCTTTCCTCTAATGATATTCCATCATGTGTTTCGTTACCGTGGAGGGGCCCAGTCATGTCTGGTGCAGTCGAGAAGAGTGCCCACATAGGTTTTATTCCTCCAGGTGACATTCACAACCAGCATACCTGCAACACAAAACACACAATAAACTTAAATAATACGAAGGTGCAGAATATCCCCAAAACTCAATCGAGACCTTAACCGACAGTCCCTGTTTTCTGACTCTTTTGCTAAAACAGCCATTTTTTAAAATCCGACAAATCCGACCTCTCGTGCAAGTTTTGAATCTGAAAAAGTCCAACACGTTGTTTTATATTCAGGATGCGCACATCATTGTCTCAGTATGAGAAGCACATACTTCACTCGGGTCCATTTCTCATTTAGTACTGAGCAGCTACACAGCATACACTAGCAGAAGAAGAAGAAGAAGAAAAAAAGCAACCAGCCATTAGTATGCTAGCAAGAGACGGAGCGAGTGAGGGAGAGAACTCTGGTCGGCAAATGTCCTCTAACTGACATTGCTGCAGCTTGGAAAAGCCTGTATTTTTGCATTAGGCAGGAAACACCTGAAGCATGTAAAAGAGTTCCCCTGTTCCTGAGCGCCTGAGTAGAAATGGTCTCTCCAGTGATTTGTACATTATACTGCTGACACCAATGTTTGCACACAGGGCAAGCGACAGCAACAAAGTCTTTGGTGGGAGGAAAAAAAAACAGGAATCTATGAATGTAAAATTGGGGAGAGAGAGAGAGAGAGAGAAAAAAAAAAAAGGGTAGGAGATGATGTCAGTCATGTTTACTCGTGCATACTTAACACAAGGGGGCAGCAGCCGTCACTATTACACAATTTCTGAACACTGTCATATTTCTCGACATCCTATTTCTTTCCTGACATGGAGGGGACCTACGTTCCAACACCACGTGACCGACCTTGATACAATCTCAGAAATCTCTCCTTGCTGCTTTGACATGATTTATAGTATATGTGTGGTTGAAATAACTGCTTTAGAAGCAGAAAGGTCCTGCACAAAAAGACATGAACAAGCTGCTTTTGAACAGCTTATCTAAAGCGTGCCAGGAAACAGAATCGCTTTGCTCTCACAAAACAGCGGACCAAACCGTCCACCGTTCGGCTCAGCCTTTCGTACCACGTTTCCTTGACAACCAGAAATGTCTGAGAGCCGTTCCGACGAACCTCATTCCGGTTTCAGTGAAACGAGTGGGAAAATTGAACAGACCGCTTGAATAATGCAGGCGAAAGGAAGCCGTTGTTAATTCGCCTGCGTGAAGCAGACACATACAGAGAGAACACATTACATCTGCAAACAATTAGCATGACATCAGATGTTGCTGGAGCAGTAACTGTTAGTACTGAAATGATACCCGGGACCACCTACCAGGCAAGGTGCGAGAAAAAGTAAGCGGGCTGCCAATTCCGTGTCATTTCCGAAAGCGAAATGGTATTTCCAGCGGGACACAAGTCATGAGCTGAAACTTCATGGCTCATAAACGAAGGCAGAGTCTGAGCCAAGGCATTTTAGAGCTTTTTAGGACTAAAGTCCATTTCAGAGCCCATTAAAAGCCACTCAAACTGTTCCAAAACAATCCCGTAGCATAAAGGCAGGGAAAAGTCTGTGTGCTTCCAGAAACAACATGGACTGCTATATGGGTGTACAGTCAGATTGTGAATACCGGGGTGTTCGCATCAACCTTTTGAGTTTTTTTAAAAATAGCTTTCGCAGACCATGACCTCTGTGTCAGCCAAACCCTTAGGGGTAACCAGAGTCCAAGTCATCCGCTTTAACATGACGCTTGCACTACAGGGCAGAAGTGCGACGACCTGCAGCAGACTAATTCATAAGTCAAGAGGGAGCACAACAGGCCTCTCAGCTTTCATGCCAGAAAACACCACCCTCCTATCTCTCTCTCTCTCTCTCTCTCTCTCTCACTCATCCGTGCAGAGGAGAGTTGAAGCTTTGCTATTGTGCTGCACTGCTGTTAAACCATGTTCCTCTTGGCTCTGATTTCCACAGCGAATACTCTAAGTGCCGAATCTCTACATGATCAAACCAGCTCGGTCCCGACGCCTGGTTTTGTTGTTGTTTTTTTTTTTTTAAACACGCGTATACATGTACATACTCAGCCTTAAGCCACGGATTCTTTCACAAAGAGATCCAAAACGAATAATACAGGAAGTGCATAAGGGTCCCTACGACAATACACCACGCTCTTTCTCTCTCTACACTACATGCATTCTCTGACTGTCAGTGTTAAGCAGTCAGTTGAATAAGTTTCCATGCAGGTTTAGACACATTAGGAGTGTTTTCTTCACAGGAGATGACTGAGACAACAAGGTGGGGATTGGGGGCGTTGGCTGCTGGCAGCATGCAAGACAGTGAGATGTTAAACAAACCTCGGCTTCCCATCTGCTCACGAGGCAGTCGTTTGCTCTCCTTTAAAAACGGCCCAATCATTATCAAAGCTTGAACTCTTTCCTTGTCTCTCCGGGGAGCAAAGCCCGAGGGCAGTTGGTTCCCCTTATCTGAGGACATTCTTAAGACGTCACACATTTCCTTGCTCTTTGGCACGAGGAGCCTGTTAAAAACTTTTGCAATCAATGTAACTGTGGAAATTGTCATCTAGAATATGGCCAGAAGAACCATTTAGAACAAACTCAGAGACCCGAAATTAAATATGATCTTTACAGTTCTCACTATTAAATTTCCCAGCTTCGTACCTTGTTGTTTTCGATTATGTTACACACAAAAATTAATCCGCTCTACATGTGTGAATTTTACAAAAATACACGAGGAAAAAAAACCCCAAAACACACTCAGAATCTAACCGTTTCTCAAACTACAACGAAATACGGCGAATTTATGATTCTCAGACGCCTTGTTTCATTCAAGAAAACTGTTTTTTAGAACACGAAATGGGCAAACACACTTGCTTAGTAAATCCCAGTGTGGAGAGTAGCTCTTTGTGCAAGTGTCGGCTGTTTTTCACGCTTGCGGTGTGGGACTCTCCACGGCTGTTTTGCATACCTCTGTGCAGCCTGGCTGCCAAGAAAAGCAAATTGGTGCAGCAGACAAGCCCGAACGTAGACAAAGCTTAGGCACAGGGCTCAGAGAAGAACTAACCAACACACAGCATTTGGCAGCAGACAAAGCTTTTCTCATCTTCCTTCCTTCAAAAGGACACGTAGCATTCTTTTTATACAAATGTTTATACGAGTGTTTAGACAAGTGTTTTATGTGTTCTCATTAAGAAACCAGTTCACAAGTCCCGTATAATTCTACTACTCCATTAATAACCGATAGTGCTCAAAGTGCCTATTCTTAAAATTCTTCAAAGAGAAAGAAAATAAGGAGTTTGGAGGTTAACTAACGGCTGTTTTGAAGCCCTCTTGAAACCAGTCTAGTCACACTTGTCACTACAGTAACTCATGCTGGAAGTGGTGGGAGGGAAGCGTCTGCCTCTTCCAGCGTATTAGACCAGTCATCTCAGAGTCCTAAAATTCCACCCACTACCCCTGCACCTCTGAGCAACAAAGAGGGCCACCTCAATCGCCATGGGGCCTTTAGTTCATCTTCCCCCTGAACCCCCATCAAAGAATACCTTAATGGCAACAAAGACCTGACAACTGACAAGCACCATAGAAAAACAGGGGCAGGTGCCTCCCTCCTCCCTGCCTGGGTCACCAGTTCAATTTTCCCACTGAAGAGCTGCATTAATGGGCAAGCAAACCCTCTTTAATCTCCCCCCTGGGGGATGAGTTCTGCAGGACTGGGGCCCACAGGCATTGACCTTGTGCCTCAAGCACATTCTCATTTAACTTGTCTTTTGGTCTAGTTCTCCCCTTCACCAGCAGACATTCAATCAGGATAAGGTAATTTTTTGGGGGGGAAGCCACCTACACGCGCTTTAGGAGAGGCATCACCTGCAAGCGTCTTTCGTTTACAAATCGCCTTGAAACCCAAGCTTTGAGAATGATGCGTTCTAGGATGACAGAAATAAATACAAACAAACAGTCTGCAAACGCCTCTAGAGACATGGCTGGTCAATTCTGGAATATTCGTAATGAGACAGCAAACAAAACCCAATCATTTCAAAGTGGTCAGCTATTTAATAGCCATGTCTTAAAGCCTAGAATCTATAAGTAGAGCCCCATATGCTCATTATAGGCAAAAAGAGAAAAGCTGGTGGTTAGAGATGTGAATTTTATAAGGTTTGATCTTCCAACCTGCTCACTCTGGTGGCTGCCTCTTCTGATTATACGGGTCATACAACCAAGGTGAGCATATCCCCTGGGAACAAGAGGGGACGGGAAGGAAGCTGGAGGGAGGCTGAAAGCCTCTCTTTTGTAATAACCATACTGGTGATTTAGCACAGCTGAGTAGCTTGTGGTCAATGGAAGTGCTGACAAATGCACCGCACCCCCAGGCCATTTTCTTTGGACTTCTACAGGAAGCAGTATGGAAGTCCCATAAACCCCAACGTGAGGTGAGAAAGTAGGCAGATCTCAGAACTGAGACAGTAACACTACAAACTCACATTTAGAGTCGATTTGTCTAGTTGGTAATTGTTGATTTGTCTAGTTGGTAAACGTTGACGCAAAAACAAAAACACGCATGAGAGTTATCGTGAACTCACGCCGGTCTTTAACGTTAAAGAAAAACAGATGTTAAGATGACCGTGTAAAATCTAAGCGTTTTCAGTTCAGATGAAATTCAACAAAATACAAACTAACACGCAAGGGCAATGTTTCTTCTCTTTTGCTTCAGAAATATGATCAGAGCTATGATTCGGTTATAAAGTGTCGTTTTCAAGATTACAATACAGACGAGTTCAGTATGGGTGAGTGGTAGCTTCTCCTCGGTAGATCTGGTTTCTGTCCACAGTGCACGTGTAGAGGATAACGTGCTTGGAACGGAGCTCAAGCAGCTGCTTAAACGAGGATCGATGAAGTTGGAAACATCAATTCATTAATAAAAGCAGGGAAAATAATTATTACTTCATGCAGGCGTTCTTTGAGCGAGACCAGATTTCAGACAAATGTACTGCTGCTTAAATTCTCCCCAAAGTATATGACGTGTGTTGAATCACTGTTTATGACGCACTAAGTTGCTATTGCAATTAGTTTTGCAAATCACGGACAAGAACCTCCACAGGAACATTCACAGGGAAAACAGTTTTGACTGACACCGCACTACAACCTTCACGTGCCGAAGCTTGTGGCCTGAACACTGTCCGAAAGACATACACCCGGATTATCCCAGACGCCTATGACTATAATACCTATTTTAACGCTCTTATTTTTTTGAAGGATGAAAGACTTGTATGAAAGGTGGTATGTTTTCTTGATAATTACTCATCTTTTTGAATAAAACGTGCACGGCATGGCTTGGTGCCGTGTGCGAGACACTGTTTATTTGAAACAGGAATTGGTTATAGACTTCAGACTGTGTGAGATGTGGATGGAAAAAGATCCCTCCTCATGATTAGCAGCATTGACCCAGTTCTGTTATTAAAAGACCAGGAACCCAGAAGTCTGTTAAACTTCTAAAGTGCGTGTCATTGCGTATATGGAAAAATACATGTGCGAACAACTGTTATTAATGACTTCTTCGAAATGTATAGGTAAATCTACTTGAATCACTTTACAGCAATGATTTCTTGCAGCATTCTGATGTAATTCATCAGTTCATGCAAGAGCTCGGTAGGAACTACTCTGTAACCCAAACAACCACCGTTTGAAACCGTGAAACAGTCAAACAACTGGTGTGGCTATGCGTAATAAAAAAAAAAAAAACCCTCTACATTACAGACGTCATACAAACTTGTACACATGATAACCAGAACAAAATGGACACCAATCCTCCTTAAGGAGAAGCAATTCTGATCCACATTAGATTTGCTTGAAAACAAAAGGACTCTAAAAAGTAGCCTTTGCTTGAGCAGGTCTTTCATCAGGGCGCTGGCACAAATATGTTGGCACAGCCCTCACCGCCTCAGCCAGAGAGCAACGCGCCAGCCTGCAATGGGGAAGGATTTTCTGGGGCGACACTTCAGCAGCAATAAACTTTCAGAGGATTTGGAGCTGACATTTCCAACTGTCAGCATGTGGTGCCTGTGTGAGCCGAAGCTCTGCTGGCCCAACCCCAGGGTCACTACAGTATCACCGACGAGAGATTTGTGTCCTTATGCCACCTTGAAAAATACCACTCCTTTTTTTCTCTCCAAGTGCATCTCGCTTTCTTTATGCTGCTCTCAAATCAACGTCTTTTCTTTCTTGTCATCCTTCAGCCTCTCAGTCCCGCTGCTTTCAGCAAATCCTCTCGTCACTATTGTGGCTCCCAGTGTGACCATGGGGAGCTGTCAGGCATCCTGGGCTACTGACTGAAAGAGGTCATAGATGGTAGGTCACGGTTTCCTCCCCCCCCTCCCTCCCAGCCTCTGCACTTCACTGTGATGGCCCAGCATGAGGGCAATCCATTGATCCACACATCTCTCTAAATACACCACGCCGAAAGGTCAGCATTTGGTAGTCAAATTCTGCAGCAAAAGGTTGCTCAGCCTTTGGGTGAAAATGAACATGACTTCAATTAAAGAGGAAAGCATTTTAGATGGCGATCATGTTCTAGAAACCGAGCAAATCTCCAACTCGTTAGGGATCTGTTCAACGGATTAACAGCAAGTGATCGATTATTGATTAATTACAAAAACACAATGCGGATTTTCACGTGATTAAAATTATAAGGCATTTAATTGATTACTTCTAAATAAGACCGTTTCCATGAATTTTTTTCCTGCATGTGAGGGCTAATTACTTCAAAAATGTGAAAATTGGAAAAAGAAAAAAAAAAATGGATTTACGATAAAAAAAAAATAAAAAAAAAACTTGCCTCGGGTGTTATCACTGTTTGCAGGACTACAAGACCGATAAAATGTAAAAAACAAAAAAAACCCAAAAAAAAACCAACAAAAAACCCCCCAAAAAAACCCAAACAAACAAAAAAAAAAAAACACCTTTTTGTCTATCTAACACAAGACTAGGCTAGTTTGGTATTGCTAGCCAAGGGGAGGCACAGCTAAGCTATCATTGTATGGTAGCTGCTACAGCGCCATGCAAAGTACATTATCTGTCCTGAAGCTCTGCTCATATCATGTTCACGTATACTGGAACTCATAGACATTTACACTCCTTGTTTTCCTGCTCAGAAACAGAGGATATTAGTGGTTCAGTTTCAATGCCTTTACTGGTATAACATAAAAATTGCATTTAAAAATAAATAAATAAATAAATAAATAAATAAATAAATAAATAAATAAATAGGCGTGTGTCCCATCCCATCCCCGCCCCCCCACACTAAATGATAATGTGAATTGAAATCGATCAGCCAATAACAGACGAGTATTTCCACATATTTTCCTGTAAACCCTGTCTGATTGGTCTCGCCGCCGTTCACTGAAGATAGAAAATTACAACACTTCTGTCTTCTTTTACTGATGTTCAGTTACGTAGTGACGAATGTGGAGAATCTTACGTAGCTTCATGTGGAGAATTATTCAGGGTTAAAGAAAAATTCTGGGGCTACAGAGCTCTGAACGCCCAGGCCAGGTTACACCCCTGGTAGGTCATAGTAAATGTCAATAGTGCTAGCTCTGTGGATGCGCTAATGTACTTATTGTTTCTACAAAGAGACTATATATGCCAATGCATCCACTTAGCTATTTTGTAAAATATGCCATTGGTTATGTTTACGCTTTAAGAGCCAGGACTGGTTAACTGTCTCGCACCACCTCATTATATGATGCGCGATGAGAGTCGAAGCGAAGATCATTTCAGCAGCCCTGACAGACTCGCTACCAGCAGCCCCGTAATTCCAGCAGTGAAATGGCACTGACAGCAACTACACACTCTCTGGCTATTGCTCATCTCCTCAGTGCTCTCTGGAGGCAGCTTTAGACTTTTCTCTGGCTTATTTTCCACATTTGTCAAGCGGAGGCTGCTGCACCACGATGAGACCTCTGGGGCTCAAGCACTACTAACACTGCATGAGAGGTACTGAAGTACTAGAAACGAGGCAGTGAATCACCAAGGGGCTGCGGAGCAGAGTCCTAGAGCAGGGGAACGAACTGGCAGAAGATGGAGAGAGCAAAGTAGTTGTACATCCTCCCCATCCTCCTGTCAGGTTAGCCCAGAGCGACCGAAATGTACCCGCGCTCTACAGTTAATGGAATGCGTGGGAGCCAGCAAGTATGTGGGCTGGCTCGTGTTTGAAATTGCTGTGATTTTGAATACCGCACTGAGGAAAAAAAAAAAAAAAAAAAAAAAAAAAAAAAAAAAAATCGGTCATTAGTGGGACACGGAATAAGAATTTGAGGAAGAGATTCAACAATAAACATTTCAGCAGCACCACAGTTTACTTAGGTCACCATAATTAGATCTGCCAATGGATGACAGTAGCAAAAAATTTTGCTTCTTGCTTTCCAAAAAAACATCGCGCTGCGGGTTGACTGTAAACAAAGGGTGTTTAGGCTTTCTTTATCGTTAGCGCTCATCTCAGTTTCTCACAGAGTTCAAACAAATGAACAACCCGTGCGGTGGATTCATGCCCGAGCGTGCACGTGTGACACAAAAGCCACTGTTCTGCCAGTGACCCAACAGCATCGACTGGAGGATAACAAAACAGCAGTGTTTCAGGTTTATTGGACATGTTGTCTTTCATCTGGAAAGACACTTACGTTTACAACAGAAACCACTCAAATGCAAATGTCTAAAATAAAAAAGGCATGCCGTTGTGCCAGAGCTGTTTCTGAGCTGGCACTGCAGCAAGTGTCTGCCTCGCCCTGGACAAATCTTACACCGTTATAGACAGATGAAAATGGGCTGTGTGACAAACTGATATTATTTTCATAAACCTGTGTGTTCTATGCATCCCAGTCTTGCCAAGTTATTGAACCATACAGATCTCTCTCACTCTTTACAAATATATGAAAAAATAAGTACAACCCATGGAAATTGTTGGCTTTTTTTGACATATTTTGGATCCGTCACATGGAAAAAAGTAAGTACACCCCTACATTTATCACACCTTCGAATCCATAAAATTGGAATCAGGTGTTCAACATTGGCTGCTTAAGGAGTGCAGGTGGAACCGGTCTTATTTATACCCCTCTCATATCTAGTGTCTGGTGATCCCTTTGTTATTGAGGTGTGTGGTGTCATCATGCCAAGATCTAAAGAGTTCTGAAAGGCCTTCAGAAAAAAGCTTGTGGATGCTTATGAGTCTGGCAAAGGATTTAAATAGATCTCCAAATTATTTGAAAGACATCATTCCATTGTAAGGAAAATCATTTGCAAATGGCGCAGATTTCAAACGACTGCCGATTAGTCCAGGACTGGCTGTCCCAGCAAATTCAGCCCAAGAGCAGACCGTCTGATGCAACAAGAAGTCTCTAAGAAGCCATCACAGGATCCGTCTGAAAGTTGAACTTGAACTGAAAGTGGACTTTTCAACAGGATAATGATCTTAAATCACACTAGCAAATCCACCAAGGAATGGCTCAAAAAGAAGAAATGGAGGGTTATGGAATGTCCTAGTCAAAGCCCGGATTTGAATCCCATTGAAATGTTGTGGGGGGGATGTGGAACGGGCAGTAGACTCAAACATCTAGCAAGTGAAATATGCACGGAAGAGTGGTCAAAAATTCCAGCAAGCCTGGTGGACAATTAGAAAAACACCTACAATTAAGTTATTTCTGCTAAAGGGGGTATTAATTTTTCCACAGAAGAATATCACATCTATTGATATTTCTGTTGAATAACTGACTGCAAAAGCTCATTTTCCTTGTGGATTTATTCAAGTATATCAACGTATCATTAATAGACACTGTTTCAAAGACGATCAAATGTTTGCTTGTCCAAATTGGTAAAAAAAAGCCAACAATTTCCATAGG
>JANDJT010000041.1:8535037-8549810 GCA_024331685.1 Stegophilus panzeri | reverse complement strand
CACACACATACATTATATAAGCAGTATATATATGACTAGTGGCTTTCCCCCAACCACAATATTTGCCCTTACACACAGAGAGAGAGAGAGAGAGAGAGAGAGAGAAAAAGAAACAGTCCTTAGCTTTCTTTTCTTTTCGACCTCAGTTAGAATACCACATCACCACCCAATTCAAGGCTCTGTTCCACAGATAAGAAACAGGACTGAGCATGAAAGTAGCCAGTGTTATTCTGATGGAAAATGTGCACGCCGTGTGCCATGTTTGCAGATGCCAGTCTGGCAGAGGATCCCGGCGTGACCCGGCGGTCTCACATTCCGGCATGGCCCGAGTGAGTGAGGTTTCTGTGGGGAGAGAAAGCGGCCTCGCCGACAGCCCACGCCAATCTGGCTGCACCGTGGGACGCGGAAACCATAAACCACTTTATAGAGGGCTGAAAAGCAGGTCTGGTTCCCGTCCGTCACTCGATAGCATCCGCTCGCGCTTCCAGGTGTGTTTCTTTCGGGAGCGTGACATTGGGAAGAGACTGAAATGTTTTCATTTCATCTGCTTCCACGCTACCTCCAATGCCCTTGCGAACAAAGCCCCTGTGCTTCTGCAAGGAATGCTTTGGAAGCGAATAGCGGCAGTCAGAGGCAGCTGTGAATGGAGAATACTGGGAGCAAAACCATGTAAGGACGGTTTTACTCAGGGGAATGGCTTTCCTCTCTATTGACCATTCAGTTGGACCACTGGCTGCACACATTGCTTTGGGATGAGAGCTACACCAGACTCACAAGCAACTGATATCCAGGCTCTTGAGCCTAACGTTATTACAGAGAACTGGCACACATGATAGTCATATCATTATTAAAACATGCAGATGGAAAGCTCCAAATAAAACTAAAACTAAACACGGAACGGAAAAGTCAAACAAAGGAAGGCATGGCCGTATCCTCATTCCAGGGCAAGGTCCGTTTAGCAAACGATCGAACAGAAAAGAACTTCTTTTTTTGTTTTTTGAGGCAGTAAATTTCTCTCTGCACCTTCTTTGACTCGTCAGTGAAAAGCAAATGCAGCAGAAGTACACAAACATTACATTTCAGCAGTTCTCATAGGGAACCTGTTTGGTAGCCAAAAAGCAAATCCAGGATTAACTGCTGATCATACACCAAGAAGCCTTGGCTAGCATTCCAGATCATACAAATTCCCTTAATAAACAAAACTTCAGACTTGGCACTGGTTTCACTGCAAATCGCTAAAGCCTCATAGAGCGTGACTGGAAAAAAAAAAAAAAAAAAAAAACAACACAAAAAAAAAACACAACAACAAACAGTAAAAGATTCAAACAGGGATTTCGTGTGTGTTTGGAAAACAGCTCCACATTGCACTAATTAACTGGTTTTAACACCATCCCAAGCATGCAACATGGTTGATGGATTAAGTCTTCACCATAAATTGTCAACTAGTACTCCACATCTGAAAAACAGCTGCCGTTCTTCCTGGAAGACTTCTTAAGCTTATCCTTATTTTGGCATGCACATCTGTCGTTTACGATCCATCATCATTCAGAAAATCTGGTAGAAAGATATCTTTGCTCCATTATGACGGCTGAAGGGGGACCAACAGGAGCCACTGCAACTACCCAGACAGGAGTGGGTAAACCAAGCAGGGTTTAGGAACTCAAGACATACCAAGACCAGAGGATTTGATGGATCGTTGTAAAACATATCGTTGTAAAACACCATATTTCCTGATTTTCCTTGGATGTTTTTTTTCCCCCCAACTTTGATTAACCATGATAAATAACAATACAAATTGCACACTGTAAATTACTATTTTTTTCCGATACATCAGAGATCTGAGGTTTCCCAGATGTCCCAGTTTCTTTAAACCTTTCCTATGACGTTTCAGTGCAAGTATATTGATCTTGCCGGATACTGCGCTATTGATGCACAGTCGCTTTTTAACCAGGTTTCCATCCAAGTCGCGAATTTAACTTAAGTGAAACATTTGAACATTCGGAAATAAAATAACAAAATAGACAACAAAGTCGCCACTTCTGGGAAAACCGGTGCAAAGCGTCAATACAAACGGATGTCGTCGTAACTGGGGAAGCCACTGTGGCTCTCCCCCCACCCCGATATTATAAATAGCAGTGTGAATCTTTGGGTTGACATGTGAATCGATTCGATTCACGATTCGTTGGTTTTCGGATGCCCGATATTTGGGAACGGAGTCGTGTGAGACAGTTCTAGGAGGTAATTCTACCAAATCATTTTGATGACCGGCATTTCAGAATGACAAAATCAACATTCGAGATGCTGTGCAATGAGATTGGTCCACTGGTTAGTCCAGTTATGCCGACCAAAGCGCCCCAGTTCCCAGAAAGAAAAAGAAAAAAAACAAACAAACAAACAAACAAAAAAAAAACACATTGTTGAACACATGCGCTGAATATCCAATCACATCAGCCAATTATCCAATCACATGATTTGCTGAGACAAATTCATATGACTTTTCTAAAAAAAATTTTAAGCGCATCAAGGAGTTTATTCAGTAAAGGTGTTTCAATCGTAGATTATGCGCATGTCTTCTAATCGAATCAAAAAACCATCTGCCTCAGAAGTTTTTTTTTATGCACATTTTGGAGATTTTATTTGCGTGAATCTGGCGTTTTCATCCACCGTTTTAAAAAAATAAATAAATACATTTTTACGAGATATCCCAAAAGTCGCATGAAAATACGTGGATGGAAACATAGATAATGTTGCTTAGCTGCATCACACACTAATGCGACAACATATTAGGAGTTAAACTAGCACGGGACGGGGAAAAAAAATAAAATAAAAAAAAAACTGTTCTGGCTCACATGCAGAATGTTGCAATATGTTGTTGGAATACTGAAGAGACGCAGAGCCAATAATTATGTGTAATAGACTACGTTTGCCTCAAGGGGAGAAAACTCCCACTGCCTGACAATTGCATCCATTAAAAAAAACAAAAAAAAAAAAAAACCAACCTATAAGGCACTTGCAAAGAAAGCTGCTGTCGGGACAAAAGAGAGAAAAAAAAAATTCAACACATAATATAGGATCCTAGTTTTGATCGCTACAGCAGTTGGGACCTGTTCTCAATCTCTAGAAATGTGGTTGTTCCGTTTGTCTCGTACACGTAGACCTTTCTTAGATGAACAGGATCAAGCTCCTTCATAAATCCTCCATTTTTATGAGTCAATAAACGTTGGATCCATATCGGATTATAATGTCAAGAAATCATTTTTAATCACACCACCTGATGCGTGAATAACAGTAGGGCTTTTTGTTATACATGCCAATGAGCCAGTTCTGGACTGTTTAATGAATAAAATCAAGGTATTAATAAAATCAAGCTTTTCTTAAGAGAAAAGCAAGAGGAGTTCTTTTTTTTTTTTTTCTTTTTTTTTTTTTTTTTTAGGACAACCCCGCAACATAATTCTCCCAATCACAGAGGAAACTTCAAGCTGATTGCCAAGCCTTGGGATGCCAGTCCCTCCAGGATTATGCAAAATCATGCAATACTTCAAAATTTATCGCAGATTCTCCGTAGATTTGAGCCAAGGTGCGTCGTGTGACGTCATCGCAACTCACATTCAGCCAAATCCCTCTTTGATCCATGTGAGGTGAACACGAGTACAGCTAAAAGGTCTCACTTACCAACAAATGCCACTGTGAAAGCCCGTGCAAAAGAATTTTGTGTGAGTGCAATTTTGCAAATTCGAGTAGTTTTTCGAAGAAGAAGAAAAAAAAAAAAAAAAAAAAAAAAAAACCACTAGTTGCATTGCAAATTTTGGAAAAAAGCTGCAGCAAACTCGAGCATTTTTGGCCGCAACAATCACAAAAAAAAAAAAAACAACTCTGCAAAATCCTGTGCAGACTGGAATGCATCGCTCTTGTATGTGCTGATGAATGTCAACCCAATTCACCTTGACAATAGAATCTCAGTCATTAGCAGACATAAGAAACATATTATGAATATCTCTAAAATGGCTCAGAACAACAATCAGCAATAAGGCTATAGTGGAGTTTATGATGGTCTTGACCCAAATTGATACTGGACGCTTGAGTTCTACGTAAGGTTCTTTGCAGTACAAAATGCAGAACGGTGATATCTGGTTGTTCGTGAAGGCTCCTACTGCTTTACTGCCAGTAGACCTCCCAGATAAGTAGTCATTTTATACCGTAATTATCTAATAAAGTGAATTATCCAGAATGCAAGTGATTTTTTTGCTTGTTGAGAAACGCTGGATTCATCCCAATGGCGTCCTCAATACAGAAATCACCGAAAGGCAACGGAATATAAACGCGGCTTTAAGTCAGCTCCGAAACACCACTGTACTCACCTTTTCACTCTTTACTTTCTTCAAGCTCCTACAGTCGGTGTTCTCCATCTCTTCGGGCTCACTTTTAATAGTCAAAGGAGGAACTATTCCAGCAGCATCAATGGCAATATTCCCAATTTGTTCAGCACAGGTTAGGTCTGAGTTTTGCCTTCCTTCAAACGGGGTATTGCGGGATGGTCCTAAGGTTAAAACTGGAGCTGCTGTCTCCTTGTCTGTGGTCACATTTCCAGTTGCTACTCCTTCAGTTTTGTCCTTTTTATTTTTCCCAGTTCCTCCATCTTTGTCCTTCTTTCCACTTGAAACGTTGCGAGAGGTCTTAGTACTTTTATCCGCACCTTTGCCGGCACTGGCTAATCCTCCTGTAGCTGTGCCTGTAGTCGGCCCTGTACCCTCGCTCGGGGTCCGCACCTGCGACTCTTTCTTGGCCCCATCCGGGGTTGAGGACTTGCTAGTATCCTTTGAGTTTTTATTACGTTTAGACTTAGACTTACCATCCTTGCCCTGAGCAGGCACGGGGCTTACGAATTTGATATTGTCCGGCAAAGCTGCTACCGCGCTGGGGGGTGCAGCCATTCCGCCCCCGTCTTTAGTGGCAGACATCTCAAGCTTGTCCTTCTCTAGGTCGGCGTCAAGGTCGATTATCAGATTGCCAACTCCAATGTCCCACTCATCTCCGCTGTCGTAAGTGTCCACCGCATTCGAGTCCACACCTTTCCCGCCTGCAGTGCCACTACTTAGGGACATCTTATTGCCAACGGCCCAAGCGTGCCGGAGTGGGGTCTGACCTTCTCAGACGTTCTGGGGCAGTAAGAAATGCTGTTCCAGTAGCCTCAAGGTTGTCTTGGTTTCCACTTCCCAAATGCCCACATTTTTGCCCTGGAAACAAAAAATATTGCAGACTCAAATTAGTTACAATGGAAAAATTTATATGAAGGAAAAAAAAAAAAAAAAAAAAAAAAAAAATCCTAAACCCACTACATGGAATTTACTTCATTTTAACAAAATTACAAATGAGAAGAAATTCAGAGAGAGGAAACAACAGAAGTAGCCTATTTATATTTGGTTTTTAATACTTGCCACCCATTTTGGAACCTACAGGTGAGACCATTCCATCAAAAATCCACTTCAGGTAGGTGTAAGACAGACCCGACTGTTCATCCCCCCCCCCACACGCTCCTATTTACAAGGTCTAAAAGAATAAATTTTTTGCATTTTGGCTCTTGAGGGCCAGTACGGAATTGAGGGGCTGCCTTTTTGACTGCTGTGCGCTGTTGTCGTTTAAAGGAAAGAAGCATCTAGAAGAATCGTCCAGGAACCTATCGCAGCACAGACACTCTGAAATGAAATGAACAGGCAAGTATACTCCGAGCACACTGTGCAGTCAATGACTCACACTGCGGTGTGATTAACTTGTAAGGCTAGAATACTAACTACAGCGGAAACTGTTTTCACAGCATTACTGCAATCGCTGCTCGTTATATAATTATTATTTAATATAGCAGTGGAGTAAATTCCTATACTGAAAGCAAACAGTCATCAGACAGATCATCAGCGCTGCCTTTTACTGCTATCTCCTTCACACATATGCTCACTACACGAAACTAAAAACAGAATAGCTGAATGCTCGTTCAAACAAATTAGAGCAGTGAGAAGGACAAATACTGTGGGATCTTTTATTACGATCAGAATCACTGCCAACAGCTCTTTCAGCTAGCGATACATTTCAATCCGAGATATCTGACCAAACGTATTTACCGGGCGAAAAAGCTCGATCATAGTGTTCTCAATTGTATGGAACGATCAGTGGGTCAAAGGATAATTGATTTAGGAAATTGCCTGAAATGACTTGTACGGGAGGAAGATTCTTGTTTAATCTCATTAATGGCATCAAAGCCTTCGTTTTCAGGTAATCCGACAAAAATAATCTTCAAAGCAGAAAGCTACAGGCTGACATGATGAACCACACTAGGCCAGAATTTCAGCAAGTTTGGAGATATATTATATATATATATATATATATATATTTTATATACGTGTGTGTGTGTGTGTGTGTGTGTGTGTATATATATATATTAGAGCTGCAACAACTAATATATAAACTCGATAATAATCAATTATGAAAATCGTTGTCAATGAATCTCATTATCGCTTAGTTTTTCTGCACGCAGCACGGGGGAGATTTACTCATTACGTTACTTCTGTTCAGAAAACACGTCTCGGAGAGTAAATACTAAAGTTGTGTCCCAAATGAAGTACTCTACACTTACATTATGCACTGTGCACTACCGTCTAGTGTGTGGATTTTAGAAAGGTAATATCATCTCAAATATAACAATAGCTTTTTTTTTTTTTTTTTTTTTTACTAACTGGAAGTATAAGCCACGATGGCGCATGATGTCATACGCACGCTAGCATTAGTAAACACCCAGAGTCAGCGATAATGACTTTCCTCAGTTTACTTTCTGTCAGCGTTACCTTTTATTCCCAACACGACCTCAGTCTCCATCAGACGGATGCGAAATCGTTACGTGACCGAGGAAGAAAGTGTGTAACCTCCGAGTCCTCTAAGGCAGCGGAGCATTTTAAACACCGTGGAAATCAAACTGATGCACGAGGACAAACTTATGTTTATATCCAATATATAAAAACATTTATTTTATAGTATTTATGCATTATGTTTATGGATGCACAAAAAGCACCCAATTAAACTACAGTCCTACATTAATAATATATATGCTGGTGTGTGTGTGTGTGTGTGTGTGTGTGTGTTGGGTTCTTTTCTGTTTTGGACAAACAGTTGTGTAAAGTTTTAGTCTGAAGTTTATATTTGTAACACTCAGTTTGTGGATTTTATTTTAAATATACAAACAAAAAAAAAAATGGTACTGGAAGTTTGCCCCGCCCCATCCGATCAATCGGAAAAAATAATCACCCAACTAATCAATTATGAAAAATAATCGATAGTTGCAGCCCTAGTAACACATAGGTAAGGGATCTAGTATACAAGTTGATTTTTTTTTTTATTGAAGCTAGTTCAGTCTCTCTAAGGGGAGTAAAACATTCTAATTGTTGATCTGATATTGCTATATTATCATCTACAGGGTTAGTTATAAAACTGTCTGGTTTTGAATTAATAGTCTGAATTTCCTATCTAATATTTTCAACTTTACCAATGAAAAGATTCATGAAATCTTCGCTGCTCTATAAAAATTGTGATTCTGTGCCTGTTTCTGTGGTGGTATTATTCCTAGTTAATTTTGCTACCGTGTTGAATAGAAATCTAGAATTGATTTTTCTTTCTTCTATTAAGGTGGAGAGAGAGACTTTTCTAGCATCACTTAGAGATTTTCTGTAGTTCAGGAGGCTCTCCTTCCATGCTGTTTGAAATACTACCAATTTGGTTTGATGCCATTTATGTTCTAATTGTCGAGTGTCTGTTTTAAGGCACATATTTGATCGTTGTACCAGGGTGCTAGCTTTTTCTCTTTAATTATTTTTCTTTTGAGTGGAGCTACCTTATCTAGCGTCTAGCGGAGCATTGACTCTAAGCATTCAGTTACCTGATCAAGTTTTACGGGATCAGACGGTGATCCAAATATTATTGATGTCTCTAGGAGGTTGTTGATGAAACTCGTTGCACTAGCTAACATGAATTTACATTTTACGCGGTAGCGAGGTGAGGTGCAAATATCATCATCAATACGCAATTTAAACGAGATGAGATAATGGTCTGAGACAACTTCAGACTGCAGAAGTGTGACTATATTTTCTATATTTAATCCGTATGTTAGTATCAGGTCAAGAGTGTGACCACAGGGTGGGTCCTGTTATGTTCTGATTGACCCCTACTGAATCTAAAATGGACACAACCGCTGTTCTCAGAGGGTCTTTAGTAGATCCTTAAAATAAAAAGACCGCTAAATAGTGAAAAAACACGGAATAATTGTTGGAATTATAATGAGTGACAACTGCTTATTAATCGCCAATTACATTTACATGTGAATCCAAATAAGCTATTCAAACTACAGTAAGTGAGCATATGCATTTTACTCCCTGGATTGCCCAATTAAAAAAAACTGCATTCCTTTTGTAAAAAAAGTTTTTAAAATGTTAGTGATACTTTCACAATCTTTTGGAAAAAAAAAACTTTTTTCTTGGTCACAATTGTAACTGCTGGGACAGTGAAAATAGGTCAGTCAGAAATGATAAATTTCTCAATAATATAGTAACAATTTTCCAGCATCAGGGTCGACTGTCATGTAGCAGATCATTTCCAAACTTTCAATAACTTTACCTTGTACATTATGTATCCTGTTTAGATTTACTGAGTTAAAAAATACCAAAACATGACTTGACTTAATAATTTGGGGTTGTAATTCTTTCCTAAGGTGTTCCTAATAAAGTGCTGAGTGTACACAGTCAGGTCATGATAATGATAACGATAATGAGTCTTTATTAGTCACGTATACATTACAGCACAGTGAAATTCTTTTTGCATATTTTCGCATATCCCACCATGTTAGGAAGCTGGAGTCAGAGCGCAGGGTCAGCCATGATACAACGCACCTGGAGCAGAGAGGATTAAGCGCCCAACAGTGGCAGCTTGACAGTGCTGGGGCTTGAACCCCCGACCTTCTGATCAGTAACCTATAGCCTTACCTGTCAAGCCACCACTGCCCCAAGGTCCATAAATATTTGGACATTGACAGTTACATTTGATGTAGCTATGTACCAAAGTATATTGCCATTTAAATTACATATGCTCATGAAAAAATATGTACTCCCCATGGAAATTGTTGGCTATTTTAACATATTTGGACAAACAAACATTTGATAATTGTGGTAGAAATTTAGACAAACACCAATAGACTCGTCGTCTTAGGTGAAAAACATTTATTACAGAAGGATGAATGCAGGATAGAAGAAAGCAGCATAGTAGATGAGAGTGCTCTGAAGCACTCCTCTCTCACACACCTATATAAGTTTTAAGATAAGGAGAACTGGACATCTGTGAGTCTCGAAAAGGGAGTTCTAGGAGGTTTGAGCCAGTTTGGTGGTTTCAAGGGCTTAGCAGATGTGCAGACATTCCTGAAGACATTGACACGTTTTTTTTGTCAATGTAAGAGGAAAGAATGTTTTATGTTAATCACCATGACATGACCACAAGCAGTATTGTTCACTGATGAACATGAACAGAGCTATTACAAAGTAAGAAATTAATAATTAATAATTTCCCTGACATCATCTTTGAAAAAATTAATAAAGTTGATATACTTGAAAAAAACAACAAGGAAAAATAGATTTTTCAATCATTTATTCAACAGAAACATCAATAGATGGGACATTCAGCTGTGGAAAATGTAACTACACCCTTGGCCGCAGAAGATATTGCACCCTTTAGCAGAAATAACTTCTTGGAAGCGTTTTGCATAATTGTGCACCAGGCTTGTTAAAATTTTGGACTACTCTTCCATGCAATATTCTTTCAGTTGCAAGATTAATCTCTTATAGGATGCATTTGGGTGAGTTAATTACACCGCTAGTAAAGTGCTTTAGTTTACTGGTTTTAATTCGCGCAGCTCAATCATGGTCATTCCTGCTGATATCTATATTTTTCTACTTCTTTATTAAATGTCAATAGTCAAAATTATTGACGGAGTGCATTATTTGAAACAATTCTTTCTAGATTATTCTTCATGGAGCATAGTGCGTTGTTAATTGTTAATCTTTGGTTTTTGTCATATAATTTCGTCAACAGTATGTTAAATTTTAAAACGAATAATGATAGTCATGACACGCACTTTCGTCTGCTTTTTGTTATCGTTTAGAAAAAAAATGTTTGTGTTAAGTTCTTTGTCCGATACCAAGTCACAGATAAAATCTAAACATCTATTACGTATGTTTGAGTGATATAAGAACTACAAGATGTCTAGTCTACCACGTAATAAGAGAAGAAGAACCTAGAGAGAGTGTGAGTGAGGAAGAAAGGCAGGGTGATTAGGAATGCTTAAAACAACACATAGGCCTACCAAGAACATAAAACTATTTGGTTTCGGTACATCATGACACAAACTAGTGACCTTCAGAATTGAGACACATGCCTGAAACGTATCACTTTGTTAATGAACAGTTTCTTCAGTAAATTAGTTTAGACGAGATTAACACAGCAGGTCAATCTAAAGGCTTAACGTGGCGTAATGTACTAAAGACAACGACCAGGAAGGTAAAGCAAATTTTATCACACGCCCCTTGTCTTATGCAGAATTTAGCACCAAACAATGACACCGAAATCCAAGTAGAAAAACAATAATTTTTTACATTAAGATATTTCTTCCCCAAGCATGTTTTTTTTTTTTTTTCTTTTCTTTAAATAAGTAAAAACACTCAGATGACTAGACAGCACTGGCGAGGAAAAGATGAGAAAACAAAAATCAGTATAAATTGCAATGTGTGGTTCTCTGAAATTAGGTCTTTGGGAAATAAGATGGACAAGTTGTGTGCACTGATTAAGACCCAGAGAGTGTACTGGGAGAGAAGTATTTTGTGCTTCACAGTAGGGCTTCACAGTAGGGCTGCACAATTAATCGAATATTGATCTCGATTTTATTGACTGCCCACGATTACATGAACATGATCGACTGCGATATTGATGTTTAAAGTTCGTCCTCCGCTCATAGAAAACTCAGCTGCTTATCAAATCAAGCGCTTCCTAAACTTACAGCCAGTCACCATAGAGTGACGCAGGGATGACATAATTTTGTATGCCAAAACCTGGAAACGAGTTAGCATTTTAGCTCTTCTGGTTCCATCGTCCCGAAGTCAATGGGCTTTTTGAATGTGATTTTGGTTAAAAGCCTGAAATAAAGTCTGTGGTGAACACAAGCTCAAAATATTTTCACGTTTTATTCTGCGACATAAAGTACATCAGTAAAACCCCACTCATGATTTTTTTTAAAAAGCTTTTGCGTCTATTGAAAAAGGAGGTTGCTAACTGTCACGTAATGAGGGTTTAGGACGGATGCAAGTGCAGATAAGAGCTTTATTGAAGAGAGGCAGACAAATCCAAAACGTGTAACAATAGCGTGGTCAACAACAAGGACAGGCGATCAGCAAACGGGCATAAACAAGGCTAAACAAAAATCACAACGAGGTCGAGAACAGGATCAAAACTATGAGACGTCAAACTATGAGCAAATGCTTGGTACACGGAAAACTCACGCAATACTTTGTGTTGAACAGTGACACACGAGGGGTTTAAATGACAAATGTATCTAAGGGTGAACACAAAACAGCTGAGACTAATGACACATAAGGGAACAACCAGTGACAATGCAGGGGCAGAGACAGGACAGAAATCATAACAAATGCACATGTAGAAAGTAAACAAAGTCAGTGTCACTAAAAGAGTGCGCTTTGGGTTTCAGAGTGTGCTGCGAGGGGAAATCATGACACTACCATGTTGCTAATTGGGACTACAGATGTTGTCAGGGACATTAAACGTTATCACACCGAACAGGAAAATAATTTACAGGTAAATTGGTTCAGGTGTGCTGTGCACAATTCCCAAAAAAACATGGATGAAGATTCATCCACAGAGTAAATCTGTATTATGGAAAATGTTTTAAATCAAGTTTGGAAAAGTTGTTGGAAGCTCGGTGATGGTGACATTGTAGTGGCGCGACCGTGCTGTAGTTTGTTTATAGCATACGGTTAGCTTTTTATTTCTGGCGATTGTATTTAGATTTCAAACTTCATAAAAGTGTTCATTTGTGAAAATTATCTTGATGGACAAAACTTTTGTTGATCACAGAGCTTATGGGTCCAAAAGGCTATGGGAAAATCCTGCTGAGTTTTTGTTGAGGGAACCGGTGTGATGCTAACTTCTGGGTTTCGGTACAAAATGACATCATCCCTGCGCCACTCTATTGGATGATTTGGCTGCATCTCTCCTCCTGTAAACACCGTTATTGCCTTTTCTGCATACGCCTGAATTGTTTTCATTTGGGTGCATATTGTTGTATTTGATTGCGTATTTTTAATTTGGTTGATGGCATATTTATTTTTACTTATCCTATATTTTGGGTACAATTTTATTTATATTTTGCTTCTATGAGATGATGCACTTTAAGGATCAGTCTAATTTGATGCAAAGATTTGTACATTAGCAGGAATGTAGCACAACATGGAGGTGAAAGCAGTGGTCTGTTTATTTAAATGTGAAAGTGCAATAAAAATGTTGTCCCTAAAATCAATGAATAATTGTGATAAATTATAGTGTTATCAATATTGATCAAAATAATCGTGATTATCATTTTGGCCATAATCGTGCAGCCCTACTTCACAGAGACATGGCTGCATGCGGACTTCCCATACTATTGTGCCTCCATACCTGGCTTCAGGATTATTAGGGCAGACAGGGACGTTACGCTTAGCGGTAACAGAACCTGCCCAATTCTGATTTCAGTTTTTGTGAATGAAAGGTGGTGCAACCACCATCAGCTAACAAGGAAGCGGCACGCTATTATACACGCTACTGTTGATAAGTTACAGTCTAAACACCCTGACGCTTTTGTGGTAATTACTGGAGACTTTATCCATGGAAATCTGGATTCCACTCTCAAAACTTTCCACCAGTTTTTTGACTGCACTACACGGGAAAACAGAACACTGGACCTTTTTGTATGCAAATGTTAAAGAAGCATACAGAGATACTATCCTACCCCTACTTGGTGGATCAGACCATAACTTAGTCTTGTTAACGCCTCAGTATGTTCCTGCTGTATAGGATTAATTTTCCATCAAAAGTATTGCAGTCACGGATTTAAAAAATTATTTTCAAACATTTAAAAATTTTATTGTATTAATTTAAAAATATATTGTACAAAACTGAAAAATAAATGCAAAGTTATCAGAATAGCAAACAATGTGGTCACGGATCGAAAAATCATAAGTGTGAATAAAACATTTAAAAATGCATTTACAATTATATTGCACAAAACTGAAACATGAATTCAGTTTTCTGAATCGCACACAAAATCATGTTTCCTTGGTTATATTGCTCTGTTTTTCTGCTCTCTGACATTTTCTGGTAATGTTTTCTTTTTTTGAACACTTATGCTGTTTTTACTTTCGTGCTTGTTTCCACATTCTCCACTTGTTTTTCCAAATGTTGCAGTTCGAGATTCATGTAAATCAGGGTGGGCTTTAGCATCACCATTGGTCCACTACAGGTCCTCTAGCCAATCAGTTGAGGAGGAGAGTTGACGTCATTCCACTGCGACTCATGGCTGTTGTGTTCATGGACATACATAGACTCTGCGTTGGCCGATGGATTGTAGGTCTACGTCTACGCCATATTGATCCGGGCAACAGTAATGAGTCTCAGCTTATATTATAGTTTATATTATAAACGGAATTGCTGTGAATTGTAATACTGACTGAGTTGTGCAAAACTTTTTTAATGTACACATTTTGAATTCAGAATAGACGCGAATGAAAAAAGAAAACTTAATGAGACTATGAACTTGAAAAATATAAACTTTATATCTCACAACTGTTAATTGAGTAATATTTAGGTACACTTTATGACAAAACGTGTGTAATATTTAAATCGGTGGACTGAACTGAGTAATATTTAGGTACACTTTATCTCATGAATAGCTGCAATAGCTGAGTGCGCAATGATGTGTGTGTTTACATAACACATAAATGATCCGCTGCATTACACTCATGCAGTCACATGTAAATGGATTTCCCAATGCCCTTATTACTAAATATTTGTGCCCATTATTAGGCTATTTTTAATTAATATTTTATTGTGGATATTTAATGTTTTCTCAAGATTACCACATTAAACGTGCAATTAACAAATTATCAGACACTATCAGAGAATGATGTTCAATCCTCAGCTCAGGGGGAGTTTATATTTATTCAGGGCATTGAAAATATATGATCAAGTCATGTTTGTTTCATCAAGTCAATCACGTGGAACCAATGTACAAATTTGAATCAAGTAAATTCACGGAGCTTTTTTCAGTGTCTGGACTTCTGTGTTCACTTTAAACCATTTTTTTAAATAGTCCAACTTTAAATCTAAGCAAAGTACAGAAGTTTCCATTGGCAAGAAAGGAGAAAATGGAATTCATTCAATGCTAATTTATGTACACATACACACACAAATCGACTTTCTACACTGAAAAGAAACACTCATTATAAAGAAACACAAAATATTGTACCTGTATCATGGCTCTATGGTAACAATTTCTTTTAAGAGCACTTGTGCCCCTGATTACAAAAATTTAGGAGCACGGTTGAAGTTTAGTTTTTTGTGTGTGTGTGTTTTAGAGATGGTAACGTTAATGTGCCACAATATAACACACAAGTAGGCATGAGAAAACTTGAGCTTGTCAATTATG
>JANDJT010000041.1:8520745-8534937 GCA_024331685.1 Stegophilus panzeri | reverse complement strand
GTGGGGGGACGTTGGGGTTATAGTAAGTAAATTGTTTCAGTATGGCTTGGTTGTATCTTCTCGAAAGGAATTACAGTTGTTAAAAGCATGTGGACGGATTTACTCACTCAAAATACATACAAAAATTTGATCCAAACATGTTTTTGGTGAAGTATCTTTTGAATTCATTTTAGTGAAACATAAAATTTAGAAAAAACGGAGGTGCAATTGCAAAAATATCTGAAGTTACAACAGTTTCCCCTAAATATTGAAACATGTATACGTTTTGAAGGATGGCCTTCACCGTGCCATGTGATTACAGAAAAGGAAGTGCAAACAGCACTTCCTGGTCATCTGACATGGCGTTTATTTATTTTTTATGTCATGTCAAAGTTAAAGCCCCCTTTTTCCAGTTACATAGGAAAATAGTAGTTTTGTATTATTGTCTATGAAAAGATTTGAGATAATTTATTGTTGCCAGATGTCAACACTATGCAGCAGAGGGTTAAATTAAAAAAATTCAATCCTATTTCATTTACGTGTGTGTTTGTGAAACGGCTCATTTCCGATTCCGCGCGAAAGGCTCCTCGTTTAGATAACGTCCTGTTTTTAATTACGCAACATGTCTATTGGAATGTAGTGTTGAAGCTGACTGAGGTTATAGTAATCGTGCTGTAAAGAGCACACGTCTCCTCTCCTAAGCTTGGACTCTGCTTTGGACTCGCTTCACAGTAAGTGAATGGAATCAGTATGCTACTGAATGCTGGATAGGGAACAATGCAGGATGATCAATATTAAATAATATCAAAGCGCAATTTGGTGCCAAAATTCAATTCCGAGGAGGGAAGATGACTTTAATCCACTGAAGGCAATTGCACGTTTAATAATGCAAAGGCTTTATAATGCAAATGACTGCTCTGTTCAGTGGATATGGGGTCCTACAGGACATGCTGCCATAAAGACTGAATAACAGCCCGATCCTGATAACTGCACGTGGCAACGTGGCAAGGTGCAGACCAGCCCAACACTGAGGACGGACTTTCACAATGCTTTACTAATGTACACTCAAAAACAAGAAGAATACAAGCAAGAAGAGTTTGCATGCACTTCGCCTGATATTTGCTTAACCATCAAAGACAAACTGCCTGAGTCTCTACACTGATCCAGAGATTAATGGGTGTCTCATGTGTAACTGATCAGCAATAAACGGTGCTGTTTCGCTTCATCCCTGAGCACCATCAGATCCCAGTGATCTGAATCTTGAGCAAATCCAGAAATACATGCATCCATTTTCCTTACTGCTTATCCTGCACAGGGTCACGGGGGAGCCTGGAGCCTATCGCAGGGAACTCGGGGCACCCTGGATAGGGTGCTGACCCCATCACAGCACACAATCGCACACACATTCACACACTATGGACAATTTGGAAATGCCAATCAGCCTACAGCGCATGTCTCTGGACTTGGGGAGGAAACCAGAGTACCTGGAGGAAACCCCTGAAGCACGGGGAGAATGTACACACTCCGTGCACACTGGGCAGAGGCAGGATTTAAACCCCAACCCGGGAGGTGCGAGGCAAACGTGCTAACCACTAAGCCACCACGCCAGTCTCCCCCCAGCAGTCCAAAGACATGTGTTGTAGGCTGATTGGCATCTCTAAATTATCCACAGTGTGTGAAAGGGTGTGTGAGTGCATGTGTGATGGTGCCCCGTGCCTCGTGCCCCGAGTTCGCTGGGACAGGCTCCAGGCTCCCCCGTGACCCTGAGTAGGATACGCGGTATGGAACATGAATAGAGATTCTCTGTTATTGCCACTGTTTGAGAAGTTTTTTTCTTTCCCTAAAGTGAACACAAAAAGATTCACATACACACTTTTAAGCATTTTCCCGTAGCGTTTTCAGTGGTGTATTGTCAGCTCAATAGATTTTTACCGAAAAACCAAAGCTATTGTATTGTGGTATCAGATTCTACACAGAAAGAATGTCAAAGCACTTGCACAGGCTTGCTATCCAGGGTATCTCTATCTCTTTCTCTCTCTTTCTTTCCCCTCATACACACACACACACACACACACACACTCCTTTCCAGACAGACCTAAGGAAATACGAAACACAGTCCATTAACACCCACATCCCGAGGGCGGAACTGCAGCTCCCCTGAAAAGAGGCCATCGTTTCATTATTGACTGCGATATTGAATCAGTGATGTCAAGGATGTGCGAGCCACTTCCTAGCTGTTCAACACAAAACATCAATGATGTAGAAATCAGTGAAGACAAAAACAAAACTAAAAATAACCAAGTAAAATCGGTAAAGCCCAAAAAAACGGGGTGGTGGTGGGGGGACTTTGTAACTAATGCTAAGAAGTTTGGTGCATTTCAGTAACTGTCATAAAAATAACTGTCTTAAAAGAACGAGAGAACGAGAGAGAGAGAGAAATGGAGAGAGAGAGAGAGAGAAAGAGAGAGAGAGAGAGAGAGAGAGAGAGAAAGAGAAAGAGAGAGAGAAAGAAAGATAAAGAGAGAGAGAGAGAGAGAAAGAGAGAGGGGGTTCATTTATTTGATTAGAAATGGTATGCAGAACAGCAATAGCAGCGAAGAAGTAAAAGCCTATTGTTCCCTATTGAACTATCAGGAACGAGGTCTGTATTAAAACTTATATAACTGAAATGGATTAATCCTGAACCCTTTTCATGGAGTGATTACAAACAAAGGAGTAAGCCAGTTGAATTGTATTTCCTATCTAGGGAACTGACTCATTAGTCACTGTTAATATTGGCTCATAAATCCTTCTCCACTTTATTGAAACAGCACTCATCAGTGCTTAGGGCAGCAACTTTCTACATAATTACGGTCCCCAAGGTGCTTAGCTCGTTATTGACAAATAATACTCTTTTCAAAAAAACGGAAAAGGCGTCAACGCTCTGTGGCCAGCCCGGTAAAAACTCTGGTTTTATAAATGAGAAATACGTTCGGGATGGAGCAGTACGTCATTAAACCTGGGGATAAAGTATTGAACGTAACTTTTCCGAGAAACGAACAAATATATACAATGAGAAAGAAGAAAAACCCTGAAACTGAAAACGACGAACTCAGCGGCAGAAATCGATCACGGTCTTCAGATAAACAGCGGTCTTTATTAACACTTTTCGAAAAGTCCTTTTCGCTAAACGTGGTTTATGAGCGCGCTGCCAGAGTTTTCGTTTACGAAAGTTTACCTTCGCCATTCTCGCACAGATCTCTTGTGTGGGCGGGGCTTAACTTTTAGTGCATTTATGGCATTTTGGCAGATGCCTTTATCCAGAGTGACTTACATTTTATCTCAATTTATACTGAGCAATTGAGGGTTAAGGGCCTTGATCAAAGGCCCAACAGTGGCAAGTTGGTAGTGCTGGGGCTTGAACTCAATACCTTCCAATCAGAGTCCACTCTTCAGAACTGGATCGACAGTTCGAGTGTCCAGCTGAGAAAGAGGAGGATGACGATGAGGAGGATGATGAGGACGCTGTGTGCCGATCTCGAAAAAATAGTCATAAGAGACGCCCCAAACCTCAAATATTAAACACGAACTAATACACTGACTAAGTAAGTGAGTCACTTCCACTACAAAGTACAAACACTAACTATACAGGGAACCGCATTCAGAACGCTCTCCAAAATTCGCCACGCTGAACTCTTTACTTCCTGGTCAGGGAGCTGTCGAGTCAAATCTCACTAGCCAATGAGAGTAAATCGCTGTTAAGCCCCGCCCACACGAGAGGTCTGTGCCAGAATGGCGAACGTAAACGCAAAGATTGAAAGGCGTAGACGAAAACTCTGGCAGCGCGCTCATAAACCCTGATTAGCGAAAAGAAACCTGTTCGCAAAGAATGCTGTTTATTTGAAGACCATGTTACGTTTTCACCACAGAGTTTATGTACGGGTTCGCTCGTTTCTTAAAGACTTGCGTTCAATACTTTAGCCACAAATTCAATTGCACAGAGCATAAGCAACGTCATTTGAACAGCTGGGGGGGGAACAAAAAAAAACAACCTGTGTGTTCCTTCTCGGAAAGATCTGCACGTGCACCGATGGCAGAACGGCAGCCAAAAAAAAATGAAAATAAAAAAGTATACCTGTTTTGCAGTCACAGATCAACACACCCCCACAAACACCCTCCTACCCTGACTACAGCAACATTTCAATAGATCTGGAACAGGTCGTCTTCTTCATTACAGACACACACAAACGCCATCTGCTCAGTGTGCAGCTACTGGTGCCCTTCCAGAAGCTGTAAATAACGGCTCCAAACTAATTTAGCTCTCCGTGCCACATGCCAGCGAACGCTGGGAGAGCGCAGAGAGGAGAGGTAGCAAAGAAGCTGCTCAGCAAACTGCCTCTCTCTTCTCCAGCCTCTCGCGAAACGACATGAGCCTAATTAACACAGGCAGCTACAGCGGACGACCCTGCCGCAGGAAAAAAAAATAATAAAAAATGCGGGCAGAACGGTTGAAATAAAAATAAATAAATAAACCAGGATTTGCAAACACCTTGCAGAGATGAAAGAGATAATCACTGCCTGGTTGGCTAAATCTGCATACTACCATTATTTAAGGGGAAAAAAAACGGGGTGTAAGGGAAGAAAAAAAAAAAGGATAAAATAATAAAACGACATATTATACAGAGATAAAAACTGAAATTGTTATATTAAGAAAGCAGGCAACTTGATTGCAGAGCTTTTTCTTCCGTCAATGCCTTAGCGACTGTATTTTGGGGGGGGGTATTATATTTAATACCCCCTTTCACTGCAAAGTAATTGACAATCACTAATGAAGAATGGGTTTACAAAGCCTGCTGATAGATACGGAAAGTGACAGCCTTTCTGTGTAAATCAGTTCTCAGTGAAGGGGAGGGAGCTGGAGAAAGTCCCCCTGGTTAGATTATCCCGTTCTGCATCAGATGAAAGCACCGCCACTCTGGTTTCCATCTCCCCCCCCCTCTCAAACTGCTTTCATACGGCTTTTGAATTGCATCCAGGACAGAAATGCGAGAACAGATCCAACTGACAATGGAGTATTTATCTCAGAGTCCCGCGCTGAGCTCAGACATTACCTTACAGTCATCGTTACCGAACTACGATCGTCACCTGCGCGCATTGTCCAGTCTTTTTTCGTTTCCTCCCCAATGAGGAACAATAGTAGGCAAAATACACAACCAAAGCAAAACACAAGAACATGCTAATTAAACACACTATTTTATTAACAAAGAATTTTATTTAAATTTTTTTTTTTTTTTACATTTATTATTTTATTTTTTTAAAAATATTGATATTAAATATCAATATAAAATGTAATTTTTAAAAATGCCATTCGGTATACTCCAAGTATATCATTATTAAAGCTACTAGAGTTATCTAGACAAGAGTAGAAAGGTTTTTCTGACTGATATTAAAGACATAAACAATGGCTCTGCTGTCAATCCGAGTAGTGTGAAATGTTGAGCAGTAGTGTATTACGGGCCATTTCATGATTATTTTTCCCCAAGTTCACACAGGCCCAATGTGACACATGCCATAACGTTTCTTTCTGATTAGCTTAACATTTTGGATTATTAAGTAAGCATGCTTTGAGGCAGTTAGGTTCCCACTTGCAACTTTGTGTTACTACCTAGTTACTGGTCCAAAGGTTGGGGGTTCAAGCCCGAGCACCACCAAGCTGCCACTGTTGGGCCCTTGATCAAGGCCCTTAACCCTCTCTGTTCCAGGGGCCCTGTATCCTGTGCTCTGACCCCAGCTTTCCAACAATCCGGGATATGCGAAAAAAAGAATCTCACTGTGTTGTCATCTACAGTATATGAGACAAATAAAGACTTCTTCTTCTTCTTCTTTAAATTCGTCTCGCCAGTATTTTGTGCCACAATATTTCAGACAAAGATATTCTGTCTGATGTCTAGTAAAAGATGAACGGCAGTTACGTTTCTTCCATTTTCGTACATCAAACAGTAAATGACAACTAATTGCAGTTAGGAAGTAAAGTCATGAGTGGGGATGCAAAGAAACACCAGGCCATGCGCACTCCAGGATCGGTTGCTTTCAAGTCAATCGTTTGGATTGGTCGCTTGATCACTTCATTGCTAATCTGCATACAATTGAGAATTCCCTGGTGGATTAGTGGCTAGCATGTGCGCCCTCACCACCATGGCCCGGGTTCCATTCCCGGTCAGGGAACCGACCCCGGCAACTCGAGGGTCGCACAAGCCAGTGCCGCACCCAAGCCCGGAAACGTGGAAGGTTGCATTAGGCTTAAAACTTGCATCAGAATCGATATGTGGACGGGTGATCGGCTGTGATGACCGTGAACGGGACCAGCAGAAAGAGGGAAGAAAAAATAAAACCCCCACGTCACAGCTAATCTGCGTAGAATTTAAAATATCTCAATTCAAATGGTTGCTTTGTTGCCGTCGCAGTCATCAGTATCGCCTGTGGCTGTCACGCCACAATGAGAAGGACGGAAACGCTCGCTCGGTTGAGTTGACCTGCTGAGCTTCCCTTCTCCATAATAGCAGAGTAAGGTTTTTCAACAGGCCCACTTTAACTGCCAAATAAATAACAGGCTTTTTGTGCACAGCATTTATTCAGACAATAGGAGACATCATGAGGTGAGAAAGCGTCACATTTCCATACACAATTTCCAATTAATCAATGTGATCCCCCCCCACCCTCTCAATTCCTTCATAATGCGCTTCCCACTCGATACCCACTTAATTTTGAAAAAATTACACTAGTTACTAGGAGAAGGATTCCTTGCAGCATTCATGCAGTCTGTGTGCACAAATGTGGAAGAACATTAAGCATGGAGAAACGTACAAGCATTAATCTCTGTTTTTCTGTCGATTTGCCTCAGTAGGGGAGAAGCACTGGTTCCATAAATCACCAGCAGTGTTTTGCGAGCAAGCCACTGCTTATCTGATCATGAACAGCTCCTAAACAGCACACCACCCCCACTGGGAGTTCTTAGAGGAGCACTGATGAGGAGACTGTGACTAATCTACTGTTATAAGCCACGCCTTAATCATGGCAATCTGCCATCAATTTTCCTGGCCAGATCTGTATACGAGATAATACACACATATAAGGCAAATTATTTTAGTTTCCAAGTTGAATAGCTTCCTCACTCGTTATAGCTTGGTTGGCATGTACGTAGGATTCGTTCCAGTCGCTTGAAGCGGCTCTAATCTTAAAGACCGTCCTGTGCTTATTTTTATACTGAACATCTTTTCAACACAATTAATACTGTTTGAATTTTACACTTCTACAACCATACAGTGCATCGGGTTCATAATCACACTGTCCGGATCCGGTGTCGTGCACAAGAGGACGAGTTCCCTTTCGAGTCTCGTTCCTCTCAAGAGTTCTTCCTCGTGTCGTTGCTGCTTTGTCATAGTTTAAATGAAATTGAATTAATCTGATCCAAGTTTAGAAAATGGGAAACTCCACTCAACCAAATTCTCCTTTTCATGTAGACGAGGGGGGGGGGGGACGACTACTTGCATGAATATAAGCAGTTTACCAACTGTAGCTGTTCTTTAGATTGACCATATCCTGAATTTTATAAGCCTTGTGTGAGGGTGACATATGTTAACAGATGCTTTGATGCACTTTTTTTTAATGTCATTTGAAATCACATTTGCAGTGATGATCGCTATAAGTTATACCAAAACATGAAAACCGTGTCGTCTCTAGAACACACGCCACATACACGTCTGGGGATTCTAGCTCGACAGGACGTGACTATTAGGTGCTGGGCAATATGGTGAAAAATATCACATCAGGATACTTGAGGACATTTCTACGATACACGATGCGAATCACGATATAGAATTTAACGAACTAATTGTCTGCAAAACGGCGGTAAAATAAACGTTTAAAAAAAACCCAAAAAAACCGTTAAACTGCGTTTGAGGATACTTTCCTTTAATGCCTACAAAGAAATTACATCAAAATTAACCGCATCCGTTCCGTACCATTTAATCTATAATTATTAAAAATGTGTGCAATATATCCCCATATCAACGATATCTCAGAAGTGTACCGTACAATCATTCATCACTTGGGGCAGTGGTGGATGGGACAGTGGTGGCTGGGACAGTGGTGGCTTGGAGGTTGAGGCTCTGGGTTACTGATCAGAAGGTCAGGGGTTCAATCCCCAGCACTACCAGGCTCTGGGTTACTGATGGAAGGTCGGGGGTTCAAGCCCAAGCACTGCCATGCTCTGGGTTACTGATCAGAAGGTCAGGGGTTCAAGCCCCAGAACTGCCATGCTCTGGGTTACTGATCAGAAGGTCGGGGGTTCAAACCCCAGCACTACCAAGCTCTGGGTTACCGACGGAAGGTCAGGGGTTCAAGCCCCAGCATGCCAGGCTCTGGGTTACTGATGGAAGGTCGGGGGTTCAAGCCCCAGCACTGCCAAGCTCTGGGTTACTGATTCATTTGCATGGGGGGGACGCACTAACAAGTTTGTCTTTTTGTAGTTGTGTAGCAACAAGTGGTATGAATAGCCTAAATATCCAAAAACTTAGGTAAAAATAACGTACGTTCAAAGTGAAGACAACTTACTACTTAAAAGCCTTTAATTCAGGTACAGTGTCTAGACTTTAGCGTGGCTAAGGACCACCATGAGACACTTTGGGAAACTCTCTCAGGTCCTTAATTACAGAAGTAGAACTTTTCTAACAAGCTGTTTCTCAGATGCTCGTGAGCGGTTCGTTGCTCTATACGGAGAGCCACACGAGGCTCACTTGGGTAATTGGATTGTGTGCTTGAGCTGTTGACTGAAATAGAAAATGTGCTGGGAGGTCCAAGTGATTGGAATCAAGAAGTCGTCAGCTAGGCTCCATCTTAGCAAAATGTCAGGGGCATGCGGGACTCGGGGAGGGGGGGGAGAAAAAGAAAAACAAGACACGAATGGCAGGCACGTGCGCATACAGGTAATGTGTCCAAGCCCAGAGTTCCTGGATTCTACCAGCTTTTGTGCTGTCAATTACTCTCTGTGAGATTTGTGGACATGCAATCAGCAAGCCCAGAAGTGAGTGTGCTTTGATATTGTCCTTGTGCCTACAGATAAGCAGCAGAGAGGCAGAAATGAAACATTTCCTACTTCTTTCATCTCAATTCCCATGATGCACATCTGAATAAAGCAGGCTGGCAACTCGAGTCATATTTAACTCTGCCCAGAGAGCAACTGAGAGAGAGCGAGAGGGGGGCAAATGAAAGGCACTGGAAGGCAAGATGACAGTCTCTGCAGGACACACATTTCTCAGAGAGGAAGCGAGATAGGGGGCAGAAGCTTTTATAGCTTTCATGTCACAGATCATTTCCAGCCTATTCATAGAAAAGTGACGAAATAGCTCTTTCGGGCACCTATAGAACAAGATCGCACCTTCAGAAGGCAAACAAGGACCCAGATTCACTCAGCAGACTTGCCGTAAGAGCAAACAATGAAGCGAGACCTTCCAGCTCTACAGTATACGCTGTTGTTTTCGCCGACCGTTTCCGAAACCGATAACGCGCAATAACGTAGCTATAACCATACATTTCAGTGGGTTTGTTAACTGCAAATTTGTATCATATTCGGACATGTTAACGTCCTTAAAAGTACTGTGAACACAGTTCGGCATCGGTTTATTAGGTCATATTTCAAAACGATGATGGTCTGATTTCACAATTAAATCCTGCACCCAAAGATAGCTGAATGGTATCGTTAACATGAAAGTTAGCTATGTAACAGCCGCTTGGTAACAGAGCCGATTAAGGGGGTTTTCACACTTGGCACGAATATCTGACTTTGCACCCACGTGAGCCGATTCTGTGCTCATTTGGGGGTGGGGCTCAGGATATCAGGTTTCTTTCACGTGGCAGAATTCCCTCCAAACAGGTCTGTAAAATAGTAGGCACTACTGTAGCTTCAACCATTTATTGTTTATTTTTCTTCATTGGTACCAACGTTTAAGTGGCGAAGAACAGCACATAAGGGATGCGCGATACGTCGTTGTGCAGGAACACCTGTAAACGAAGAGCCGCTCTCTTGTTATCAGATTTTTAGCCATGCAAGATGGCACAAGACCTGCGTCGTCAGTGCAAGCACTCAAACCACGACGGTGATCTAGTCCTAAAGCGCCGTCTCCTCCAATCACCATTTCCACGTCAGTATAAAACTTGAAATAGGAAGTAACATGACATTTGCCTTGCATCTCCGGGGTTGGGGGTTCGAATCCCTCCCCGCTCTGTGTGTGCGGAGCTTGCATGTTCTCCACGTGCTTCCGGGGGTTTCCTCCGGGTTCTCCGGTTTCCTCCCCCAGCCCAAAGACATGCAGTGTAGGCAGACCGGCATCTCTAAATTGTCCGTAGTGTGTGGTGAACATGTGTGTGATTGTACTCTGGGGTGTCCCCCGCCCTGTACCCCGAGTTCCCTGGGATAGGCTCCAGGCTCCCCCATTACCCTGGGTAGGATAAGTGGTATGGAAAATAAATGGATGGATGGATGACAACATTTCGATGACATGACAAACGACCTTTTTCAAGAGCACCAGGAATCGGTTTGCAGGATCGCTCCTGGGCTCAAAAACAGCTTTTACAGATCAACAAAAATACCAAACTCTCAGGGCAAACAGTCCAGAGTCCAGACAGCCTGAAACCGACCTGGACATAATCTGCTGTGCCCTTTTGCCCATATACACATTTACCCCAATCTCTAATTAGCCAAAAATGCATTTCACGACAGTCTTGTTTAAATGACAACGGGACAAATTTCCAGATGAATCTTTTCTCTCTCAAGCACGTCGTCTGTGTGCTAAATGACGCATTTATCCTTTTTACACTTAAAGTGTGCACTGGGACTGGGTGCCTGGGATCCAACAAAAATGTACTGACAGCAGGATGTTTTGACTCTAATGTGGTCATGTATATGGAGCTTGTGGGAGAAAGACAGATTGTACATCCCCAATAAACCTCAGTAAAGTTCCACTAGCTGTCTTACCCTAAAGAAACAAAATGAATCCTGGCAGACGTACAAAAATCTTTCAGTACTGTTTGAGACACTACAGTAAAAACAAGGGGGAAATCGTTTTTCAAGTTTTCAGTGGTTGTTGATGCAGAGCTGGCAAGACGCCACACTGTCTAAGCAATAACAAACCTCAACTGATACCTTGGGTTTGCAAAACTCACCCACAAATTCAATCATGCATGCAATTATCTTCAGTTGTCACTTTATCTTGGTCAGGACACTTTAAATGACGTATTTGCTTACATTTTAGAAGCTAGAACCAAATGGGATCATTAGGAAATATCGTAGGCGGGCAGACAGACATAACAGGCTTGGTCAAGAATGTCTATGCAGTGGCCACATTCTGGCATTTAGCAAAAATGAAATACGGGCCTGTATTCATCAAGCCTTTCCAAGGAGGTCATAATCGGTCATAACGGAGACTAAGAAAATATTAATCCTACTCTTACACACAATTAAAAGCAACTGATCAAAATTCCTAATATATAAGAGTGCACGTCACTTTGCTAGTGAATCAGGAGAGTTTGAGAAGTGTCCTAATCAAAAGTAGGACAGCCTGAGTTACAATAAGCTGGTTAAGCAATACAGTTCAGAGAGAGAATGCATAATTGATGTTAGAGAGAATTTTTCTATCTACAGGACAATCATGCACTCAGAAACAGAAACCTATCGCCACACTGCATTTCTTAACAACGGGCAAGATTAAATAGTACTGCAGTGACGCTTAAGAACCTTCTCGAAACAAATCAGAAGCTAAATCACTGTTAGCACTCACTGTTAGCACTCACTGTTAGCACTCACTGTTAGCACTCACTGTTAGCACTCAGCCCCTGTTTACACTAGTGCGTTTTTCGTTTTTAAAATGCATAACTGTTGCTACGGTTACGCCTGTCGTCTACACTACTCAGGCGTCTTCCACCCTCGAAAACGGAGACTTTTGGAAACGCAGAAGACCCCGTTTTAGTTTGAAAACTCCGGGCTCGCATTTCAGTGTAAACAGACCAAAACGAAGACTTTTGAAAACGAAGGCGTGGCTCCGGCCACATCCGCCCCGATTGGTCTTCTGGATCGTTGAGGATCCTTCCCTGTTCGTCAAGCCCCTACCATATGACAGTTACATGACCTTGATCACTGGCTTTGTTGTGGTTCAAACGATGTCCGAAACACAAGCACAAGTGGTCATAATGCCAGGTGTGAACGGGTACACACCTCGACTCTCCACTCCTGACCCGATCACTCAGGACACTTGTAAATGCCAGGTGGGAATTAGGCCTCAGAGAATTCTTTATTTCACCAGCACTCATCAGGAAATACTACACCAACCCGCTGCCTGTGTGTAGGATGTTGGCATGGCAGAGATAATCAGAGTAGCCGATGGACCCCGAAATCAATGGAGCACAAGATGAAACGAAACGACTGCATTTGTGAATATTGTGAGACATTACAAACAAGTACAGTTAGCAGAAGACAAAAACGAAGACGCCCACACGGGTCAAGGACGAAAACCTTTTTAAACTTGCAGACAGAAGTAACATTTTGCATATCAATCGTTTATTGTAGAACGTCACACCGATCTTCGAACCGCTTGCTGCTGACGAGTTTGAACAATGTGACTCGGCTGCAGCTAAACAATATGCTACGAGCACATAGACTATATGGCCAAAATGGTTTGTGGGAATCTGACCATCACACCCATATGTGGTTCTTCCCCAAACTGTTGCCACAAAGTCAGAAGCACACAATTGTATAGAACGCCTTTGTGTGCTGTAGCATTACAATTTCCTTTCACGGAAACTATGAGGTTCGAACATGCTCCAGCATTACAGTGGCCCTGTGCACAAAGCCAGCTTGACATGGTTTGCCAAGGCTGGAGTGGAAGAACTGAAGTGGACTGACCTCAACCCCACTGAACAATTTTGGGATGAACAGGAACACCGACTGCACCCCAGACCTCCTCACACGACATCCATAATGCTCTTGTGGCTGAATGAACACAAATCCCCACAGCCACGCTCCAAAATCTAGTGGAAAGCCTTCCCAGAAGAGTGGAGCTTATTATAACAGCAAAGAGGAAACAACTCTAAATTAACCCCCATAGTTTTTTAATTGGATGTTCAACAAGCATATAGGGGCGTGATAGGCAGCCATACCGAACCAAGCAGACACAGAGAGAGGTGAGAGTGCAACGGGAAAGCAAGACCTCATGCTTGCAGGACAGTACTGCCGATATTTGGGGAAATTAGCTATAATTATCGCTAGACTTTTTTTTTTTTTTTTTTTTTTGCAAACAAAAGTCACTAAAGGGGTCTGGAAAGTCGCCAAGTTGGTAACACTGGTCTGCACTGACAGCTTTCCATTTATGCACATTCTATTTGAAAAGCAATAAAATACACCGAGTACACAAATGATGCCCTGTCTGTGTTTTTCTTGAAAACAATCTCTCCTGGTTGAGAACCACTGTTTTATAAAGACGACTATATTGAATTCCGTGAAGGTCAAAAAAATTTAACTGCACTTAATAAGCTACAGCATCAATCATAATAGATTGAACGCCACTTCCGTAGAGGACATCCAGTTCCAAGCACTGATTACAGAGAATGTCTCATTGTTCTCTGCTCAAATGTAAGCTCCACTGGACTGAAATACAAATCCCAGCGCTGATGAAAGAGTGACAACAAAAAGAGTAGATCTGGGTTCGATCTGAGTAGTCAGGATAAGAAAACTGTTTGCCAAGAGATGCTAGAGGAGATTAATGTTTCATATCCAGGCATGCTGCGCACCACAGAAGAGTGGAGATGGTATGCACGCAAAATTCGTTCTTATGGTCCGAAATGATGTGTTCTGTGATCGGTTACTCCAGTGGAGACGTCAAGGGAGCAGAGACGACACGTTACTCCTGAAAGTATAGCAATTAAAGGCAACAATACCGTGGTGAGAACTAAGCACTTTATACGTCGTTTCTTTTATTTATATTTATCTTTACAATGCACATTTTGTGGCAAATTGGTTGTGCCTCAAACAGCCGTAATTGTGTGACAGGACTTTGAAGTTTAGAGTAATACAATCTTTCATAGTCATATTCATGTTTAAACACATTAAATCTAAACAACGTAATATTCCATTCATTACTTTATTTATTTATATATCTCTATATCTATCTATCTAATAAAAAAAA
>JANDJT010000041.1:8479186-8505659 GCA_024331685.1 Stegophilus panzeri | reverse complement strand
TATATATATACACACACATACATACATACATACATACACACACATATACATACATACATACATACATACACACACTCATATATACATAAAAATTTAAACTAACAGCCCAGACATGAAATATGCACCCAGGCTACTGAGAAATGTTTGTGAGAATTGTTTTAGTGTAACCAAGCCAAAACCCTTACGTGTCAGATGGCACGCGGTTTTAATGATGCTATAGTGACTATTCGACCACAGTGCCAACAGCTCATTAGATCATCAAGTACTAAAGAGGTTCTGTCATCCTAAGGGACACATTTCACAATACAAATAACACAACGATTAAACCGTCAGCATGAACTTCATCTTTAGCACAGATTGTAGGACTTGCTAATGATTTAAATGATCTTTCGGGACTCTCAAATATAAATGCAGTTTTAACTAAGCATAGTCGTTGTCATGACACCGAAACCGAGCTGCGATGTAGAGGTCAAAAGACACAGCACTTTTTAAAGCTTGTTTAATGTTATGTCCGAGAAACATTTTAAAGCGGTAGAGAAGTTCATTTTTCCCCTTCAGTCTCCAAGCATCAAATCTGAAATGCTAAAAGTTCCACCCGAGTCCTCCTGAGGACATCGCTCAATCCAATTTCATTCTCCGTCCTCCTTCTTCACCTGCTGCTCTCCCTGAATTGATAAATACTTCACCGTTATTCGCTCTCCGGTCGTTACGCAGGACCAGCTGCCGGTCAGCAGATCTCAGAAGAACCCTCACCCAGTAATCTAAACAGATTCGAAGGCCTCCAGAAACAACAGCACTTTAATACAGTACAGGTACTACGTTATTACTAAATTATTATATACTGAGGGCTGAAAAAGCAAGAGGGAATTAACATTAATCCATTTTCTCCCAAGGTTATTCCAGAACCTGACAGCATGGCATTATTCATTTCCGCATAACTTGTGAAAACTCCAGCAAAGGAAATGATATCACTTACCAAACCAAACTGATCTTTAGATTTAAAAATACTGAAGAAAGAAAAAACCCAGACATGTTGACACTTTTACTCCTTTAACGTTCCATAGCATATTTAACATGCAACCTCTATTTAGAGGAGGAACAAGTATAAAAATTTTTTTTTTTTTTTTTTTAAATTCCAGACTATAATAAAAGATCAAATCCAACCTTGACTTCAACTTCACATTATAAAAGAGGATGACAATAAATCACTGCAAAATCATTTGCCTGGGAAATCCTTTTCTTTTTTTCACTTATTTTATTTATTTATTTATTTTTTAAAAAGAGCACTGCTTTTAGTTTATTAGTTTACGAGGTCATTCGTCATCTGGCACGTTTCTTCTTTAAAACGCCAAGCTACCCAATAATTTAAAAACTACGCTTGGTTTAAACATCTTCAAGGAACAAACTCATAATGTATTGCAATGTCATTATTTACACGATAACATGAAGGGCGCGAGGAGATAATGCTATACCGTCATATCATCATGCCCTTACCAATATACTGAGGCTTATGCTGTGTTCATGGTGCCTTCAAATAAAGTGGTTTCCCACTTCAGCTCGTTTATGGATGTCTCCACGGAAGTGTCTTGTGTCAGAGCACGTAAAGCTCGTAAAAAGCTACTTTAACTGCACCTTTACAGTTACAGGCCTGAGTGTCTCCTGGAACTGTTTTACGATAACGAACTTCAAACGTTTATGCAATATTCTCGACTGAAACTGCAGCAGACCAACAACAGCGGACAATATCGAGTAGCATTAACGCAAAGCTAGCATAATAACGTTAGTGAGAACATCTTCAAAACAGCAACTAGTGTGGTCAGTGTAATAGATTTAACGAAGTACTGCGTGTGTATATTAACTGATCTAAAGCCAAGACTGATATACATTCATTTCAAAGTAGAGAAGGTGGACTTTACACTGTTCAGTGTGAGCGGCCATGTTGACTCGACTTCACTCCGTAAACGAGGAAGGGACTGGAAGTTGAGAAGACTACACCAAGTCGACGAGTTAAAGTGCACCTATTATGGTTTTTCAGATATTACCTTTCATGTAGTGTGTTATATAGCGAGCTGTTTGTGAATGTAAAAACATCTGCAAAGCGTCAAAGATCAAAGCGCACGACAAACGGAGTTATTGACTCCCAAAAGAACAGCTGAAACGAGTCGTTATTAATTCCAGACTTACTTCCTGTACTAACCTACGTTGGTTTGTAATAAAAACCCCTCCTCTGGACTTCATCGGCTGTTCGCTGACAGACGGAGCTGAAACTCGTTACGGTAGTGGGCGTTTCCTTTTTGAAACACGCTGACAGCGGTAGACCAATCACAACAGACTGGGACATCTGACCAATCAGAGCAGAGTATGCTCTCTGAAAGGAGGAGTTCAGAATGACTCCTTTAGAACGAATCATTTAACGAGTCATTTTTGACAAGGGGGGGGGGGGTGTGGGGGGGTGTAATGCTGAAATTTAAATTATGAGCACGGTAAAGTGTTTTTTGCCCTTGGATGCATGTGAATCTATTGTATGAGACCTTTAAAACAAAATTAGTCACGTTTCAAAACCATAATAGGTGCGCTTTAAAACTTCAAATTGAGGAAGTGTTTTCTTTGACTTTTACTGGTTGTAGGCGAGGAATTACAAGTTACGACTTTGCCTCGAACGCAGTGTTAATTTTCTATTTTGAAGATGAAACATTCAGAGTTAAGATCTTTATGAGTCACTGTATAATTTTTTTTTTAACGCTGGCTTTTCATACCTTCTAAAATTTCCATGATCAGCGTTTAAGCTACACCGTTTACAAAGATGCTTCAAAAGCGATGTTTTAATACTCGACTCTACAAATGACGTCCCTTGGGCTTGAAAAGTCCTTGAAAGTCACGGTCGAAAATTTTAACTTGCTTTTTCATCCTGTACCTTCTAAACTCACCATGACCAGGGTTCTCACTACAGTATTTACAAAAGGGCTTCAAAATAAAATGACAGGATTTTCAAGGACAGTTAGTAAACAGCGTTCTTTAATTCAAGCACAGTTAAGCACTTCTCTGCAAAACAGAGCTAGGTTCCAGGTTTGTCCTTTACTTAAAACCCTTTAAGCACGTTGTACACACCATATATCTAAATCTAGCAAAACATAAATAAAACTCTGAAAAGGTGGATGCAAAGTTATTCTTGTGGGATCAGAGTGGTTACATAAGATATGTCTAAGCCTGAAGCAACACTTAAGAAGCAAAGCATTGCCAGTTTATACATAGTCCTACACAAACCGCTCGGTCACAGCTTTCCAAGCTGGGTGATTTAGTAACACATTCATTTTACAGTTCGAGTTTGACACAGCAACCGTACGACGGAACGATACGCCTCAACGGCAACCTTTTAAACCGAACCGGTAGCTGATGCCAGAAATCCGATGCACATTAAACTGATTTTAATTGCACGGCTAAATTGTTTCCCACTTGTCTGTCTTTTGTCTTGTCCCAACCTAAAGGCAGTTAGTCTTCAGATAAAGCGCCATTCCTGTTCTCTCAGCTGCTACGATTTCTTACGCCGTCTCGCTGAGGTCTACACGCGAGTCAAAACACAGAAACGTTGACGAGGTGCATTGCGAAAAAACACACACGTCAAGGTGAATCAGTCGGATAAACAAAAAACGACCGCCATAGTGTAATAGAGCATTGTTTTAAATACAGAAACGCATGCTTTTCTACACGTAATATGACCACGCCTCTAACGAAAGCCTAGCGGTACATTAAACAGGAGGCATAAGAGGAAGAAAAAAAAAAAGAAAGAAAAAAAAAAAACCACAACGTACTACAGTTTTACTACACCCACTAACCGTGTATAAAACGCCTTTTATTGTTAAAAAAAAGTGCTTATACATGGTTAGGAGCAATGATTATAGACTTCTCACTAAAGGAGGAATTTTGGCCCGGTTCTCCATACAGAAAAGCGCCGAAGGTTTTCAAACTGTTTATTTCAGGCTTTGCCACAGTAGCTCAAATGGGTCCAGGTTTCTATAAACCTTTTTTTTTTTTCTTTTTTTTTTTTCCCCTCTTTCCACAAAACAGTTTCTTCTTCCTGTTCTGTTCAACAATGACGTCTTTATGTTCCTGAATCATTTTAAAAGCACCAAACGGCAGGTCCAAAAAGTATGCGAATGGTCAAAAACATCTCAGATACAGTGCAAGTACTTTAGTATTTGTGGTAGTTGTTTGTAAAAATAAATAAATAATAATAATAATTCACCCAGACATTACAAGTACTGAGTACTAAAAAAAGACCTCTCGACAGTGTCAAAACATAGTGTTTGCGGTAGAGCCAGTCAGTCTTGAAAGAGAAGCACAATCTTCCGCCTCCTTCCTCCACTGCACCAAAATCCACTTGGGTGCCAGCCAGATAGCAGCAGGATAACAAAATGTCAGTGTGAGAGCGAGTGACTTAGCAGACCTTATCCTCACATCACCTTGTTGCACTCAACAGCAGAACAGAAATCTGCACCAGGCAATTTATCTTCTGGAAGCTTCGCTGGCTAAACACGAGCCGTAATGCCACTGGATGCCAAAATGAGTTAATTGACCCATCAAATCTGGGAACTCAGTGATGCAAATGTTTTGTGCGTTGAACGTTTTAGTACACGAGAGGCAACTTACAATGGCAGTTTCTCAAACCAGGAAATAAATGCTTTCTAACGTTCAGACTGCCTAAGCCAGACCATTTTCCACATTTATTTTTCATTAGGTGGAGACTAAAGTGTACATATTTTCAGGAATACATGGCCTTCCAGAATCACCGACATAAATTTCATAAAACTGCACAAAAAAAAAAAAAAAACCATTGGAGAACATAAACGTTACACACAATTTAAATCTTCCACTCAGACGATAGGAGACACCTGACCATTACGCCCATTAGTGGTTCTTCCCCAAACCATTTCCACAAATTTGGAAGCACAACGCTGTATAGAATGTCTTTGTACATGATGTAGCTTTACAATTTCTCTTCGCTGGAACAAAGAGGTCCAAACCTGAGCTCCAAGAAGACAGGGTTGAAGAAGGTGGAAGAACTCGAGTGACCTTACACAGAGCCCTGACATCAGCCCAACTAAACACCTTTGGGATGAACTGGAACGCCGACCGCACCCCAGACCTCCTCACCCAACAACCGCCATCAGTGCCTGACCTCACAAAAGCTCTTGTGGCTCACGCATCACAAATCCCCAAATATAGCCAAATATATAACACCAAATGGGGACTCAATCTTGAATGGGATGTTCAACAGAGACATATGATTAGTGTCCATACTTTTGGCCACACACCTTGACACCACTATGGGTTATTTTAAATGAATGCAGTTTTTTAAAAAAAGGCATTTTTGCTCTCAGTTACCTTTAACCATGTCCTATTTCTCTGGTGTATAAATATGAACTTACTTCATCATCCGTTATCATGGGAAAAACCAAAGAACTTTCAACTCAAAAGACATCAATGGTTGAAAATCAGCTATTGGATAAAAAATAAAAATACATAAAGTTTCTGACACATAGGTGATACTTTGGCATTGCTCCCGCTGATAACTGGCCAAGTATTTAAAAACAAACACATCCTCTCTGAGAAATTTACGTACCTTGTTTCTAATTTGGCAGTGACACGAACCATTCTCTTCTCCTTCGAACGCTTGGACGATAATTACCATACAAATCTGATTGCTAGCCAGCTGTAAAGGAGCAGACAAATTGCCACATTAGCAGTCAGTCTGTGTACAGGTACGGTCTGTCAGACGAGCTCCGAATACTGGCATGCTCTCATTTTCTGAGCACTCAACGAAGCACATGGCGAAATCCATCGATATCCGTCTGTGAGCGGACAGTCCGTGGGAATAAATCAATGTCGCTTATAAAAGAGTAGCATGGACAGATCTACCTAACTGGTGTATTAAACTAAATAGTTGCTGGCTTGATTCCGTTGATAGTTTGCACTTATTGAGTGCAAAATACGTCCACTTTTTAGATCGCCCGCTTTAATAAAGCAAGGCAACATGTGTTCCAGAGGCAGAATATGGACAACAGTAAAAGTTTGGGTTTTTTAAAAAAATCGATATCGATTTCGTTTTGCAAAGATATGTGGTGACACTTTTATCACTCTTTGGGCCTCTTCACGGGAAATGAAAACAGAAGTAAAACAGCAAGTATACCACCAACCGTCTGGATTTATCTGTGGCTTTAATGCGTTATGGTAACATGTAAACCTCTGTGCATACTCTCGGCGAGTTCATATCCTCAAATGCTTTTTTTTTTTTTTTTTTTTTTAATAATCACTACTATGCTGATGGCACCCAATTCATGCCTTCCTTTCCTCCCTCAGACACTCGTGTCTCTGCCCGGATCTCAGAAGGTTCAGCAGACATAGACATGGATGGCAGCTCATCAGCAGAAATTAAATAATGACCAGCAAGACGGAGATGTTGTAAATGACTCCATGTCAAGATCCTGTGATCTCCCTGGAGAACCTATGGATCACACCTTCTGACAACGAGGCCACTCAGTTGCTCGTTCGGTCCCTTTTCATCTCGGGATTGGACTACTGCAACTCGCTCTTTGAGGGTCTTCCCCTGTGTGCCATCCACCCTTGCATCTGATCCAGAATGCAGATGCACAGCTTGTTTTCAATCTCCACAAGTTCTCCCAGACCAAGCCATTGAAGAGTTCTCTCCACAAGCTTCCTGGAGCTGCCCGGATCAGATTTAAAACACAGATGTTTGCCTATAAATCTAAAAACAGACCAGCCCCCACCTACCTGAAGACACTTTTCAAACATCGCTCTGCACCATGTTCCGTCTGAACCTCTAGGACGGCTCGGCTGTATACACGATCCCCCAGAAGATACACGAGAGACGTGCATCGACACTTTTCAATGGCCTGGCAACCAGGTAGTGGAATGAACTTCCCCCGAGTCACTGATTGTTGAAGGCTGAAAATCCATCTCTTCACCAAGTACTTAAATATGAGCACCAATTTAAAAACAGACCTTAACATGCTTTTGTTGATGTACCAGCTCTCTTCTCTAACAGGCTTTTAGCTTGATAGTGTTATTAGACCCTGACCTATTTGATCTGGCATTGGGAATATGTTTTTGATAGAGGCTACAAAGCACTTTTGGAAATTGCCTGCCAATTACTATAAATACAGGACTATCTGTACTGCGTTTAAATGCCTGCATTTGTTACCAAGCGTGCACATGAAAGGAGAAGTTGTTCTCTGAAGGTTGTCGAGTGGTGTCTAGTGACGGTCACAAGTAATCAACTAATGGATTATTACTATTATAAAATTCCTAATCAATTACAAAAAATACTACCATGAAATACACACAAGAAGCACTACAGGGTAGCTCCATATGTCCATGTTCAGCACATTTGGTATCTTTGGACAGTCCGTACATGATCGTGAGTATTTTTGTGATTGTTTCGGCCAGAGATTCTCGATTTTACTGCGTTTATTTTTCTCTCTAAATTTGCGATGCAACTTGCAGAGTTTTTTTGTGTTTTTAAATGCGGAAAACTACACGAATTGGCGTAACCGCAACTGCACAAAATTGCTCTGCACGATCTTTCGCAGTGATGTTTGTTGGTAAATGAGACCTTTTAACTGTACTCATGTTCAACGCACGTGAATCGAAGACGGTTTTGGCCAAATATGTGCGATGTGAAGACCTCGCAATGTTTCAGGACACGTCGTCGCGCCCTGAGGTCAAATCAGAATTTTTCCATTTTGAAAACTGCCAGCTCCTCTGAATGTTACGGAGTTTGCTCGCTTTTGCGTTAATTTCTGCGATCGCAACAAATCCCGGCGGGACTGGGTGCAGGGTACTTAATTACGAGTCACTTGGCAACGCAAACAGTCACAACATATGAGATCACAGGCTTGTTACGGTGCCATGATTTACCACACTGTATATTTTCTAAACCCGTGGTTCTGTACCTTCAGATCCCTTTTAAAACTACGCAAACTGAAAAAGTCAAAATTATGACTATCAGAAAAAAACGAACCATATAGAGACCAGTGTCAAGATGTTGTGTAAATACACAACATCTTGTTGTGTAAATACACGTAGTTGATTTTATAAAGGTTTCCACTCTATTCCAGGCAAGATTTCAACACTATTACTGCACATTACAGCATTTACAACTTCCAGATATCGCGTTTCAGAATGGAAATTATTAACCTGCTTATCATTTAAAGTGTACGTACGAGCCACAGTAGAAAGTGTGTCCGCGGACCTAATGGATGCAATTTGCTCGTTAGATTCTGCACAAGATTAGAAATAGTCTCTTATGATGGGCAACATTATGATTTGAAAGTCTTCTCGAAAATGTCATAATTGAGTCAAGTGTAGTTATCAGTTCAAAACAGTGACGTGATAACTGTCAGAAATCCACAGTCTCTTGAAAGACAATAGGTCAGCAAACACTAGCTTTTTTATTTCTATTCAATTTGAACATTCACAGCCTCGATGGGAACACACTCTCTGTATGTGTGATATTTGATGGCCCCAGGTTCTGTTACAGCAGCAGACACTATCCAGACATTATTAGTAATTAACAATTGTGGCACCTTCTACAACTTATAAGTGTTCAGGAAATGCTTTCATTTGCCGCATTACACACAGGCTTGATGCTTAGGACATAAAGTGTTAGTGAAATTGAGCCACTGAAGCCGCAACAGAGAAATGATGTTATGCCTCAGTTGTGTTATGGCGCAACAGTTTTATATAACAAATGAGGAAAATGAGGCTCCTGAGCGGCGCGACATAAAAAAAAATATTTTTAGAAAACGCACCCCACCATTGGTACATTGTAAGACCGAAAACCTGGCAATGCCACAGCCAGTGATGGCCAAGAGTCCAAGAAAGCAAAAAAATGGCCATATTCTCTGGGGGGTGGAAGTAATGGCATCATGTTCTCCGGTCAATCAGAGCGATCATTGGTGTCTGTGAGCTCATGTATCCAGAAGTGTGTTTCACTGCCCTTTGTTCAGTAGCATGAACAGAAAATTGAACAGAAGCAGAAGCTGGATTCACTTTACCTTGGTGGTAGCTGTCTTGTGATAAGGCAGAGCTAATTAGTGGGTGGGAATTGGCAAACAACCACACAATCATCTTCAGTAATGCTTTACCCTCATGATGGAGCTGGAGCATATCTCAGGAACAGTGAAATACCCTGGATAGGATGCTAGTCCACCACTGCAGGGCACCATACATATACATATTCACACCTAGGGGCAATTTAGACCAGAAATTCCACTTAATGGCATGTTTTAAGGAGCAAACTAGACAACCCAGCTTTTTGGTTATCTTGTTTGCCTTGCACCTCCGGGGGTTGGTGGCTCCAATCACACCTCCGCCATGTGTGCGTGGAGTTCGCATGTTCTCCCCGTGCTTTAGGGGTTTCCTTCGGGTTTTCCGGTTTCCTCCCCCAGTCCAAAGATATACATTGTAGGCTGATTGGCATTTCCAAAATTGTCCGTAGTGTGTAAATGTGTGTGTGAGTGTGCCCTGCGATGGGTCGGCACCACATCCAGGGTGTCCCCTGCGCGAAGAGCTCCGGGATAGGCTTCAGGCTGCCCCGCGAGACTCTGTGTAGGATAAGCCGTAAGGAAAATGGATGGATGGATGGATGGATGGACTGATGGAGGACTCATGGGAAAGAACATGCACTGAAACGCCACACAGATATTAACCTAAGCTCTAGAGCTTGAACTGGAGCACTGCACCACCATGCTTCCCTAGCAATTGACCAAAATAATAATGATAACCTGGGGAAAAAAACTCCACAGCTATTAACTATGACCACGCAATCCACCCTTCTAACCAACTGTACCATCTTCTCTTCAAATTAACTTGAAACCTAACCAAGTTTTGCCACTTGTTAAAGTAAAGAGCTTATAAATCAGCCGGACACTGGCATCTTTAAGGTCGATAATGGGAAGTCCTTTATATTAATTAAGGCTGTAAATCCATCCAAATGATTATTATTATTTAATCTACTGCAGTTTTAGGACTCTGAAGTGGAGATGATGTGATGAATGAAAACCTGAATCCACATCACATGGATCAAGCTGTTCAAGTAAATGACAATTGGGACTGATTTTCAGAAGGGAGTTGGGGGGGGGAATCAATGTATTGGAAGAAAGAAAAAAAGAAAAAGAAAAAAGACAACAGGAGAGAAAACATTTAACCAGCTATTATTGTTGTTTGCTTCGAAGCGAGACAATTAAGCTTTGTCTGTCTTCCCTGGAGTGCTTTGTGAGAGATGCATGCGGCTTTGCTCTGTGGGCCTTGTTAGCTCGCATGACTCCATAGAAGGGCACGCTAGTTAGCTGGCCAAGCTCAGAGCTTGAATTCACTGGGGTCAATTAAAAATAATAATAATAATAATAATAATAATAATAATAATAATAATAATAATACAAAGAAGTAGTAGTAGAATAGTAGTAGTGTTTCCGCTCATAAGCTGCGAGAGAATTTCGACCGAGTACGAGGTTTTGTCTCAGAGACTTTGTGTAGTGCAGCAAGTGTAGTGTTTCTCTGCAAATCACTGCATGCCTCTTTGATAGCTAAACTGACTAGACAAGCACTCTTACACAGCAGTCGCTGGCTCTCCTGCCTTAGCAAAGCTAGCTGGCTAACACAGTCATAAAGAAATGTGACAAAGCGAAGGGCATGGCGGTTTAGTGCAACAGCTCTCACACACTGTTTATTACATAAACAAGGCTTATATAGTGGCTAATATGGACCTGGACACCACCATAGGCACCTAGTATGCCTTTTTTTTTTCTTCCGTCCTCTGCAGCCAGTTCACAGATAAACCCCCAAACACACGCAATGATATTAAAGACATCCAACAAATAGCATATGAGAAGCAAGGATAAGTCAAAACAGCTGCGCCCAGACGCACAACGTTGGACTTTGTTTTGCTTTGTTTTGTTTTGTTGTGTGTGTGTGTGTGTGTGTGTGTGTGTGTGTGTGTGTGTGTGTGTGAGTAAAACTAAAAACTCCCCCAGTTTCCCCTTTCGAAGCAAATTATTTTCGGCGATGCAAAACATATGCACAGATAACCGCTGGGAGAACTGTATTTGCTGAGGCTAGCTAGCCTGCTACAGCGCTAATCTGGGCTAGCTGGTTAGCTGAGAACTGCTACTCGGTGTAAATCGTGCCGTGTTTAAAAGTGGGCAAAGAAATTCCTGCACTAGAGATGATGAAATCATAGCTGCTTACCCCCAGTGAGGTGTCCCCGATCCGACGGAGGGTTACAGGGTTATGTGCACTCCATAGATCCCTAATGGTAAAGGCAAAACCGGGAGAAGAAAATGAGCCGGGAATCGTTGGGTTTCACAAACACACACACACTCACACACACACTCACACACACACACACACACACAGAGAGAGCGAGAGAGAGAGGGAGAGAGAGAGAGAGATCCGGAGAGGCAGCGGAAAGGCCAGCTCAGCGGAATCCGGCCATCACGCACTCAGAGCCCGCTGTTAGAGCGCAGCGCAGCGCCGCCCGGACATTTCACTTCATTCCTCTTCCTCAGTTCAGAGTCCTCACTCCTGAGTCCCCAAAAACCCTGCAGCTGCTCTCCTCCTCAGATCTCGAGGGGGATAAATTCCGGCGATCTGGAGCTTTTCATGTCTTTAATGTTTAATGGCTGTTTGCTGCCCAGCAAAGCCGACAGACAGATTGATACAATGTCACCAACAAGGAGCTGATAGAGCTGCTGCAAAGCCCAGTGTGTAACTCCTCCACTCGGGGAGTTAGTGTGTGTGTGTGTGTGTGTGTGTGTGTGTCTCGTTTTCATTTCTTGGTGATAGGGATACACAAGAGAGTTTTGATTTTGTGGGGACATTTTTTTTGGCTGGTCCCCATAAGGAGAACTTTTATTTTTGGTTACATTTAGTTAAATTAATAACTATGCAAATGGAAGGTCCTCATTAGGCTAGTAAGACGTGTGTGTGTGTGTGTGTGTGTGTGTGTGTGTGTTTTCAGGTCTTGCTGGGGACCAAATTTCCACACAAGGATTGGAAAATTTGACAGTTTCGATTTTGTGGGGACATTTAGCTGGTCCCCACAAGCAACATTTTTTAAAAAATTTTTTTTTTTTACTAAAACTGTAGCTTAAACTGTAGGTTTCATTTTAATAATAATAATAAAAAAAGCCTTTGGTTACTTGGGTTATGACTAGGGTCAGATTTAGGTGTTATAGCATACTATAGTTACATTAATGATTATATCAATGGAAGGTCCTCACAAGGTTAGCAAGACAAATGTGTGTACGTGTCTGGGCATGTATTTATATCTTGGTGGGGAACAAATGTCCCCACAAGGATAAGAATTTTGAACAGGTTTGATTTTGTAGGGACATTTGGCTGGTCCCCATGAGAATATATAAACGTATAAATAAACGTAACAAAAAATAGAAAAACTGAAGCTTTTATTATAATGTAATTTGTTTATGGTTATGGTTAGATTTAGGTGTAGGTACAGCATTCTTTAGTTATATTAATCATTTGTCAATGGAAGGTCCTCACAAGGCTAGTAAAACGTGTGTGTGTATGTGTGTGCAAAATTAATGCAAAGGGTTACATGGTTACATGGATGGTTGAGTGCTCAATTTGCTTCGTCCAAACGCACATACTGCCACAATAAATAATAATAATACATCTCAATTCTCAAAACAACCAAAAATTTCCATCATAATAAGCTTGGTAACATAAGTACCATGTGGTAATTTTTCCTGCATCCAAAATCGGATGTTGTGGTATCGTAGCCTACGTACAGTTGTAACATCATGAAATTTGTAACATCTCATTAAAAATGTCATAAATATTGAATTTTGAAGCTTGAAATTACTATAACCACAGTAAAATCGTTCTGTGGAAATTTTCATGAGTATAAATCAACTAAATACACATCTCCGCTACATATATATCAATGAAAGTGTTTTTGTCATTTTAATTTTTTTAGTTTCCTACATTCTTTTTTAGATCTTTTCTTGTCACCATTTCCTTTTTTTGTTTGTTTGTTTGTTTGTTTGTTTGTTTTTACCTTGTTTTATATTTAGATATCTCCTTTGGTGTACTTGACACTGAAATAAAGTATGTATTTTAAAGTATTACTGCTCTCTGTCTACTCTAATAATATTATTACACACTCGGTTTGGGTAGTTTTGAATGCATTGTATTCTCGTAAATCAAGGAAATAAATTTAGAGATTAGATTTATAGAGTCACCATAAACTTAAGTATTGTATGTCCAGGTCATGAATGCTGAAATATATTAGCATTAAGATAACCACAACTGTTTAATGTGATGCTTGATATATCCTCTAATATACAGAGTCAATTTGTTACCGATTAAATGATAAACTAAATCAATTTTCAGTTCCACTTTCACCCTATTTACCAGCTTGTGCTGATGCCATATTTAATATCATAATAATATCAAGGAAGCTATTTATTATATAGCTAGATTAGAAGGTCATTGTCAAGCTTTGAGAGAGCTGAACATGTTTTATTCCATATGGTTATGTTACTCTTCAGAGTGAGTGTCAGGAGGTCTTTGTACTTGTAGGTGAAATCAGACTGCAGTTGCAGGTGAAGCAAAAGAGCCAGTCGTTATGACAAGCAAACATGTCATACTATTTGTCATACACTGGGAGAAGATAAACTCTAGTGTTTACTCTGCTTTTGTGCTGAGGAAGCTGAGGGAACTCATTCTGAAATGGTTGCCTGGGAAACCAGGGTATGCTAATGTTGACTTGGTATGGAGAGAGAGAGAGAGAGAGCGAGAGAGAGAGAATGAGAGAAATATAGAGTGCGTCTCTGTACGATTCAGAGACCAAGAGGCCAGGGGAAACTGAATTAATGAGCTAATTTTCACACTGGGAGGGTGGCAATCAGGTCCACCACTTTATCTTCTCATTGCCTCTACACTTTCACACTGAGTTAACCACTCAGTCATACAGAACCTGCTCTGTTTTCCTATAATCATTTTCCTACTGTGCTATAAGCATCGGCGATGAAAGCAACAGATAAATAACATTCAGCTCGAAGCAATCACTCCTTGACCCACAAGTCTGAATGAAAACATATACTAGGATCAGCATAGATCAGTCCAATCAGCTACAAATGTGTTGTTTATACCGTCTCGACTTTGTCGGTTGTGGACATCCTTCAAACAGCAGTGTATTGTATGTGAATCATATTAGTCTGTTGATTAGACAAATAGGTTAAATGACCTGCATTTGTCAGCAACATATGCGCCCTCATTCTTTTGATTTTTCATAAACAACTGACATCTGGGCTTGATTCATAGTAGCATTGTCTCTAACCTAAGGCTCTGACACCGTCAACCCCACAGACAAGGAGAAAACATCGAATAAATCACATCTATATAAGAAACATTCTCCAAAATCAATGAGTGTGTTTCCTCATTTTTCTTCTCTGTCGTTCTGATTGCATTTTTAATTATGGCGTGTGTCACGGCCAGGCAACTGAGACACGATTTACATTTTCATTTTTGTTTCCTTGGTCAGGCACTTGCTATGCTAATTAATCAGTAATTGTAATGAGCTGTAGGAGGATAAATTCAGAAAGACTAATGAAGTGGGACAAAGGGGGGGACACTGGCTCTCGAGTTCTCCCTGCCTTTTGTGCCATCTGCAGATGCATTCTCATGGTAAACCAGTTCATTTCATGCTGGACTCCTTTTCTATGGCACATATACATTGCAGATGTTCTATTCTGTCATCCCACTCCAGCATAATTTGACAGGGAAGCACAACAAAAGCTGTGATGGCATATTCTGCATGTTATTTCCAACCATAGAGCTTAAGGATTAAAAAAAAAAAAAAAAAGCCGATCAAAAAGAAGCTTTGACAAACCTCCCATTACATTCAAATTACTCCCTGTGGTGCCACACAGGGTGTGCTGACTTGAAATTATGCCATATTATATTTTAGGTACAAACAGGTGTAGTTACAGAATGTGCTGTTATATTCGTTGTGTGCATATAATTAGATTAAGTTTACTGTGTCATGAAAAAAAAAGGCTCCATACAGACAAACATGAACACTGGGTGTTGATATAATGCATTTTCAGTGGTGATATAGACCGGCAAATATTAGAATCATCATGAAGATTATGAAAGCAATCATTAGTAGTAATTTGCTTTTCAAATGCTCCTCCTCCAGCTCTTCTCTTGTTGAAAGTTGTACTCGTGTAAAAGGCTATAAAAAGAAATTTACATTCAAACAGATTCCCATTAGTGGAGTAATTCTACACTGTAAGTATTTTTTATCTTATATTATCTCAGTAATGGGAATAAATTCTTAATGGGGTTGTTCAAGCCACTGTAGGCACTGTGTCTCATATTTCTCAAAGCTAACTTTAAAAAAAAAAAAAAAAATCAACGTTTATTGGTTAGTTTTAAACAGTGTTTATTATAATGACCAGTATTCATCTGTTCATTTAGCAATCTCTTGCCTTTTCATGGAGTATAAAATATTAAATAGTAAGTTGCATCACTCGATGTATATTAGTTGTAAAAGAAAATCCTTGATTATAATAATACCACTTTACCCAATCTGTACTAGCTCACTGTTCTGACACCACTTCATATTCTCAGTAAGAAGTGGCCATTACATGCCAAGCCTAAAGCATACAGTACAGTAAAGAAAGCAGAGCTTCTACTCATTCATCATCCTTTTATAATTGCCCTTTAATAAATGCCCATGGAAGCTTTGTAAACGCTAAGTGCTTAAATGGAGGACTTTCTTTTTAGTGTGCACATTGATGAAGGCCAGAGCATACGTATTTCTTCTTTAGCACTGTGAGAAAGGAAAGGACTCTGGCACTTATTTTCTTGATTTATTCACTTGACCTTATTAGAAATCATCTAGCATTGGAAAGGGCAGAAGCTGATATGGGATCAGGTTACACATATTCACATCCTAGTCATCACTCTTAAGAGGTAATGGGAAAGCCAGACCGAGATCATTAAATGCATGGCATTGTTGTTATTCATTTCTTTCCGACTGAAAGGTGAAGTGTAACATGTGAGGTTTCACCCTGAGGCAGGAAGTCACTGTTGGATAAACTTCCTGTGGTATGTTTGTAAATTGTAATCACTTGACCAATCATCATTGACAGGCAAGAGTGGTGACAGATTAGGTCACCAACTTGACAAAGAGTACTAAAAGAACACAAATACACACCATGCTACACACAGTATATGAGTTTGTAGTTTATCAGGCTTAAATCTGTCTTCAAATAGATAAGAAAGACCTTTAAGGCTGTAGCTTTGTTACGCTGATGAGATTTTATGCCGGAATTGACAACAAGAGAGGGTTGATGTATGGAATCAGTGACATTTTGAAATAATTAATGGCTCGAGTATAACCTTTAAATTGTTACAGTTATGCAATATTGGTTGTTATGTAGTGTAACAGATTGTTGCCCATTGCAGTTTGTTGACCAAAGAGCAAAACTGGTCTGAAGCCTCCATAAATAAAACCATTGTGTTGTATATATTAATCAGATGGTCACACACAAACAGGATACATTTACACTAGAAACGGCTCCTTTACTAGCTATTAAAGTTTGAACACTTGTTAATCCCAGGCTCATAATCCTTATACTGACAGTGGCTGTGGTTTGGTCAGATTTACTGTGCATTGGTTGTAGCCAGTGTGCAAATTATATATTGACTTTCGGGGGGTCAGCTTTTTTCATGTTGCCCAGATTAACTAGTTTGTGTAATGCAGATGTGCGCCTCAGTGACCCGCTGTGCTGTATCCTTAAAACATCACATGAACACAACACCTTCAATGCTATAATTCATACAAGGCTGTTCAGCTTTATGTGACGAATAGTGCCATGAATGCCTTAAAAAAGTAGTATGTACTTTCTGAACCACTCCTCAACTTACTTGTCTTTTCTTGCCAGTAAAAACTGCTTTATGTCTGTTCCCTTTCTCTTACTCATGACATCACCAGTGTTAAATGAAATCTGAGTGCAAAAAAGGCCTCTGTTATTTATCTGTGAAAAGGTCACTGCATTAAGTTTCAGTTTATTACCAACCTAAACTATACACGGGTAAAACAGACATTAGTGAGTCATGACAAAAGGGTTGAGTCTTACACAATGGTATGGTATTGGTAGCGAACAATTTCGGAAAAGAAGAACAAAAAGAATATGTTTAAAATCTCAAAATTCTGTCAAAATTATATTGAAGTGATTCCTAACATTTTCACAACTCGAGACTTAAAGTGACATCAAGACAATAGGTAAACTTCATCTTAATCATTTCACCATAAACATTTTGTTTTGATGAACTGTGTGGAACATTTGTGCTTGAGATACAACTATAGTTAGATTACGATGTTTATTTTCCAAGAAAAAGTGTCTTTCAAACACTTACGTATCTCCTGTGCTATCTCCATTGCATTTAGCTGAATTTAACGCATTTATCCTATATCTTGTTTTGACGTCCTTCAAGGGGGATCAAGCCTTATTTAGGGGGGGTCGGAACCACCCAAATCCCCCCATAATTCTCACCCTGGTTGAAACCTTTTAGTCAATATTTATTGCATACATATATTATAAATTAGAGCATTGGAAAATGCTTTGTATAGCAGTTTGGTGGAAGTTGTTGGGTTTATTTACATTAACAAAACAATGACAACGCACAAGAGAAAGACACTATGTATATACACACATGCACATTATTGTTTCAGGAGGTTTTTCCATAAAATTCTTAATTACCATTTCAGAGACACAATGTGGTGCTCATGTAAATCCCCTCTAGGTTGGATTTGAGTTAACCTATATAGATGATGGACAGCCTAACGGTTCTTAGCACCATTGTTTGTCCTAATCTTTGCATGGCAGCTTTTCCTATAGACTATAGTAAAAAGAGCGAGAGATGGAGCGGGAGAAAGAGAGTGCTATTAGCTATTTGCGGGTGTGTCTGTGCTTTCTTGCTAGAACAATTAAAACAAATTCCCTTATTGGTTTATATAGAGTATGCCGTCTAATGGGATGATTGCATGGTGGCTGGAATGGCATGTAACTGCCTTCTAAAGATTTATATGAATTCCCAATCAATAGTGGTGAAGCTCTGAGCCAAAAAAAAAAAAACAAGCAAGAAAAAAAAAAACCAACAACAACAAAACAAGAAACAGTTACTGTAGAACTGCCCGTGTTTTAAGAGCTTGATTATTGTACATGTGTTACTGTTCAAGTGTGGTATTCATGCTGGCTTTGTTAAATTAATCTCTCTCTCGCTCTCTCTCTCTCTCTCTCTCTCTCTCTCTTATAGTCAGCACCGGTCTTCTGTGGGAGAGTTGTGCTCAATTTCCATTTTTATGAACAATCAGGTTCCCTCTGTCAAAAAGAAGGATGGAAGAGCGCTGCAGGATCAATGTCAGCCTGCCTGCTGAATAGCAATGAGCTCCAGGCAGCAGCCGTAGCAGCACTGAAAGCTGTTATTGCTATTACTCTGGATAAATGAGACATCAGTAAAATAGTACATTCAATTTGAGTTCAATCCAAGAGTGATTCTGTTTTAACATCTGCTAATTTCAAGCATGTAATGATTGAACGATGTGCACAAAAAAGTAGCATGCAGACATTCTGACAGGAAACGCATGCCACTGGAATCATAGAGCTGATTATTTTTAAGCGTCGTACAGATTCACAGAGATCCGTAAAATAGCTGTCAAAAGCTGATTGATGAACCGATGCACACATCAAACAGACAGTTACATGACGATCAGCCAGAGCAAAACAAGCAGTACCTGACAATATATGACTGGTTTTTGTGTTCATATTGTCGATCTGCCTTAAGAAATGTGGATCTTTCTATTTTCCAGTCCTCACATTTGGAGTAAGCAGCAAAACAGACTATATATTCATGGAAGTTTTATTTACAGTGTATCAACTGGTGTGTCTATATGCCTTTACAGACAGCAAAAGAATCACCAAGCAAAAATGTCATATTAACTCACCTCCTTTAGAAATAGGAATTGGACAATGTGGTAACATCTTCAGCAATGGAAGCAATGTCATATATAAAAAACCTGGACCATTTTCTATCCAGTCATCATTGGCAACAATGGGTTATTACAATCAAGCAAGTAAGAAGTGTGTATGGCTATGTGCATGTACATATATGAATGAGCCCAACTTTTGTGCCTGTACTTCCATTACTGAAGAAGGATGTAGCAGAAATAGCAGTGATTGGCGCAAGCTACTTTTCTGTGTGCAGACAGAATGCTGTGCTACACTACTTAACTGCAACACTAGTATTTATTACAACCTTTGCATTGATCCCTGTTTAATAAAACTGTCCAACATTTCCTACTAAGTGCACTAGGCTTTAGTCAGAGTCTTTACATGACTGAAAATTCAGTGAGGATAGAAAAAATGTGAGGGACAGGAGGCAAGTGATCGCCTCTACCTGGCGAAGTGATGCATTAAGTAATTTAGACATGAGGGCCACTGAAGAATGATGCTCTCAATTACATGATCTTATCGATTTTTTCCAGAAAGAAGTTCAGCTATAGCCTTTAGTGGAAGAGCTTGTTGTAGGAGAAGCTTTCAATTAGATGCTCAAATAACAGAAACCTCAGCGAGAACTCTAGGATTTTCCGTGGATTAGTAATAGAAAAGATTTCATTATTTACAATAAAATATGAGACAGTATTATGTGTCTTATTTTTAATTGACCACATATACAGTGGGCACGGTGACTTAGTGGTTAGCACGTTTGCCTCACACCTCCGAGGTTGGGGGTCTGAATCCCACCTCTGCCCAGTGTGCGTGAAGTTTGCATGTTCTCATCGGGCTTTAGGGGTGTACTCCGGGTTCCTCTTCCAGTCTAAAGACATGTGTTGTAAGCTGACTGGCATTTCCAAATTGTCCATAGTGTGTGAATGTGTGTGGGATTGTGCCAAGCGATGGGCCGGTGTCCCCTGCCTCGTGCCCTGAGCTCACTGGGATAGACTCCAGGTTCCCCGTGACCCTGTGTAGGATAAGTGGTATGGAAAAGGGATGGATGAATGGATATACTTTATATGTTTCTGAATTGAATTTTCTGTATAAGGTATCTTCCTATGTTCCACATATCATAAATATCCAAGGTCACTGAAAGTGCACAGGTATAGATTACTGTAATTTACTATCAGGTAAATGTACTAGCATCCATTTGTATGCATAATAAATAACTCCATACCTGTAAGGAGAAAAGACATACAGCCTCAGAACCACTGCATAACCAAACCTGACCCACAGGTTTCTCATATAGTGTGGGAATAAGGAAATAAGGAAAATACATCTCTCTCTCTCTCTCTCTCTCTCTCTCTCTCTCTCTCTGCTCTCAATGGTGAATAACTCCTTTATTGACTTTTATTGACATTTCCTGATATATTTACTGCAAAAACGCTCTCTTAATTATTGTATTTCATATTATTATCTAATTCTTTTGGTATTCCTTTTTGTTCTTTTTTTATTCATGCCACTGTACACATTATTGTAACTAGTTAGTAGTGTATGTACATTATGTAGCTGTTTGACATATAATAGCTCTGGACATTTAATATTTCTTTCTTTTCTTTTTTTTTTTTTTTTTTTTTTTTTTTACAGCAAACAATATTACAAATAGAAACTATCACAGACTTGTAATAGCACACTATAAATTTAGAAGATACAGTCTGAACAGTCACACAGTGCATTATTCACCCATGATCCATGGGTGCCTAGTGGGTGTGTGTGTGTGTGTGTGTGTACATTAGTGTGAGGTCTGCTTTAATAGACTGCACAAACACTCAAGCAGTAAACACAGGACACCAGTTTTACCACCTGGGGCTTGCATCACCTTTCCCTAAGAAGATGTGTGTGCATGCAAAAAGTACTAATATGTCTTCTGCTGACTCGTCTTTCTCTTTAATGACTCCGTCTCCCTCTAACCATTGAAGACACTAGGCAATCTGCTTCCTCTCGCCCTGTTACTAGAAAGTACCCCTGAGGAAATTATCATACTTTTGTATCATTAGAAACTTGAGCCCCAAAGATAGAAACTACCTAGAATCAACTGAGTTGGTGTTCTTGCACTGCAAAAAAAAAAAAAAAAAAAAAAAAGACACATTCGCAAGTGAAAATTTTTTGAATGTAGCCCAGTTTATAGTTCAAAATTACCATAAGCAATCTTACCAATCTTACCAATATAAGATTGGTATACCTATTACTAGACATGGTTACTAATTTACTAAGCTTTACATTTACCTCTACATCTTTACAAACTACATCTTAGCAAGTGGAAATATCTTGAATATAGTTTGTGCTGTATTTCTTATTATAATATAACAATAAACAAAATATAAGACCATTAAACCTATTTCTAGACATTATTACTCATTTCAAGCTTGTAGTTTTCTTATTCTATTGTCAGATCATTTCGCTTCTTTCTAGAAATAAATGCTTAAAATGAGCAAAATGATCTGCCAATAGAACAATGTCAATCTAGAAATAAGTACAAATGGCTTGAAATATGTTTAATAATCTTATAGATAGTTTATTGTAATCTTATAATTGGAAATAGATAAATTTGCATTTATAAATATTTCCCTTCTATAAATGTGCTAATACTACGTGTTCAAATATGCAGCTGTGTAACCAGGAAAATTCATTACAGTTGTACATGAAGTCTGTTTTGTTGAACTTCTCCACTGTTCACTGATGGAGACTTGAGTGCAAAACTGTTTGTGGTAATGGCAGTGCTAAGGCTATAATAGCAATTTGTAGTCCTGGCCATCATAGCATAACTGTTCATATGAGTTGAGGTCCAAAACCATCTTTATGGTTTTTAAGTGGTACCATCCTCAGCAATCTCATTGATCTTTAGGCTGCACCACGTGGGGGCATCATCAATAGAAGCATGTGCCTTCCAATTGATGAAAACTCCAACCAGAAGTAGGGCATCAGGATGGATCGGGCAGGTCCAAAGAGCAGAAGGGGTTAGGATCACTGGTATCTCAGGAGCATAATGTGTAGCTGGACAGAAAGAGAGAGGGAGAGAGAGAGAAAGAGAGGGAGAGATTATTAGGTATGCTTATTGTCTCATAATGGTTAAGGACAATGTACTTTCTGTGAGTGCAAGCAGGGATTCCGGCAAGACTATCTATGACAGCATAACTAAACGGGAGAACCAGACGGGAACACAAACATGAGGGGTACCTGGGATATAAGACGGTCAGGTGCTCCACCATCAACGAACATGGGTGAACACGTTAAACCGGGGGGTGGCAGCATCCAAACATCCCGGTTCACCACAACACTCAATGCCCGTGAGCCCTCTAGATCTGCTCCTTTACCTAAAGAAAAACTATTCACAAAAAGCTTGACTAAACAAATATATTTTCAGCCTTGATTTAAACACCGAGACTGTGTCTGAGTCCCGAACACTAATTGGAAGGCTGTTCCATAACTGCGGGGCTCTATAAGAGAAAGCTCTTCCCCCTGCTGTAGCCTTCACTATTTGAGGTACCAACAAATAGCCTGCACCTTTTGATCTAAGTAGGCATGGCAAATCATAAAAAAACCAAAGGTTTGCTCAGATACTGTGGCGCGAGACCGTTTAGTGCTTTATAGGTCAGTAGTAGTATTTTATAATCAGTGTGAAAATTTACTGGGAGCCAATGCAGTGTGGACAAAAGGCATTACAATAATCCAACCTGATTACAATAATCCAACCTGTATCGTGTAGTGACATTATATTTCTTATCTTAGCAATATTTATGAGATGAAAAAAGGCTATCCTAGTAATATTACCTACATGAGTGTCAAATGAAAGACTGGGGTCAATAATCACACCAAGGTCTTTTACTGCTGCACATGATGCACTGTGAAATCAGAAAGATTACTTCTAGCTGCATGTGGTCCTAGCGGAAGTACTTGTGTCTTGTCAGAATTAAATAAAACAAGTTAATAAGCATGCAATGTCTAATGTCCTTTACACATTCCTCAACTTTATTAAGCTGGTGTCTGTCATCTGGTTTTGCTGAAACATACAACTGTGTATCATCAGCATAACAGTGGAAGCTAATTCCATGTTTACGAATAATTTGACCTAGAGGTAGCATCTATAAAGTAAAAAGCAGTGGACCTAAAACAGAACCTTGCAGAACACCAAACTTTATCTCAGTATGCATAGAGAAGTCACCATTTATATCTACGAACTGATAACGATCGGTCAGATAAGACCTGAGCCAGGAGAGGGCAGTTCCCTTAACGCCAACAACGTTTTCTAGTCTATCACGGAGAATAGTATGATCAGTGGTATCTAAAGCTGCACTAAGGTCAAGCAACACAAGCAAGGAGACGCAACCCTGATCAGAGGCCAGTAGTAGGTCGTTGACCACTTTAATCAGCGCTGTCTCTGTGCTGTGATGAGGCCTAAATCCTGACTGATACATTTCATGAATGTTATTCCTATGTAGGTACGAGCATAGCTGCTGTGCTACAACCTTTTCTAAGATATTGGAGATAAAGGGCAGATTTAAAATTGGCCTATACCTGGATAATTGACTGGGGTCGAGGTCAGGTTTTTAAATCAGGGGTTTAATAACTGCTAGTTTAAATGATTTAGGTACATCGCCAGTGCTAAGGGAAGAATTGATTATTTTTAGAAGGGGTTTGATTACTTCTGGAATAATCTGTTTGAAGAAGCATGTAGGTAGGGGATCTACTATACAAGTTGATGATTTCGCTGAAGAGATTAATGAAGCTTGTTCGGTCTCTCTAAGGGGAGTAAAACATTCTAATCATTGATCTGATATTGTTATATTATCATCTACAGGGTTAGTTATAAGACTGTCTGCTTTTAAATTAATAGTCTGAGTTTTTTGTCTAATATTTTCAAATTTGCCAGTGAATAAATTCATGGGTTTCACAGGTAAGTGACTACATATGCTTTGAAAGGCATGCAAAGTGAGTTGGCTTCAGAGGTAAAGATGAACTATGCTTTTATTTAGTCAGCTTTATTATCATCATCATCATTTTCTTGGAATATGCATGACTCAATTCTATCAGAATCCATTTTGTTATTTACTGTAATTACAGGCTTCTCTGAAACTATTAGTGGTAGTGGTATAGTGGATGCAGATTTAATCGTAAAGTACTTTCCAAATGGAAAGTAGTGTTTGTGGAATCTTGTAAATCTTGCTTAGCAGATGTATCTGGTTACAGTTTAACTGATGTGATCATCTGAGGAATGTTCTACCAACTAAAACAACTGTCAAATACTTTATTTGTTATTTTTCAGGAATGTTACACGGTGCAAAGGTGATAATCAGTAACGTGATTAGTTGTACTGTTTACCATTTCACAGTGTACTTCTGCAATCGCTCTTATCAGTTTAACACTCGAGTTATTGTTTTCATAAACAATAAGGACTTTGAAGCATGTTGCAAATGTTATCGTCTATGGAGAATACATGGTTTCACCTCGTTATCATTCTTCCAGGAGAGAAATATTTTGGTGATTTCTAGTCAGTCTTTCTAACAGCATTCTACTATACATCATGACTTTGTGTAAAAGCTGTATAAAATGGAAAAGAAATTGGCACCATAGGAAAACATTTCAAATACTTCAGAATTTGAAGAATGCAAAATGTTTGCTTTGGGAAAACGATAACAGTGGTCATTCACTTTACAGGTTAGTCAGTCAGAGAGAGAGAGAGAGAGAAGGGGAGAGAGAGAGAGCATAGGATCCCTACTGACACTAGATTTTCTCTTTGTGTTAATCCATTCCCCATTGTGAAGACTAAAAGATAACGTATCAATATTAACCATTCTTAGTCCTCTCCAAATCCATATTTCTGAGAACCGTCTCTTTGTTCAGTCTAAGAGCTGGCATCATTGTGAGTTTTTACATCATTATCTTGCCTTTTCCCCCCATTTTATCATCTATACATGCTACAGCTTTACACCAGCTATTGTATTAACATCATCCAAACGCTACACTGTTAATATCACTGAATAACTATATCAATATGACAACCAGTCTGACAAAATATAGTGGATGAGCCTCTCAGTGTGCTCTAACTGTGGTCTAAGTGTTTCCAGATGACAATGAGACTACAGAGTTTTTCATTTCTTTCCTTGGACAGGGGAAATTGAGTCGGGTCCAGTGGAAACTCTTTAGCCACCACTTGTGTGTGAGACATGCTGTGGTCACCCCTCAGCAATTTTCTTCTTAGTGTTTTCTACATTGGGTTGTAAATAATCGTTTCTGAAATGTTAGGTTTACATTCATAGATGAGTCGTTTCCTTCCAGAGAAGTGACATGTCGACTATTCTAAACTCTTAACACAATAAGAGTTCATATAGGAGACTCTGAAGATGCTTTCAGAACTTTTCAGAACAGAGATTTTCTCTTGTAATTGATTGTTAGGCATGGTTTCTAGCAGACTGTCCATAGTTAAATTCTCCATGTTGGAGTCGGTTGCCCATCCCCCATGTCTTGAGAGAGTCACACTGACGGGAGACTGAGTGAGTGAGAGTGAAGAGAGGCTTTATAGCCCTGGCTCTCCTCTACAAAGCATGCGGTCAAAAAGTCAGCAGAGCAATACAGCAGGAAATGTCCCTTACTCTGGGATTAGACTGGAGGGAAGAAAACCCACAAGGCATTTTCACCTCACACAGCAATGAAGATGTTGAAACTGTGTTTGAGAGGAAAGGATATGGCGAGAGAGAGAGAGGGAGAGAGAGATTCAGGGATTTGTCACTGGATTTTGAGTGTTTCAGCTCGAGTCTTGCATGGGAGATTTTTTTTTCCTCAGCAGCTGAATGGCAATGCTGTTTGATGTGCTAATATAAATGACTTCAAAGTGAGCCAGTCTCTTTGTCTCTATCTCTCTCTCTCTCTCTCTCTCTCTCTCACTTATCCTCGCTATCACACACCCACCTAGTACATACATTATATAGTCATACTTTTATTTTATAAATAATACCATCCATCCATCCATCCATCCATCCATTCATTTTCTGTACCGTTTATCCTACACAGGATCGCAGGGGGCCTGGAGCCTATCCCTGGGGACTCTGGGCACGAGGCGGGGGACACCTTGGACGGGGTGCCAGTCCATCGCAGGGTTATAGAATACCATTATTATTTGACAAACAGAAATGGAATAATGAGTCCCTGAACAAAAGGGGGGGTCAATATTTAAAGTAAGTGACAGTATGTGGTGTCCTCCAGCTGCTTTGCATCTCATCCTCATGGACTGCACCAGATTGGTCAGTTCTTGCTGTGAGATGTTACTCCACTCTTCCACCAAGGCAGCTGGCTTATGGCATGTTCACACAGGTGAGCAGGAACCCTAGGCATCTTTCTTCTGGTGTTTTTCAGAGTCAGTAGAAAGGTCT
>JANDJT010000041.1:8442941-8455401 GCA_024331685.1 Stegophilus panzeri | reverse complement strand
ATTCACACAAGCCTTTAGCCTAAACTGCACCTAGTTATTTCACTGTGTATATTTAATCATTTAAAATGTAAATGGAGATGCCTTGCTGCCAAAAAATATTTCTCTAAATGCACTACAAAAATATGCTCACGCAGTCACTATATGCTGCTTCTGCTACTTTTATTATCTTTTTGTCTTATTGTATTTTTTATTATGACTAATGTGGATGTAAATGTACAGTTAATAGTTTGGCCCTAATGTCTGTTTTTATTTTAATGTTGTTTTTGAGAGATGCATTTATATAGGAAAGGAAGCCATTGCTGGTTTAAACACTTGATTTTCAATTATTAAGGAACATTATGCAAGATAACATGTATATTTTCATTTAAAACTACATTTCATTGTTTATTTTGAATTTCAATATCATGAATAAGAAAGCAGATTTGATATCTTATTTCAAAGTCTAATTTAATTGAATTAATTCTATTTGAAACAGTTAATCTGTAAAGTTTATATTTATCTGTAAAAAGCCCATTTATTTGTTAAATTAAAATCATTACAATAGTTTAAGACCAATTTATTTTTGGAAAATTGAAAGTTGTAAGTACAGTGCTAAGGGTTCCCTATGTTTACCATTACATTACATCACACATTGCATACAAACATTTAAAAGTATATTTTAAAGTGATTTGCAGTGCATGTATTATTGGATTTTGTTCCTGATCTGCTTCACTTACACACTTACACACCCTTTTTTTACAGATTTGTTTTTTTACAGATGCCATTTGTTTTCATGGATGCCCTTTCCAACACACTCTTCCTTTATTCATCTGAATTGAACAGTGACACTACAGTACATTGATTCAAACACCCTAGTAGTTATGTACCAATCCAGTGACTCCAAATGATCTGGCTTTATGTTTTTGGACAGTGATAAGAAACCAACTGGAGAAAAACCTACACAAACACAGGAGGAACATGCACACTCCACACAGAAAAGAAGGACCTGGAAGCCATCACATGGAATTCAAAGCCAGGATCTCCTAGCTTCGAGGTGACAGGGATAGTCAGTTAATCAGTGAGCTACTATACCGCAATGTGTATTTGTAAGTCATTTTAGTAAATTTTACACAACAAAAAAAGATGCACTTCAGGGGTGTGTGTGTGTGTGTGTGTGTGTGTGTGTGTGTGACTAATCCACTGTTTAATAATTTCCTAGGTCCAAAATGATGATGAAAATACTGATTATGAATACTTTATACAAGAGGTAACCAATAGGTTAGTTGGCCGGGTGAAACCTGTACAAAAATGCAACAGGGCAATTCTTAGCTTTAATCTTAAAATGTATATTAAACTAACGCTTTAGGCTAAATATGCTGTAAGTGTGAATATACATTATGAGTTTGGCCTGAGCACTACGTAGAGGCTGCTTACCCATCAGACACTTCACTCCAAGAGTGGAAGTTAATTATTTTCCTATAAAAGCACACCCTAAAGTGTTTTATTCCTCTTATACCACAAATTACAGTGTTTAACTTTAATAATCATTGACACGTCATTCTTTTTAACCATTATAGTTACATTTGATGTAGCGGAACAAGACGAGTTATTCCATCCTGATGCCCTACTTCTGGATAGAGATCTCATCACTGGGAAATCGCTCACTGTTGCTGATGATGGCCCCACACGGACAGCCTAAAGATCAATCAATGAGATTACTGAGGATGGTACCACTTAAAAACCATGAAGATGGGTTTGGACTGCAATTGATATGAACAGTTTTGCTATGATAGCTTTAGGACTGCAATTACCACGAACTTGCACTCAAGTCTCCATCAGTGAGCAGTCGATAACGTCAACAAAACAGACTTCATGTGAAAACTATAATGAATTTCCCTGGTTACACAACTGCACTTTTGGACCATGTAGCACACAGTTATTGAAGGGAATTATTTATAATTGCGCTATCCAGTGTCACCCAGATGAGGACGGGTTCCATTTTGAGTCTGGTTCCTCTCAATGTTTCTTCCTCATGTTGTCTCAGGGAGTTTTTCCTCACCACCGTCACCTCTGGCTTGGTCTTTGGGGAAAAAGTTATACAATTAATATTAATATCCTGAATTTATATATTTCTGTACAACTGCTTTGTGATGATATCCGTTATTAAAAGTGCTCTACAAATAAAATTGAATTGAACTGAATTGAAATTAGATCCTGTTAGTTGTCCTGATGAATGTCCCTTGGAGACAAATGTACTGTTACAAAAAAATGTGTAAGTGCTGATACTGGACAGTCCTTCCATAAATGTTAAATAAACATCTCATTCTTTACAGATTAGGCATTTTACTCATTTACCTTTTTATTTATTTATTTATATATATATATATTTTTAAAAAAATCTATTTATTATTCATCTTAAATTATGTCGAGTGCAATACCTTTGAATGAGCTGTCACTATAGAAACAATAACATAGAACTAACATAAAGAGGCAGTTCCTCCCGTCCTTGTACTAAGCCCGAGTATGATGTCCTGCGAGTGAACACTAATAATTTATTGACATCTGATCCTCTCTCAGTCACACGCCGAGTCTGTTACAGGTCGATTGGCCTGTGCTCTAAAGGACATCCATCACATAAGCACACAGCACAGCAGATACCACAGAGCCATTACAGTCTCCCACACGCCACATCATCTTGGAATACTATTACTGGAAAAGCATTGAAATACTGAAATGCCTTTAATCCAAAATTACACAAATATTTAGAATTTTCAGAAAAACGAACACAAAGGAAAAGCATATAGGATTGAGAAATCTGCTAAATTACGGCACAATTTTCCTTTGCATGTGTAATAGGCATGCATAAAGCATACCAGCCACTCAAACCTGCTGCTAATAAATACCTGCAGAACAAATGGGACCAGGAGCACTATGATGAGCATCGAAAGAAGGTATGTAGCTGTGTTTATGCAATCCAGAGAGCAAATATTCATGTTTGAGTTGAATAATTTTCAGTGTGGATCTGAAGAGCACTGATCGTTAAATGCATTCAAGAAACATGTCACATTTCTTCCATCCTTGACTTTCAGACTGTCAAACAACATGCAATGAGACATCATACCTATTTATATAGGATTTGGAATTGTGGTGTGAATAAGGGAATATGTACTGTATCATCATGTATTATGGGAGTATGTATTATCTGATTAGATGAAACTCCTAGTGTGTGTTAAATGATGATAACTTCACACTAGCTCATGTAATTATAACTGGTTAAACAATGTCACACCAGTCAAGACAGTGACTACTATTCTATTCTATAGTTTCTTTTGTGCTAACTACTGCTATGATTAATAAAAACTAAACCAACAACTTGATCAGCACGGTCTGGAATTGTCTGGCATTGTCTCCGCATGACTTATTAATGAGTGAAATTAATTATTAAGGAATTATATAAAACAATCTATCCTGTCTAAACACGGTATTTTTAAAGCTGTGTAACAGTTTGTGTTTTTGTTTTCCTGTCAAAGGCTTAATTTTGTTGTGAATGATTAAGGATGTATTCCAAATTCTAGAGGATTTTGAGGAATGTTCTTTGAAAACTGATAAATTCTGATAGTTAAAATTCAATGGGGAAGTGTAAGAAGATAATTGTGGTACGTAATCAGTAAAAGGCCTTTGAAATTGGTTGTACTGCTCTAAATAAAATAGTTTTGTTTGCCCATGAGGTGAGGGAAGCCAAGCCCATAGTAGACACCAAAGGCATCCGAACGCCAACCCACATTCAAGTAAAGCTAAAGAAAGCACAGGTATGTACACATAATGTGTTAAATTATTTCTAATTTAGCTTATATACTATTTGTGCTAAAAAAACAACAACCTGCAAAACAATTAAACCTTAGCAAGTGAATATATTGATTAAAAAAAAGAAATATATTTTGAATATTGTCATATTTATCTAGTATTATATGATTGCAATAAACAAAACATTATTATGATTATTAAACCTATTTTGAGAAATTTTCTGCTAATTACAAGCTTGAAATAGTCTTCTGTTATTGGCAGATAGAATAAAAGGTTTCCAGTTTTAAAGCATTTTAGAAATTTAGAATAGGATAAGACTATTTCAAGCTTGTAATGAGAAGAAAATGAGTGAGTGACCTGAACTGAATTGAGCAAACATATCTAAAACCAAGCTGAATAATCATATAAAGTCAGCTTCAAAATGGCTCCTCCCATAGACAGCTCTCTGGTCTTCATGTTGGTTTATTCTTTTTAACAACACATGAAACCTAGGGCTCAAACCAAGAGCAGACATTCAGAGCTGTTCATTCTTTAAACGATCAGTTTAACAGGGCACACCTGGGCAGCAAGACACACCTGTCACATGTTCCAATATTTTTGATCACTCAAAAAACCAAAAAGTGCCATGTTCTAAGTTGTTTAACACATGTAGATGTAAATATGAGGAAATGAAAGCTGAAATTCTGATCTATCGTCTCATATTAAATTTTTTTCAATCTCAAACCCAAATGTCTTTAATGTATAGCAAAAACAATAGAATTGGCCTTGCTGTTCCAATACTTTCAGAGGAGACTGTAGTTGATGTATAATAATCTCATATTATTAAAAAAAAATTTAATTTGCCCAAATTCAAGAGATTTCAAGACATGGGGTTTGATCAACAAAATCTCCTTGGCTACACTGCAAAACATGTTAAAAAGTGAAAATATCTGGAATATAATTAAATTTATCTAGTATTTCCTATTATAACATTACACTTAACCAAATATAAGATTACTAAACCTATTTCTGGTCATTTTCTGAAATCGTCTTATTCTATTGACAGATAATTGTTCTAATTTTAAGCACTCATTTTGAAAGAAGCAAAATGATCTGACAATAGAATAAGAACATTCAGAACTTGATTAGTGAAGATATCTAAGGGTTAAATAATATTCATTAGTTGATGGTAATCTTAGAGTAGGAAATATTAGATAAATGTGACTGTATTCAAGATATATTCATTTGATAAGATGGCATTTTAAGCAATATAAATTTAAACGCAGGTAGCTCATTCAAACATGGACATTTTACTTTATATATAAATAAAGCTTTTTTTCAAATGTAAAATAGAACAAAAATTTGACGTGTTTTTATCTTCCACACAAAATCATGCTCTAATATTGTTACTTAGGATTTCAATATAACATCGTCATATATGTATAAGGTTCAAGAGGAGAGGCAAGCCATCATCGACAGAGATAACCAACTGCTAGCATCTAAATTAGCTGATATTCAGCATTCTAAAGGGCGCATAGACCACAGGAACTTCTACCCAGTGCGTAGGTAAGTAACATTTCTGTGTGTGTAATGAATGTTCTTGCTGTTTTTTTAAAGATAATATTAGCCATACATAGCTCTATATTAACACTGAAGCTATTTCCTCTCCTAGTCCAAAGACATGTAGGCTGATTGGCATTTCCAAATTGTCTGTAGTGTATGAATGGATGTATGAATGTGTATAAAATTGTGCCTTGCGATGGGCTGGCACCCTGTCCAGGGTGTCCCCCGCTTTGTGCCCCAAGTTCCTTGGGATAGGCTCCAGGCTCCACGTGACCCTGTATAGGATAAGTGATATGGAAAATGGATGGATATTATTCATATTACTGAGAGCTTTCTGCCTAATGTCATTGTATACTTAGCACTTAATAATTAAATTTCTTTGGTTGGTTCAGTTAGACTTGTCCACATTCTTCACTAACAACAACATTTAGGTCTATGACCCCTGACTGCATCATTTGAAAGCGTTTGCTGAACAATATTTATTATTTCTTGTGTCTTTTCAGTACTGTGTTTAGTATGAAGTGTTTTTTGCAGTTGGCTTATTGTCACCAGATTGCAAGGGTCAGAGTTGCTGATTAAAATAGCGTTCTTTTCAGCTTTTTCTCTGAAAAAACAAAACAAAACAAAACAAAACAGACAATGAGGCAGGTCATTTTTTTGTGTAAAATAAAATATTTTGAAACAAAGCTATTTGGCTGCCAGGGCATTAGTTTAAACAGTCTAATACTTAAAGTGTAGATGTAGATGTATGGCCTACAAATTTGCAGAACTTGAAAGGGGTGCCTTAGTTAAAGCTTTGTTTACAGCATGTTTTATGTGGGTTCATTTCACCCCTGAGCTGTAGATGTAAATTGTTAATGTTTCTTTAGCAGGGTGCTCATGAATTACTGAGAGGCAGATTCCCCAGTGTCGACTTAAACCTGTCGAATTCTAACCTTTGTATCTTTGTAGGTCTTACTGCGGTCTCAGACAAGCTGTTATTAATATGTAAGTTAGTGTAATCAAATTCACACAGCCATCTGAGCTTGGGGTAATTTTATCGAGTTAGAGGTATTTTTCAGTAGCACATTTAAAATTTTCTGGAATTTCCACACAACTCTGCTGAAACATGAAACAGTTGATCAGAAATGCCCTACAGCGATCAAAACACTGCATTCACATCTCATTCCACCAAAACGTCGACAGTAGTGTTTTTGTAACAAGAATACTTTATCACAATTGCCTCAGAAACACTAAAAATTGTTGCCATTAATGCAGATCAACTATATTACATAAATCTATGTAAGGTATGGAGTCAACAATTGTTTGCTCTGTATTTTGCTGGCTTTGACTGTAGGATTTGTGACTTAGTAAACTGATTTCCAGTTTAGTTTTATTTTGCTGAGAATTGACACTGTGTGAGAACTGAATGAAAGAAATTTGGAAATAGTTCAAGGTTTCTTCCTCATATCATCTTAGGGAGTTTTTCCTCGCCACAGTCGCCACCGACTTGCTCAATAGGGATGAATCCACACACTTAAAATCTGTATCCTGTGTTTATATGTTTCTGTAAAGCTGCTTTGAGACAATGTCCATTGTTAAAAGTGCTAATTGAATTGAATTAAAATTGAATTGAATTGAATTGAAATAGTGTTCACTGAATGCTTATTGTATTCAAATTAGGAAAACATTGTTTGGTTCAAATAGGGCATTGATGTTGCGTGTAAAGAGTTTAGAGGAAGAGAACTTAGTACTGAAAATGCTTCTTAGCAATTGTAATAAAGTTTGTAATAAAATCAGATTGTTAGTAGTAATGTTGTTCATTCAGTCTGAACTCTGAGAGGAGGAGGGCCAAGCTACTGCAGGTGACTCATGAGAATCAGACGATCTATGAGCGGATCACAGCACAGGAATCTGAATACAGACGGGAACTGTGGGAGGAGAACTGGGCAAAGACCGAGCAAAGGCGAGATGGTATTACATGCTATCCACGGGGAGTGGCTGATAAGCAGGTAAACAGCACAGAGTGAGAGGACACTTATTTTTTTGTCTTTAAAAATCATTTGAACTTTAAGGTCAGTAATATATGTTAAAACACTGCCAGATTTAGTTTCAGTACATTAAGTTTGAAAACATTATGTTTAATATAAACACTAAAATGTTTCTCCATTTGGGTCAGAAACACTGATAAATTTCTATTTCAAACAACTTGGACCTCATTACATATTTATTCACTGTGAGGAGAAAGTCATACATATCTAAGTTAAACCTACAGATGGGTGACAAAGTAAAGGTAGTTCTAACTAGTAGTTCTATTATGCTGTGAGAGCCATTTTGCTTGTATGATTTGGGTCCACTTGTCCCCTAAGAGGGAAGTGTCACTATAAATCAATGTAAAAGTCTATATAGATATATATATATAAAAACATTTCTATCCCGGATGGGAGAGGTATCGTGCAGGATGACAGCTCCGTCCACAGGGCATGAGGACTCACTGAATAGTTTGATGACATTGAAAATAATCACATTCACCAGATCTCAACTTAACTGAACATTGATGGGAGCTTTTGAAGTAACATTTTAGATAACGCTCTCCCCCACCATCATTAAAACACAAACGATAGGAATATCTTTACGAAGACGGGTGTTCATCCCTGCTGTACAGTTCCACAGACATGTAGAATCTACACCAACATACATTAAAACTATTCTGGTGTCTTGTGGCGGACTGGGAACATACTAAGACAATTTATCTCGGCTTTTTCTTTAATTTGTCACTCGTCAGCTAGCTTGGTCTTGTAATCTAAATAGAATGGTGTTAACTGTTGTACAAATTAATTTACCACACCAGTTACCTTATGCAATTTAGGTCACTTGTTAAGATTATTGCTAGCTAGTTTGCATTTTGATTATATCTATTAATTTGGTCACCTAGACTTGTTCATGGCCCCACAGACAACTGCAGTTAGGACCATGACGATGATTAGGACCGTCTGGGGCTGTACGTCATGACATATTGTTGTAATGCATTAAATACTTCTGCTGTTGACTTATTGTTTGTTATTTTGACACAAAATGGCTAGACTACAGGAGTCCAATTCTCTGAAACACTTTTTCTAGATGAGTTTGGAAAATCTCCAAATGTATGATTAAGGTCATTTAAGTAGTAGATGCTAAATGTATGCCTCAGTGCAGGCAAACAGAAATTTGAGGGTGTCTTTAACAATCTTAGATGCACAGTAACAGACAATATCTTGACTTCCACATTACACAGAAGATGAAGAAAAGTGTCAAGTTTTTGGGAGGAGGCACCAGGCCAGACGCTGAGCTCATCCAGTAGAACAGAAGATGGCGAAACCACAGACGAAGATCTCCAACATCAGTGATGACTCATTCTTCCAGTGACCTACCATCACTAACTAGACAATGACATGGTACCCTTCAGAACATTAAGACCATGAATGTATATATGGGATTAAAAGGAACACCTGGATTTCTATAGGAAGACATTCTCACTATTCCACTATGCTCCTAAATCCTGATGGTTTTCATATCTAGTGTTTGGTGGCCAGTGGGTGGCAGCATAATACTTTAGAATAACGTTATTCATTCATTTGCAATAAATACTTTATACTTTATTTCTACTGAACTGACTAACCTCGGGCTTTCAAGAGTCTGCTAATTAAAACGTCTTGGAAGGCAGGTAAATTTCAACTGTTACATATAAGTGAGTCCTTATTTACTACAAATTCACAACAGGTTCTCATCCTAGACCTGCTTGCTACAATGTTGTTTTTGTCATGAGATTCAGTTGAAATGAAACACAATCATGTATGTTATGTAGAGTGGTGCTTGAGTGGTACTTTCTGCATAAATATGACCTAAAACATCATGATTTTCACCTAGAAGTCCAAAAAGTAGATAAAAAGAACCAAATTAAACAAATGAGACAAAAATATTATACTTGGTCATTTATTTATTGATGAAAATGATCCAGTATTACATATCTGTGAGTGGTAAAAGTATGTGAACCCTTGCTTTCAGTATCTGGTGTCACCCCCTTGTGCAGCAATAACTGCAACTAAACATTTCCGGTAACTGTTGATCAGTCCTGCACATCGGCTTGGAGGAATTTTAGCCCGTTCCTCAATACAGAACAGCTTCAACTCTGGGATGTTGGTGGGTTTCCTCACATGAACTGCTTGTTTCAGGTTCTTCCACAACATTTCTAATGGATTAAGGTCAGGACTTTGACTTGGCCATTCCAAAACATTAACTTTATTCTTCTTTAACCATTCTAAGGTAGAATGACTTGTATGCTTAGGGTCATTATCTTGCTGCATGACCCACTTTCTGTTGAGATTCAGTTCATTTACAGATATCCTGTCATTTTCCTTCAGAATTCACTGGTATAATTCAGAAATTCCATCAATGATAGCAAGCCGTCCTGGCCCAGATGCAGCAAAACAGGCCCAAAACACGATACTACCACCACCATGTTTCACAGATGAGATAAGGTTCTTATACTGGAATGCAAATATCAGACCAGGCCACCTTCTTTCATTGTTCCATAGCACTGTGTGCTCTGACACCTTTCTATCATAGCCAGCATGAACTTTTTCAGCAATTTGTGCTACAGTACCTCTTATGTGGGATCGGACCAGTCGGGCTAGCCTTTGCACCCTACACGCATCAATGAACCTTGGGCGCCCATGACTCTGTCACAGGTTGTCCTTTTTTGGAACACTTTTGGTTGGTACTAACCACTGAATACCAGGAACACCCCACAAGACCTGCTGTTTTGGAGACACTCTGACCCAGTTGTCTAGCCATCACAATTTGTCCCTTGTTAAAGTCGCTCTAATCTTTACACTTGCCCATTTTTCCTGCTTCCAACACATCAACTGACTGTTCACTTGCTGCCTAATATACCCCACCCCTTGACAGGTGCCACTGTAACGAGATAATCAACGTTATTCCCGTCACCTATGAGTAGTTTTAATTTTATTGGTGTATAATGTGTATTGTGAAGTACTGATTATAAGGCTGAATGGAACGTGACTAAACGCGTCTGAATGTAAATCTACAATAAGACTGATAAAGCTGTTGCTGTTACCCCTTATACATTACTACTGATAAAAGCATCTTCCCAATATGTGCTTTACCTGCTGATTGTCTATCTGCCCTGTTGTTTTGAGGTGTTCTTAACAGGGGCAGGGTGACAGGAAGAGGTCACACCTCACTGGCTCTGGCATTATTAAATAAGATGATCTGTAGATGAAATGAATACTTGGGCAAGATGTCTTCAAGAATGCACTAATCCAGATTCTCCAGGTCTCCACACTGCTGCACTATTGGACACGTGTACTAGAGACATAGGAAATATAGTCACACACAATAATATTACTGTAACGCCATAGTGAAGAAAACATGACCTTTTAGCAAGGCTTTGTAATGCAAAAAAAATGCAAACGGTTCACAGAAGCATAATATCTGACTTTTAGAAAAATACATTTATTTGTAAAGAGCACACAAAACCACAATAGACAAATCTCTAAACCCATGAAGTGAAAAAAGAAAGAAGAAAGCAAATAATGTATTTGGGATGTATGAGGGTTTTAACTCGTTTTAGGTTAGCAGAACTTTGAAAAAAATTTTTTCAGAAAATACAACATTTTTAGTTATATGAGTATTAAAACAAACAATTCCATATGATTAGTATTTCTCCAACAACAGGAAACATTATCACAGATAAATAACATGGCTTTATAACAGGAATGTTCTTTTAATAAGATTACAGTCAAACACTCATAAACTTTCCAAATACATTAGTGAATGTTCTCATAACAGTCTCTGATAGCCAGGATCCTTTTTTCTTTCTTTTCCAGATTGGATTTGTAGACACACAATTACGAGTAAAATAATACTGTGCATTTGCATTGTGTAATAAGGCATTTTATTATTTTAATATTAGACAGAGAGCAAAAAAGGATGGAAAAAGTTAAACACACAGCATGATAAGTCGAAAAGGGTCTATACAGTATATACCTTGTGTGTGTGTGTGTGTGTGTGTGTGTGTGTGTGTGTGTGTGTGTGTGCGTGCATGCATGTGCCAAATATTTTTAAACATTCCGTATAAACCTTTTTCATTATTAAAATAATATTTAATAAATATTCTACAATAACATAAGTATAAAATACTGAATCTAAATAAGAAATGGATTTATACTAAAAGTGTTTTTTTTTTTTTTTATTGGAAAAAATTCTAGCTCTAACTGGAAAACACAGATCTGGATCACTATAATTATGCACAACATATATTTGTCTAATATATAACAGCGATCTAATATCAACTCTAAGACAAATCCAGGTTTACAGTGACTTACTTACTTATATATAGTGAGTAAGTAATTCAGCGAACGAGGGCATCGGCTATTTAGAATCTCAGAGTGCATAAATCCTTAAACACAAAGATTTATGTTTCCGTATTAATTGTTATTCTGTGTCATTTCTGACTGACCTATGGCAATAAAAGTGATCAAATCAGACTCCAAGAGTTCAACAAGTTTGGACTGTGCGTGTATATGGCAAATTCCTATTGGCGTGTTTCGTAAACGATAAAAATCTCAGATGTGTAAAGATACTCGGAGAATTTGTGCTATGTTAAGGAGTGCGTTAACTCATGTGAACTCATGTATACAGTAACTGACAGAGCGATGAAGGTTAGCTATTTCCACCATTATGAAATCTACCTTGAGAATCCGCAAACCTACAACAACACACAGTGACATTAATATTGAACACTTTAACAGCACTATGATACTTTACTATTTATGTGACTGGGAAGTAGTATTATGCTTCCTTTAAAATGAACACTCAAGCGTTCTTCAACAAAATCTCTATTTACCACATCTGTAGTGTGTGTGTGTGTGTGTGTGTGTGTGTGTGTGTGTGTGTGGGAGAACGAGAGTGTGTGTATGATTACACAAAGCTCAATTCTAATTCAAGTATAAGGGCCGTTGTTGTTTATAAAGGTGTTTACATATTAATCTCTAAATCTGTATTATTCATGGTGGCTTAATTCAATTCAATTCAATTTTATTTGTATAGCGCTTTTTACAATGGTCATTGTCTCAAAGCAGCTTTACAGAAATAT
>JANDJT010000041.1:8428047-8440941 GCA_024331685.1 Stegophilus panzeri | reverse complement strand
TCAGTACAGGGTAACTCTGATTCAGTACAGGGTAATTCTGAATCAGTACAGGGTAACTCTGATTCAGTACAGGGTAATTCTGAATCAGTACAGGGAAACTCTGATTCAGTACAGGGTAATTCTGAATCAGTACAGGGTAACTCTGATTCAGTACAGGGTAATTCTGAATCAGTACAGGGTAACTCTGAATCAGTACAAGGTAATTCTGAATCAGTAAAGGGTAACTCTGAATCAGTACAAGCTGTTTGGGGAGGAGTAACCAATTCACCTGGCATAAAATCGCCCCCATACCCAGAGTACACTGTCTTTGAGTGTGAGTGGGTCTGAATGTGTGTGTGTGTGTGTGTGTGTGTGTGTGTGTGTGTGTGTGTTTGTGTGTGTGTGAGAGAGGAAGATGGAAAAAAAAGAAAAATACTTACCCACTTTGGCATCTTGCCACCATCTGGGTCATGGTAATGATACTGTAGCACAAGCACTGTAGCAATGACTGAGAGTCCAACAATCACCATAGTGGTGGCAAAATACTGAGCTAGAATGCACACACACACACACACACAGACACACACACACACAGACACACACACACATACACACACACATACACACACATACACACATACACACTTTTAGCACTCCTAAAATAACACAAATACAGGATGAAAGAATAAAAAATTATCTGTGAAATAAAATTCATAAGAATGAAGAATTTCTAAAGACGTTATTAAGATGCTATTTGAAAGTGAGAAACAGAGGTTTGTTCATTGGCTAACCCTGTCCATGGAGTAGACAATAATGATACAGCAATGTTTTAAAGCAGCATGTTCTGCTACTCTTTCATGGAATTTCATCACTTATTCTTCAGTAAGTGCTTTATTCTAGTCATGGTTTAGTGGATTTTGGGTTTAGAGCCTATCCTGGGAATGCTGGGTGCAAGGCAGGAATTCTTTTACAGGGAAAAATTCTTTTACAGGAATTTCAATCTTACTGTTTTTCTCATTGAATGCTTTTTAAAGTCTCACCGAACTAAACTTGTCAATGAAATAATCAGTGCATTCTTAGATCACTGGGAAGCTCTTGGATCCTGAAATCATGGTAATGACTTGAATTTAAAAATCTGAACTTGAAAAGAAAACTGATTGTGTCTCCCAGAAAGTCAGCTCACTTCATTAAGTCTCATAAAAAGCTATGACTTTAGGTCCTTCTTAGAGTGACTGAATGTGTATATCTTTAAAAATGGCCCACAGAGGCTGACTTTCCATGCTTCAGATGACAAATGAGGCCAGTGGGGAATCACGCTTCTCAACAAAAGAGGCTGAAAAGCTGTCTTATCCGCCTTCTCTCTCACTTAGATTTCCACACTCCCAACTGTTTCCTTGAGAATCTATTGGACTATTTTACTTACCAATCAGAGGCACTGAATCTGATGTCGCTGGCATTATTTCAGCCACCAGAAGCATAAAGACAGTCAGTGACAGCAACACAGTGATTCCTGAAAAAATAATATATAGAATAAAACCATTGGAGAACTATAACTGGAAAGCAAACCTGCTCATTTATTATTATTTTCCACCAAAGTACATACATTCAGTGGTGCTTGAAAGTTTGTGATTTTACAATATTCTAGATTTCCGCATAAATATGACCTAAAACTTCAGCGGATTTTCACACAAGTCCTAAAAGTGGACAAAGAAAACCCAATTAAACAAATAAGGAAAAAATATTATACTTGGTCATTTATTTATTGAGGAAAATGGTCCAATATTACGTATCTGTGAGTGGCAAAAGTATGTGAACCTTTGCTTTCAGTATCTGGTGTCACCCTCTTGTGCAGCAATAACTGCAACTAAACATTTCCGGTAACTGTTGATCAGTCCTGCACATCGGCTTGGAGGAATTTTATCCCGTTCCTCAGTACAGAACAGCTTCAACTCTGGGATGTTGGTGTGTTTCCTCACATGAACTACTTGCTTCAGGTCCTTCCACAACATTTCTATTGGATTAATGTCAGGACTTTGACTTGGTCATTCCAAAACATTTAACTTTATTTTTCTTTAACCATTCTTTGGTAAAACGACTTGCGTGATTAAGGCCGTTGTCTTGCTGCACGACCCACTTTCTATTGAGATTCAGATCATGGACAGATGTCCTGACATTTTACTGTAGAATTGGCTGGTATAATTCAGAATTCATTATTCCATCAATAATGGCAAGTCGTCCTGGCCAAGATGCAGCAAAACAGGCCCAAACCATGATACTACCACCACCATGTTTCACAGATGGGATAAGGTTCTTATGCCATAATGCATTGTTTTCCTTGTTCTCCTTGTAACCCTGCCATGCACATCATTGTTGTTCAGTGTTCTCCTGATGGTGGACTCATGAACATTAACTTCTAAGCAGCTAAAGGCCTCTCTCACATCAGCTAATATTACTCTGGGCTCCTTTGTGTCCTCGCAGACTTTTACACATCTTGCTCTTGGAGTGTTCTTGATTTTCCTCTATTTGTACATTTGTCTGACTGTGGATTGTTGGAGTCCAAAATCTTTAGAGATGATTTTGCAACCTTTTCCATTTTGATGAGCATCAACAACTCTTTTTCTGAGAGTGTCAGAAATCTCCTTTGTTCACTGTTAATGTCCATGATACACTTCCACAAACATGTGTTGTGAAGATCAGACTTTGACAGATCCCTGTTCTTTAAATAAAACAGGGCACTCACTCACACCTGATTGTCATCTCATTGACTGAAAACACCTGACTCTAATTTCACCATCCATCAATCCATTTTCTATACCGCTTATCCTACAGGGTCACAGGGAACCTGGAGCCTATCCCAAGAAGCATAAGGCACAAGGCGGGGTACACCCTGGACGGGGTGCCAATCCGTTGCAGGGCACACTCACATACACATTCACACACCCACTCATACACTACGGACACTTTGGACATGCCAATCGGTCTACCATGCATGTCTTTGGACTGGGCGAGGAAATCGGAGTACCCGGAGGAAACCCCCGCAGGACGCGGAGAACATGCAAACTCCGCACACACAGAACCGCGGCGGGATTCGAACTGATGATGTTTTCAAAATTTCAGCAGCATCAGACAGACACCTCACAGGTTTATCCCCAGCAGAGTGCAAAGCCTGAACTTCTGCTTTTGGAGACGTGTGAAAAGATCTTTAATGAGCTCTGTGGATCAATAAACCTCTAGAAGTCCAAGCGATGAACTGATGGAGTGATTTCAGCTCATTTACAAGATAATCTGTAGCAAGGCAGCAAGGTCAAAGACATACAAATACTCTCTTTCTCCCATCTCACACACATAAGGATACACCAACGTATACTATATCTAGGTAAAGTATATACACTATATCAATGCTAAAAAAAGAAAAAAAAAAGAAGTAATATAAATAAATAAACTGATAGCTTCATACTATAAATTTTGAAAACAAATTATTTTCAAATCAACAATAATACCAAAAACACATTCATTCGTTCATTGATTTTCTACTTTATCCTGGTCAGGGTTGTGGTAGTTCCGAAGCTTATCCCATGCAGGAACACTGGGCGCGAGGCGGGAACACAAGTCCACTGCATGACACAATGCACTGTGAAACACACTTTTTATAAGCACTTTTCCATTTCACATAAATTGCCATTTTAATCCTAAAGAAACCCCTACCCCAACATTCAAAATACACACACGCCCGAGTGTAAATACACACACAAGCACTTTTCTTTGTTGCTTCGATTGTGTTTCCATTTGTCTGCATTTAGCATTTTGCTGTAGCTCTCTGAACTAGCACAAAACATTCATGTCCTTATACAGAAATCCAGCGCTCTTCTCCCCCAGCGTATACAGCCTATTCTTGGTAAAGTACACTGTGTTTTCCTCTCTGCACAGATTATAAACTCTCTAGTGAGATGCTTCCTGGCTGCTGCTTAATGAGCTGAATTTCTCTTCACCATCCCCTTTACCCTGGCCACATCTGTACCCATTAAATTCCCAATCACTGTAATGCACAGCATTTACACGTGATGCAGTTAAGACACTGTGAACACATAATTATGGCACAAAATGAATCTTCACTTGGCAAAAAACAGGTTGTCAGGCTGCAATATTGGAAGGCGAGAGCACTGCATCTGCATCTTACACACCTGTGTTAACTCATCATCTAAAGACCACTGTCTTTATGGGCTGAATTTTAGGTGTTGGAAAATGGACTGAAGTCTAGCAGCACTGCCTTAAAAATGCTTTAAAATAGCAATATAATGATCTTCATGTCAGTACACAGTGAAATTCGACATATGACGTAAACATTAGACATACTTAGGACAATATCACATCACTACTTAACAACAAAATATAACTGAAGTGAAGCAATACATCCTTTAAATGTTTTTTTTTTTGGAAGATACTTTTATCCACAGTAACTTTCAACTGGAACAATTCAAACATAATGAAACTGAAACGTTGAGGATCAAGTACTGGTGCTCCAGCAGTTTGGAAATTTTAACTCGGCTCAAATAATATAAAATGTCATTTGTGAAGGTTAACATGCATAGCTCTTGTTCTAAAGAAGATTTTCCAAAGCCACATTGCACTAAAGTTGATTCATAAAGGCCAAACCCATTTGCCTACTAATCTTCCAAGCTACTAGACTTCTAATTTTCTTATCAAACACACCACACAATCTGTTGCAACAAGATATGATTTAATCTTCACCTTATTGGAAACTAAACAAACAAACAAACAAACAAAAAACACCAACCAAATTTAGGTAATAGTCATTGCTGAATGAAGCTAAATTAAATTTGGACAGATTTTTTTAGTCACTGTTGCCTTTGTGTAATTACAACCACTTTGAGCTGCTGGTTTATTAGTTACAACCTCTAGCTTTACATAAATTGTATATTCAAAGTCATACATCACATGACTGATTGCCTGCCTTGTTTATACCACAGACCACATGTGTAGCATTCAGTTGAGTGATATAACGGGCAAACCGATTGAATCTGGACGTGGTAGAACATTCGTGTCGGTTCTAGTACCAGCCATATGACTGTCATTTTGGGAATTTTATACACAATTGTTCCAAGGGATTACCAAGAACGGTGCAAAAAACAAACAAACAAACAAACAAACCTCCCAGTAATCGGCAATCAAGTGGATGAAAACAACTTTAGGGTCAAAGGGGTGGAAAAACGGTTTGACGTATGAATTTAGCATCTGTGTGTGTGTCAGAATGCAACACATATCAGACTTTATCTGGAATGGGCTAAAGCTGAAGATCATGTTAGGTGCTGAGAACAATTGCCAGTACCATCAGAACTGGTCAGCTGAGGAGTGTAAAAAAATCTGATAAGACAAATCAAAGTTTCCTTTTGTATTATACTGTTAGAATGACCAGAATTTCATGCAACATACAGTAGGTCCATGAAGAGGCCAAGCTTGGTGTGAACATTGTGGGCCAGTAGTGGCGGTATGATGATGTGGATAATGTTCTCCTAACACAAATTAAACCCCAGATACCCAGTGAAGAACATCTGAACAGCACATACATCTGACTGCTGACCAAGTAGATCACTTCATGGGTAGTTTATCCACACTCAGGTAGACACTGCTAGCATGATACTGCATTCAAGCACAAGTCATGTATTATTACCTAATGCTCCCACAAATATGGCATATTCTTTTCTAGTCAACACACCTAGTGTTGCAAATCCTTCATTAAGACATTACTAAATAATCAACTGTTAAAACACTCTAGACCCGGAAACAGAATACCTACAATATGTCTATACTATATATCAAGCAAATTTCTATACATAGCCATGTGTTTAAAAAAATTTCTACATTGGATGTGTGTGTGTATGTTACCCAAAGAGATCTTTTCCCCTGAGTCAGCAGGCAACAGGAATACCAGTAGTGCGAGGGTGGAGATAAGCACACAGGGGACGAGCAGGTTCAGGCCGTAGTAGAGCGTTCTCCTCCTCATCACCAACGTGAAGGTAATGTCAGGGTACGGCTCCTTACAGCAGTCATAAAACCTCTCGTTTCTCCGTCCAGGAACCTCTAAAATGAGTTAGAACTCTTAGTAAAAAAGCATAATTACAATGCCTGTCACATACTAATATAGTACGTACCTAATTTTGAAGATGTAAATGAATAGATACCAGATACATTAGACGTCTATTAGTTGCCCACTCACACTGTTCAACTCGATGGAAAATAAGGTTCAAGCCCCCACAGTTACTTGTACTCTCAGCAAAATTCATCAAAGCACCACTCCAACACAAAAACAATATAAAAGAGGAATAATCAAATTTTCTCCAGTGGATGCTTGTATCTCGAAATGATTTTCAATTATGGGGGTGTTCTATGGCCCATTGACTCGGGGCACTTGTTCCTTCTCCCTCCGTCATATGCTCCTTTATTTCCCTGAAGAAATAGGGGTACTTTATCTCTTAACTGACCACGAAGCAGGACTCCAATCCTCATTACCCTGGCATTAGCTTTCTCAAAGCCTCATGACTGTAGCCATGACCAGAAAAACTAATTCATTATCAGTGTTTAAGGACAAATTTTCAGCTTGTCTTTGACTTTTCCTGAACATTAAGTAATACTTATTGTAAGGGATGGATTTTTAGTGACCATAGTACAAACACAAAAATAGATTTTTGTCTTGTTTTCTATTTTAAATGCATACTTTTCTCCCTTTTGGCAAACTGTGAATGACAACATGCAAATTTACTGCCGAATTCAAATGACTAAAGAATCTATTCATCTCCAGGTCTGATAGTTCAATCTGCTAGCAAGAACGTTTCATTATTTTCAAATCACTCTACAGAGACAGCATCCACAGCTGATGACTGCTGTTATCATCACAAGACATTCTGCAGGCTTATTTCCAAACAGTACACAAAAACTACATCTGTGATCTTCAGGGAGAGAAAAAAAAAGGATTTTTCCCCCTTAATTACATGTTAGGAAAATGGTTTGTTAGAAGATCAAGCTCTTTAGGTATTGATTCTTTCTTTGGCCAGGTTTCCCTCATAAACATCGTAACATTTTCCAGTGCTCCTAACAGTCCTTTATACATTATAATCAATCAGTGTGTATAAACCTACCCACTAGATCCCACTCTCCATTGCCTATGTAGCCTGTGATATCTGCTTCCAGCATCTGCAGATCCAGAGACCAGCCTCCATAAGTCCAAGATCCAAACTTCAAATCACACCGTTGAACATCGAAGGGGAACCAGCGCACATCAATATAGCAGGTGCTCTTAAAAATTCCTGCGAATTTTTACACAGTCAGTTGAACCAATTTATATAATGAAAAGAACAAACTGGCCATTAGAACTATAGTATTACACAACCAAGATAAGAAGAATTAATACGCAAATAAGAGTTAGAAAACAGGTATAGTGGCCTTCAGAACTATTGGCACCCTTTATGATTGAAATTAATTGTACAAAATAGACATTACATACAATCACTCCATTTTCCACTCAAACTATGTATTAATGAACATTTTCAGACACTTAAAATACCGTCTAAAACTGTAATAATTTGCCAGCAATAAGATCCATGAACATGCTGCCTACCGTGCACACTGAGAAGGATGGCAGTGAAGGGGAAAAAAACCCACACCAATCATAATGTTTCACATCATATCATAATCATAGTGTTTGTCAAGTCAAATTAAAATGTTATGTTGTGTCAACACCAGAATCAGCGTCACTCCATCTCCCAAATACGGCCAGCAAGAAATACAACATCCAACTGTCTCATTCACGTTCACAGTCACCGTCTTTAGAAGACAAACGCTTATGAATCTAATTTATTCCCAAACACAGAGCAGCTGCACAGAGTTTCAGGCTTGTCTTCTTTCCTCATTCTCTGAGCCATTCTTGCTCTATCACAGTGTTTTCCCAAAGGTTTTATAAAGGTCTCCAAACACTCTTGGTGTTCCACATCTACTGCCAACATTACTCATTTGCATGCATCCCATCATGCATTACTGATATGAAAGCATTTATATATTTCTACGGTTAACGCACTAGAAAAACACCAGCATGACCATAGAAGGCTTCGATGCACAATGCACAACCAAAAGGCCAAGGTACATACTGTAGTGTTCTCAGATAGGAATTAGGAGAGATAAGATGAGCTGTATCCCAAATTGGTGTTATACTCCCTCTTCCCTATAAGTGCATTATGGGTATTCTCTACCTTTGAGTTACTTTATTTGGGCACTAAATTATTGCAGTGTATTGTGGGATTTCATGAGGGAACTACATATTCTCACTATATCTTTGGGCATGGCTACAATATGGCAACCCCCCCTACCCCAACCCCCCATTGACTTATAAATATGAACAAAAAAAAAGTATGTTTTTATAAGTATAAATAAGATACAGTACATTAAAAAAAATTAAATCACTACAAATTACCAATACTAGTACTAGTAGCTTTGAGACATTTATACCAAGAAGTAATTACTTCAACGTCCCAAGGTTATGAGGTTCCTTCTGATGGACTTGCAAAACTAAAATTCTCCATAAAACTTTTAATAGGATTAAAGGCAGGATATTGTCTAGGCCATGCAAGAAGTTCTTGAGCTATTTCGCCTGTATGTTTAAGGTCACTGTCTTGTTCAAACATCCAACTTCTCCCCAGATTGTGTCTTGGCCCATGAGATTATATTCTCCTCTAATACTGTATGTCTCTGTACATTGCGTCCTTTGATGATGTGTAATACCCCAGAACCATTTAAAGACAAGCAGACCCATATCATGATGCTCCCACCACCATTCTTCACTGTGGGTGTGGTGTTCTTGAGATCATATTATTCTCACAACCCGTATTCCTCCTAACACGACGTGCTGAATTATTGCCAGAAGTTTATTTTTGTTTTGTCTGATCAGAGTAGATTGCTCCAAAAGATATTTAGATTTGTCTAAATGCTTTTAGACGCACATCTCTGTGCTTCATTTTTTTTTTTAGTAGAAGAGTTTTGCGTGGGGTGTAGAAATGGAGATGATTCTGGTGCAGTTTTTTTGCTTATGGTTCTTTGTTGTAACTGTTGCTCCTGTTACTTTCAGGTTGTCCTGCAACTCTTTTTGAGTCATTGCTGTCTTTATCAGTAATCTAAGAGCGCATTTTGAAATTTTGCATGGTGCACCTTGCGTTTCCACAAATTTGCATATTATCATATTTGACATATTATCAGACCAATTCTACTGACAGGATGTTTAAGATCTTTGCTCTGGCTCTGTAGGTTTTTCCATTTAATTGTTGTTTGATAATACTGTCCCGAAAAACATAAGGAAGCTGCTCCACATTTACCATGATTGCTTGCTTGCATCCATCCATCCATCCATCCATCCATCCATCCATCTATCCATCTATATCTATCTATCTAATTTTTTATATGGACTGTATCTTTTTTTCACTTGCGAATCCATATTTTTCTGTCCATATTTATGGGTGTAACTTTGACAGGGATATATGTACTGGAAGTATATTAAATAACTAAAGCAAAAGTCTTTGAATACTTATTTCCCCTCACGGTATGAATAGGATGCAGGACAGACCTGAAGATTACAGGACAGACAGATACACAATCAAACAATCTAAAAGAACAAAGAAGGCTTCTTTAAGAGATGTGAGAGGTCATCTACTATAGCTTACCTGGGGGTAGATATTGGCAGTAGCCAGATGAGTTGACCAACACATTGGTATGAAAAGTGGCATCAAACCTCTCATCAGCACTATGTAAACACACAAAGTATTACATTTTAGTAAATGCTTAAGATATGCAAACCTCTTTCAGCATTTCTATTTATTTATTCATTTGTATGAAGTACCACAAAACTCATACACAGCTGTCACTGCAACCATGATGCCTCAGCTACCGTGATTTTACGTGCACAATTACACAGTGTAGCCCATCTGTTGCTATATCCAATTTCCCGGTAACTCTTTACACTATTAATATTTCCTTATCAAACAAACAACAACAGTGTGTTTAGAATTTTTTTTTGTTTCTTTTACAGATTTGCCAATGTTTTCTGATTTAATACATTGAAGCTATGCTAAGCAGTTCTACCTGTTGTAGAGGAGAATGTCAGGTCTCCAGATCTGATTATCAGGAAACCTCACATTGGACACTCCGGGGTAGTCACTCAGGTTCCACTGTAGATAATAATCCACCCAGTACTGAAGGGGTAAAAAGAGGGGGTTAAATTCATGATTAGTATCAATAAAAAAACAGCAAAAAGTCTGCAGATGTATCTATACACATGACATCCTTGATTTCATTCATTACCTTGTCATACTTCTATACTAAGGATTTTTTTTTTTTTTTCACAGAAGGAATAAATGATTTGGGGAGATTCTGTTTTCTAAAGTGAAGGTTAAATATACGATGTTTATTTTACAATAGAGAAATCAGAATCACTGTATGGTGGCTTGAGCAGGCCTGTGTAGGTTAGTGCAACATTGCGTCAGCAACCAGGCTGATGGTTATCATATTAAACCTCCAAATCATGTGCAGAATGACCTCAAACACAAACTCACTCCACCCTCATCAACTGTAATCAGGCTGAAAGATCAGTCTAGGCAGTGGTCTGGTCCAAGTCAATTTCTTTAATATCGTGCCTAATTACATAATGTGCATCTGGTGTTCTGCTGGGGAAAAAAGGGTCTGGAGAAGTTCAGGTATTTGTCACAACTCATACTTTAGAACCAAAAGAGCTGCCTAAATCTGATCATGCAGTGTAATGTTTTGCTACCATGTTCTCTTAAGTAACCGGTTTTAGTGGATTTTAGTGGATCCTGAGGCTGTGGAGCGCCAACACAGCCATTGTATCTGGACATTATTGCAGGGTTTGGGACAAGGAAGTAGTAGTTATAATTGGATAATTAACCCAGCATACCAGCATAGTACAGCAGTAACTGTAGCATTTAAGCAAGAAATATAAACCCTTAGGTTTAAATAAGCCATATTCACAAAGTAGGAGACCACAAATATTCATGGGCAATCAATTCACCGTTTCGCTTAAGAAAAAAAAATCTTTGCATTGAATTCATTGAAATGGCTGATGGAGAGGGAGGCTTTACGAATGAAAGAACGTTGAGAAAAAGAAAGTGAGAGAGAGAGCGAGAGAGAGAGAGAGAGAGAATATATTACAGAAGCTCAGTCACATTAGCTTAATTTTGACAGGACCTTTTAAATGTGTAAGCATCCACACTCAGAGGAACCACTGATAATAAAGTAATTAAATTCAAGCAATTGCATTATTTAAGAACAGCAACTATGAACTAAACTTCTGCCTGTGCCATTTGTGTGTATGTATACTGGTATGTGTGAAACCGTGCTTGTAGGAATAATTAATGCTCACAGTGGCCCAAATCACCTCAAGTAAAATATCAAAACACCTCAAATTTCCATTTGTACACATTCCCCCCTTCGCTGACAAAGAAGCTCAATCAGAACAATGATTTTCAGAATAATATGGAGGTTGAAAGCACACACACACACACACACACACACACACACAAAAAAAACTGGGTCAAGCACAAAGAAGACAGCATTAAACAGCCAAACTGTACACAAAGAGAAGCCATTCAGTTATTAAAAGATTTAATTTCGCCTTTAGCATCAAGACCATGCTTCTTCTGAGGTAATTAGTAATGATCTCAGACTAAGAGCTTTAATGTTCTGAATGCAGCTACTCATACTTGGCCATTAAGGCTTGGACAACGAGGATCTCTTTAAATTAATCGATTTCTCCTCTAGGCCACTAAGCAATATTTCATGTTACGATATATAAAAATATCAATATGTAAAAGTCAAAACACATAAGGATATATACACGTAAACGAAGGCTCACTTTCTAAGTGACAAAACGTGAGTTGCACAAGTATTAAAGATACAGAACTTTCTGATAATACAACTGTCCCGTTTAGAAGCTGTTCCTATATACACTCACCAAAACCTTTATTAGGAACACTTGTACAGCAGCTTATTTATCCAATCAGCCAATCAAGTGGCAGCAGCACAATGCATAAAATCATGCAGATACAAGTCAAGAGCTTCACAGTTAATGTTCACATCAAACATCAGAATGAGAAAAATATGTCTCAGTGACTTTGACTGTGGCATGGTTGTTGGTGTCAGACAGGCTAGCTTGAGTATTTCAAAAACTGCTGATCTACTGGGATTTTCACACATGACAGTCTCTAGAATTTACACAGAATGGTGCGAAAAACGAAAAAACATCCAGTGAGCATAACCTCTGCGGGTGGAAACACCAAGTTGATAAAAGAGGTCAGAGGAGAATGGCCATGCTGATTTGAGCTGATAGGAAATCTCCCATAATGCAAATAACCTATCTTTACAACTGCAGTGAGGGGAAAAGTATTTCAGTAGGCACAACATGCAGAACTTTGTGGTGCATGGGATACAACAGCAGAAGACAGCAATCAGGTTCCTTTCCAGCCACACAGGAATATAAGGCTATATGGGCACATGCTCACCGAAACAGGGCGATTAAATTTTGAAAAAAACATCGCTTGGTCTTTTTTTCAATCTTCAACTAGAGACTGTTGTGGATGAAAAATCCCCTGGAGATCAGCAGTTTCTGAAACATTCAAACCAGCCTGGCCGACACAACCGCCCCCCAAAGATCAGACTTTTCCCCATTGCCCACTGATGTTTGAACAATAAGTGAAGCTCTTGACCCGTATCTGCATGTTTCTATGCATTGTTTTGCTGTCACATGATTGGATGATTGGATAACTGCATGAACAAACAGGCAAATCTCTCTCTCTCTCTCTCTCTCTCTCTCTCTCTCTCTCTCTCTCTCTCTCTCTCCCTCTC
>JANDJT010000041.1:8410858-8423270 GCA_024331685.1 Stegophilus panzeri | reverse complement strand
GCTACCATTGGTGTGTGAGTGTGTGTGTGAATGGGTGAATGAGACACAGTGTAAAGCGCTTTGGATAAAAGCGCTATTTAAGTGCGCCATTTACCATTTACTTTATCCTGGTCAAGTTTGCAGTAAATCCGGAGCTTGTCCCATGAAACAGGTGTGTGAGGTGGTTATACATCATGGATGGCATATGCCATTACATCACAGGATTCCATTCACACATACACGCACTCATTCACACAATCATTCACACCTTTGCCAATTTTAGCGTAGCCAATCCTCCTACCAGCAAGTTTTTGGGAGTTGAGAGGAAACCTACTTGAATATGGGTAAAACTCCACACAGACAATAACATTGAGCTCAGGATTGAACTTGAGACCCTGGAGCCCAGTTTTGTCTAGTTATTACATCCATCCATTTTCCATACTGCTTATCCTACACATGGTCATGAGGAAGCCTGGAGCCTATCCCAGGGTGCATGAAGTGGGGCACACCTTGAACGTGGAGCCAATCGCAGGGCACAATCGCACACACGTTACGGACAATTTGGAAATGCCAATCAGCCTACAACGCATGTCTTTGGACTTGGGGATGAAACCGGAGTACCCGGAGGAAACCACCGAAGCACAGACAAGCCACAAGAATCGAACCCCCAACCCCGGAGGTGCGGGGCAAACGTGCTAACCATTAAGCCACCATGCCCCACCATAGTTATTACAATTAAATATAATATAACTACCCACATGTTGTGTTAACCTTTGGTATTTCTGAACTGTAGACTTGGCTTGATGATTTGGCTGTAAGTCTGTGCACCTCATAAGAAATTGCTTTAAATAGATAACATCAGTTTCCAAATGCTCCTCATGCCTGTGTGGAACTATTCACCCACGAGGTGCTACAATAAGTTTGAACAACACTTTTATGTGCCAGAGATTTCTGATGGCCTTCAATTTAATTCAGTTATATATTTTTCACAGCATCTGGCTGTGGGTGCTTCATCATGTCATGCACAGCACATGTTTACTGTGTGATCTGTATGAAGTAATGGACCGCATAAACAGATGGTTGGTTGTGTGTGTGTGTGTGTGTGTGTGTGTGTGTGTGTGTGTGTGTGTGTACTGCTACTCACCACATCCATGATCTGCATGAGGCTGATACTAAAGTGAACAGTCAGGGAGTGAGAGTCATTGTACACAGGTCTCTCTAAAGGATTATAGTTCTGCATGAGATCCTTATAAAGACGCCGCTGGTGCTCTCCTTGCAAGGTCACTAAGGTCACACACCCACAGCAGACATATCAAGACAGGAATGAAATCCAGACATCAATCTTGTTTTGCTTTAGATTACATTTCTAAATAAGAGTGGGGGGAAAAAACTGAACTAACAAAAAGAAAAACACTGAATCCATAATAGAATTTTACAGCTAGAATAACTTTATGTACAGTACCTCCACAGCTCCAAAATTTCTATAACAGGCAAACCAGAAATTCTCCGGCAAACTGTTAGAAATGACTGTTTGCAAGGTATTGACCCTGAGTAAACGTTCTGAATGCAAGGGACCGAAAGGCGTACAAATCAGATGAGGTAGATCAGATCTTCTGCAGTCAGCCCAGATGGCAACATATTGATTTGAGAATTTCATCAAGCAACTCCCATCTGTACACTTGGCTGCTTATACAATATATATGATTGTCTCTTATAGAGATCATATCTCAAACCTCAAAATAGCCCAAGCGCAAGGAAAGGTGTACATTCTGAAATTGACTTACTGTTACAATTACCCACTCGTACCACGCTGTATATTATGTATACTGTATACTCTGTAGACTGTATGTATATGTTCTCGCTCGTCTTTCAGTTTGTTGTTCCAAACTGCATTTGTAACTACTAAGAGCTCAAAAGCTCTTAGATTAAGATCGTCTACAATGGGTTGTGCGTCAGCAGCACTACAGCTCCCCACAGAGCTCACCTCTCTTCCCTGTAGTGCCTTAGAAGGCAAGCCGAGGGAACTAACCTCTGGCCCATAAAACCAGATCCTAATATGTCCACGTATGAAGAGACAGCGTGTGTTCGAAAGATAAAAAGGACAATATCCTTATTTAATACTGAAATATCAGTCCTAGAGCAGTGTTACAGTCATTTGCATCAGCTCAGTGGGCGCAGTACCAAGGGAATAATAAAAGACACACGCTTCCCTGTTGAAAAACAAACAAACAAACAAACAAACAAAACAACAACTATAGAAACCATCAAATCTAATGGTCTCCACTAAAATACCATTACAAAGCATCAGAAAACTATTAAAACCATTACCATTATTGGTCCTCAGTGATATCCACTAGACACTAGATATCCACTTGGTCCTTAATGATATCCACTAGAACACCAACAGTAGGCAACAAATTACCAGTAGAGACCCACAGGGACCATTACACTTTCCATTAAAACCATTACAAATTCTATGAAGGTTTTTAAAATTTATTTTATTTTTAGCAGTGTTGAATTATGTATAACCGTCTTGAGGTACTTGTATATCGGTGTTGGTGATGGGTACCAGAAACAATGATTGAATCAATGAAAGAAATGCTGTCAAGAAGAACTTCTGAACATCACAATGTGTCTTTCAACCCTATGTGAGTGTGAGTAGCTCAATATATTCAAAAATACATTTAAAAAGTGCCAATTGTTGTTTGTTTGGTTTTTTTTTTTGGTTAAAAACCAGACATAATACAAAACGATCTATGCAACACCACTTCGAATATGTTATAGAACAAGTGAATACCATTGACATGATATCAAATCTCTAAGATCTGCGTCCAACACACTATAATCAAGGCTACACGTCAAGACTAAACCTGAAGATGAATTTGAGCGCATATTAAAAGCTTACCGTGAACCAGGAAGGCAGCGGTCACCAAATACACTGTGAAATGATTTCTCCCCATCCTCATACTGAGAGATTATACCGTACAGGTTAGTCTGCAGAAAGGGAAGCTCAGCCGTGGCGCTTTCACACGCTCCTGGGTAGTAATGACGGGAGAGTAGTGAATGAATCGGTTCTTTTTGAACAACTCTCCTAAACGATTCGCAGTACGAACGAATGGAACCGCCTAGTGAAGTGAACCGAACTGTAGGATACAGTAAATTAGTACTTTTATACAGTCAAAAGTTTGGACACACTAGATGTACATTTGGTACTAGAACATTTAGCAGACGCTAAATTAATATCCAAATTGAAATAGGCTATATAATGTAAATAATGAAGTTACTGACTGCGTATAAACGTGTATCAGAATGAATGACTCTCTCTCTCTCTCTCTCTCTCTCTCTCTCTCTCTCTCACACACACACACACACACACACACACACACACATATCCCTGCTGGGGAAAAATACCCAGTAGAAACCATCGCAGAAATTCTAATGGTTTCCACTACAAATACCACTGCAAACTATCAGCTAATCATTAAAACCATTACCATTATTGGTCCTTAATGGTATCCACTAGACATAACATGCCACCAATAGAAGGCAACAAATTAGCAGTAGAGACCCACAGGGACCATTACAGTTTCCATTAAAACCAATACAATTTCCATTATAACCAGTACAAATTCAGTGAGGGTTTCTATTGTTTGTTCCCCACCCCCCCAGCAGAGATGTGCTTATTGAACATCCCATTCCAGAATTATTCCCCCTTTTCTGTCCACGCTTCTCGGAAGGCTTTCCACTAGATTTCGGAGCGTGGATGTGGGGATTTGTGTTCATTCAGCTACAAGAGCATTAGTGAGGTCAGGCATTGATGTTGGGTGAGGAGGTCTGGGGTGCAGTCACTGTTCCAGTTCATCCCAAAGGTGTTCAGTGGGGTTGAGGTCAGGGCTCTGTGCAGAACACTCGAGTTCTTCCACTCCAACCTTGGCAACCCATGTCTTCATTGTGCTTGGTTTGTGTACAAAAGCATTGTGATGACGAAAAAACGTTTGGGCCTCTGAGTTCGAGTGAAGGGAAATTGTAGTGCTACAGCATACAAAGGCATTCTATACAATTTTGTGCTTCCAACTTTGTGCCAATAGTTTGGGGAAGAACCACATACATTTTTTTAAAAAGTAGTTTTTAACTTAAAAAAAACAAACAACATCTTAGTTTTCGTTTACAAGTTAGGAGACCTAAATCTTCCTCATGAAGCTGGTTGAGAAGAAGTCAAGAGTGTCCAAACTGTAATCAGAAATACTGATAAGAATTTAAAATATAAAAGAAGTTTTGATTTGTTTAACACTTTTCTTGGTTATTGCACAATCGCATGTGTTACTTCATAGTGTTAATGTCCTCATTGTTCTAAATAACAATACAGTAAATGAATCGAATCAACAAGCAAGGTATAATTTCACTCATGGGGGGCCTAGACGTACCCATTTCAAGCTAATTTCTTCTCACCCACTCACAGCATTCCAGTCAAGCCCCCTGTAATGATCCTCTTGGAGCCATGGGGGTCTCTGTTCTTTCTGCAGAGCCAAACTCACATCACGCTGATCTGAGATCACTCCCGAAAGAGCTCCCCATGCAGAGAAAGACATTTCGAATGTACATTCTCCTGAGAGTAGTAACACTAATTGTCTGTAAAATACATTTCTAAACCACAAATATGTGCTTTGAAACACAAAGGACACATTAAACACATAAGAAAATATAAAACATCAAGATATAGCTGTATCACATTCAGAAATTGAAATACTTTCACTTAAACAACTTCTGAAGATACCATGAGTGGCTAGTTAGCTTAAATTAGTAAGACTTTAAATGCAACACACTCATCAAGCACTTTATTAGGAACAGCTATACACCTACTCATTCATGCAGTTATCTAAATCAGCCAATCGTAATGAATAAAATCATTGCTTCAGCTAAAGTTTACATCAACAACCACAATGAAGAAAAAAGTCTGATCTCTGTGACTTTGATCGTGGCATGGATGTTGGTACCAGACGGGCTGGTTTTAGTATTTCAGAAAATGCTGATCTCCTGGGAATTTCACACACAACAGTCTCTAGAGTTTACACAGAATGGTGTGAAAAACAAACAAAAAAAAACTTCCTGTGAGCAGAGGTTCTGCAGGATGAAACACTTTACTGATGAGAGAGACCAGAGGAGAATGGCCAGACTGATTTGAGCTGACAGGAAGTCTATAGTAACTCAAATAAGCACTCCTTACAACAGAAAAGCAGAAAAGCATCGTCAGAAAAACACGTCAAACCTTGAAGCAGATGGGCTACAACAGCAAAAGACCACATTAGGTTCCACTTCTGTGAGCCAAGAACAGACATCTGAGGCTGCAGTGGGCACAGGCTCACCAACACTGTACAACTGAAGACTGGAAAAACGTAGCCTGGTCTGATGAATCTCAATTTTTGCTGAGGCACACAGATAGTAGGGGTAGAATTTGGTGACAACAGCATGGCTGGTGGAGGTGGAGTAATGGTGTGAGGAATGTTTTCTTGGGACACTTGGGATCTGAATCCAAATGAACACCTTTGGGATGTGGAAGAACGGGAGATTCACACCATGAAAGTGCACCTGAAAAATCTGCAGGAATTGCGTGATGTAATCATGTCAACATGGACCAGAATCTCAAAGGAATGTTTCCATCTTCTGGAATCCATGCCATGGCTGTTTTGAGAGCAAAAGGAAGCCCTACCTAGTATTATCTAGTGAGTGTATAATAGTATTACCAAAAATAAATCCACTTTACCTCAAGATTTTTTCTTTTGCTAAATGTCTAAAGGCATGTTTTATACATGGCCAAAATGATGTGGACACCTGACCACAACCGTATGTGGGCCATCCCCAAATTATTTCCTGCTATTTCAGGGGCCCAGATGGCATCTCACTGTAATACACTATATAGTTTCCAGCCATATACAAAACCGTCTCAAGTAATTTTACATTGACATTGAATCATGACATTAACAAATTTGTTGTTAGATATCTCATGGATCAACATAATGTATATTTTTATGATGGGCCATGTAAGAGAAGCAAATATATAAATTCCTCAAATATATAGCAACCATTTAAAATGATGAAAAATTGGTTAAACAAAACATGAATATCAGAGTGATCACTTTGTTTCTAGTTTTTCGTTCCTTAAGCTACAATGTTTACATCATAATATGAGACACTGTGCCACATTTCAATATAAAATACATTGTCACTTACGTAAATACTGACAGGTCATGAAAGTAACATGAATAACCCACTCCTGGCTCTGGGCTGCATTTTCAGAAACCATTTCACTGCTTGGTAATATAAACATTAAGCACAGCGTCTAGGGAGTAGACAGATGTTCTGCATTGCTGCTAAACATGGATCAATATATTAATGTCAAATTCAAACCTCACTCATGGGCTCAGTACAAGGAAGAACAGAGCATTGAACAACCAATAAATTAGCAAAGTTAGATTTAATCTCTGAAATATGTACATTTTTATCATCAGCTCTATAATTTCATTCAAATTATTACAGAATTAATAATAAAAAAAAAAAGTTCAAAAAAAATTCTAAACAATAGTATGGCTGAAAATACTGCTGAAGATGTGTACAAAATGTTCTTTTAGGCTTGCCACAAAATCATTAACCGGCTCACAGCACTACCTGCGAAATCAAAGCAGAGGAATGTTGACATGAACTGTGTTAATGGTATAGTCAGTTGCTTAATCGGTCATTAAGGTAACTGCTTGTTTTGGAGTCCTGTAGGAGCGTGTTGGCCACGTCGACAAAATTATGATCAAAGGCCAGTTTGTAGTGGGTATGGACGTTTTCACAACACTGCAGAAGCTTCTTCAGGTTCAGGTTCTGACTCACAGTGTTCGGCAGCTTGTTAACTAACAGTCTTTGGGGTGAGGTGAGGGGGGAGACAAAAGTTAAATTAGTAAAACTATCAAGAGACTCTGTGTTGAACACTACAAATGTATGTTCTCTTCATTATAGAAAGAAAGCTGTCTAAGAAAACAAGAATTGTGTAAACTGCTTTTACAAGTTGAGTGAATTACAATTACAGTACAAATAAATGAAGCTTACTTTTTAGAGATTTCTTCAAACAGACTAGCTGGAAGTGGTCTGTGCAGCTTAAACTCTTCCAGGTAAGAGAAATCTCCTTTCAGAATCACCTTCTGATACAGAATCTCGGCCCAGTCGGGACTGTAGTCGTATGCCTCAGCTACTACAAATGACTAAGTGGAACAAAACAGAACAGATTCGAGATCAGTTCGAGAAATTACCAATCCACGTTTTTTTTGTTTTAGTAATGTATCTCTTCTGTAGTATATCTTTCTTGCGTCGTTTAAACATTCACGATTCATTCTTCACGTGTTCATATATGAACAACTTTCTATGGTAACAGTTAATATAATGCATGGCGGAAGCTCCATGAAACCTAATTCTATTAATAAACGGATTTAAAAACTGTTATTTAACAAAGAAAAAACATCTAACTGTTGATATGATGATGCTCGGGGGACATTTATTTATTATTTAACATTTATGGAAGACGTCTCCAATGTCAGTGCTTTGTAAGAGTGAGAACTGAAGCTGTTCCTTTAAGTTTTCTGCCCTGGGGCGGTCTTCAGGACGGAAGACTTTCCATTTTGCAGATTCTTGGAAAAATTAACGTGAAGAGGAAAAGCTATTATAATGTAAGTGATAACAGGAACTAACTTCTCTTACAGACGTTTGGCAATTTTTTTTTTTTTTTTATAATTGTAAAAAAAAAAAAAAAAAAAAAAAAGTAATATCTCATTCATTACTAAATAAAAAAATGCAATTGTTGGTAAATTGCTGTGGAATAAGGGGAACAAAACACTTTGAGACGTGGTGTTATAGGAAAATAAATCAGCTTTGTGGTTGTAACAGTAACTCTGCCCACAACACCTGTCATTTATTATTGTCCTGTAACAGTACACCCCCTTGTGTTTTATTCCTTACATATAATATTAGTATATTATATGATTATTTTACAGGAATTTACATGTCAATTTAGAAAAAACCTCAAATTACTAGAGCAAGAACTAAAAAAAAAAAAATCAGATTATACTTGCAACTTTAAGAAAATGATGAGTAAACAGGAGACCTGATAACACCGTGGTAGTGCAATCATGGCACTGAGTAGTTCTGATGGGCGGAGATTGACTACACGATGGTCCTGTCCATGATTGAGGAAGTGAAGCTGCAGAGTGATGAGTTTAGCCATTTTTACACATCTCAATGCCTGCCGCATGCATGAATCCTACAGGGGCGCACACACACACACACACACACACACACACAGTCAGATATATTCATGAAGACTACCCAAGGCTAAACAAAGTTTACGGATTAACCAGTACCTTTGAATAACTTTCTGCCGCATCTTTCAGCAAAAAGAGGACCTTCTCTAAGCCACTTTTGAGCTCTGGGGTAACTGCTGATATAAGAAAAAAAAAAAAAAAAAAAAAAAATCACATAGGACAAATTTGACTTCATTTCAAAGAGAAAAACAAAAAAACACACTATCAACAATATTTCATAAAATATAGAGTATTTTAATAAATATGTTAAACTAATGTGCGTATATTCCGAGGTCTGCATCGTATTAATACTACACGCCTTGCTTACCCCATGGCTGGGACTCGATAAGTTTCAGCTGTGTTCGAGCAGCTCCTTCATGATTCTCTCCGATCTCTCGGCGCATGCTGAAACAAAGAGCTACCATGTTGTATTTCTCACTGTCTCCTGGCAGACAGCGCTTAATGTAGTCCAGAAGCGCGGTCTTTAATCTAGTGTTCTGTAACACATATGCACGGTCACACTCCCACTCAAAGATGAAAAGTACATGCACAGAGGTATGGCTGAGTTTGAAAAATGTCTCTCTCAACTTTACCGACTCCACTTTCTTTCTCAGCAGCATCTCGAAACGATGGTTCTGGTTGAGAAGGTCAAAGATGTACGTCATTTCATTGTATCTTCCAATACCGGTCAATAATCGGACCTGCAAAACAATAAATAAATAAATCAATCAAATCAAAACAGACCAATAGCTGTTAAATAAAAATTCCCAGTAAGACGAAACATTAATTATAGTATTTCAACCACCTTAAGGTTTTTACTTGGAAGTTGAAACTGAATGAAGCCTAAAATTTTTGGCCACAGAAGATAATGATGGCACAAACTGAGCAGTGAGAATAGGAGAACTTCCTCACCAGCAGCCCATATCTCTCCCCATGGGCCAGATGTGTGTGGCTGAGGTGTCTGGCTGCTTGCAAGACCTTGACAATGCCCTCCATGTTACAGGTGAGACTGAAGCAGTCATGTGCCAGGATAAGCAGCTCCACAGCTACAGGAAACAAACATCACACCCTCAGCAGTTTAAACAGTGCATTTATATATATGCATATACATACATACATATACACACACACACACACACACACACACACACACATATACACATTATATATATATATATATATATATATATATAAAAACTTTTAAGCACATGATGAATTGCATGTGAAATGTCACCTAAACAAAATAACTCAAAAAACATAACGCACTTACAACTTTTGCAACTGCTGCAAATACAGATTTTGTTGCTTTATGTTGCCTCTAGACAAATATTTAGGATGACCTTTTCCATGATAACATAATGCACACACACACACACACACACACACACACACACACACACACAGACACACACACACACAGAGTGAGGTCCAAATGTCTGAGACCACATGGAAAATCTGGGAACATTCATTTTTTTCCCCATTTAAAACAATTCAAGACTCAATAATCAAGATTCTTCTTGAGTTGTTCACTATTAGGTCACTAGGTAAAGGAGACCTATTATGCAAAATTGACTTTTACATGGTGTTTGAACATAAATGTGTGTCGGCAGTGTGTGTACACAACCACTCTATAATGGTAAAAATCCACCCCCTCCTTTTTTTTTTTATATTCCCTCTAAATCATAAACAGTGTCTGCAAATGAGTTGTGATGTCATGTTGGAACAGACCCCGCCCACAACTGTGACAGACACTGCCCTATTAGCATAGCTCCTCCCCTGAGTGAGCTGCACATAGTCTGCCATGTTCTCCGTGCTGGAGCAGCTATAGTGATCAGAAGAATGTCTCAGCTTCGTAAGCTTTGTAAGTGTTCTGTTGTTGGCTGTAATAATGAACACAAGAGTTTTCACGTACTCCTGGCATCAGAGCCAATGAAGACTAAGTGGAGTAGTTTTAGTTTTGAAGGAAATGTGCCCCCCAAAAACAGCTACATTCGTATATGTTTGTGAGAATCATTTTACACTAGACTTCTTTGTGAACGAGTGTCAATACAAAGCAGGATTTGCTGAAAAGTTCGTTCTCAGGCATGGATCAATACCAACTGTTCGTGATCCAGCTTCATATTGTGAATGTTTGCAAATCGCCTTTCCGAATGAGCTTGTTAGCAGATTCCGTGGCTAAAGTTATCGGTGTCTCTGACTGTATTCACAGAGACCAGAGCTATGTCGTCATATTTATTTTTAACCTGAAAACACTTACTGTCTGTATAATCATACATATAAAGCTAAACACCGGTATTTACAATTGCAGTCATTCTCCTGATTTGTTGTTGCCAAAGTATCCGAAACACGAGCTGTAAAAGCACGGCCCTCTTCCGGAAAGGGGCGGGGAGCAGCAGCTCATTTACATTTAAAGAGATGCACACGAAAACAGCGTGTTTTTGCTTCAACCTGAAAAAAGAGGCATTTACAGGTGGATTTTCATTCGAACCAAGCAGGAGTCACACCTGATTCCACCTGTTTAATCAGTTGATCTTGGCTTTCAATAGACTCAGGAGTGGCTCCTGCTTGGCTGGAATGAAAACCTGCACCCACACCGGCCCTTTCCGGATAAGATTGGACACCTCTGTTCTAAAGGATTACACTCGACACTGAATGTGCTGTGAGTGAGACATAAGTATGTGTAACTTACTGCATCCCAGTTCTGCCAGAGGTACTGTAGGGATGATGTCCAATAACTTAATGCCCACCAAGTTGGGGTCACCGCACAGTTTAGCCAGTTGCAAGAAGGCCTCTTTGCCTTCAGATGGACTATATATATGCCGCTCTGCTGTAAAATGAGCAGGTAATAAGCATCAGCATCATATTAAACATGAAATCTGGATTATACTCACAGTATGTTTTTTTTTCATTTGTTATCGGTTACATTCGTATAAAGCTGATATTACAACATAAGCCGTTTAATTTTTATTTAAATTATTTATCAAGGCAAGTTGCAGTGGTCAAAGAGCAACAATAAAGGGAAATGCAATTAACACAAATCTGAACACTCAAACCATTTGAAATGCTAACATTATGAAATTGGATTTGCAAATTTAAAATCAGTGAATGGAATAAAACTGCTCTTTGAAAGAGTCCCAACTCTGTAGATTGCAGTAGCTGGAAATCTCCTTACGTTATTAGAGGTAGTTTGAATGTAAACCTAAATCATGTGTTTTACAGCAGATCTGTAAACTTGTCTGATTAACAAAATCTCAAAAATATTTTTTAAAATCTGGGGAAAAAAAAAAAAGAGAGAGAGACCCATTCTAATTTGTTACCCAGCTCTCTGTCCTGTGAGGAGGCCAGTAGGTCATCCAACACTGTGGAGGTGATGAGCTGTGCTACAGAGTCAGGCTGTAAGCCCTGCACACTAATAAAAGCCTGTGCTTTCTTATAGCGCTCAGGCTGCTGGGACAGAAGAACTTTCCGTAGCACTTCCCCAGGCTCTTCAGAGGAGATCTCACTGTAGGGACAATGCAGCTCCTGCAAGGAGGAAACAGATAAGATACAGTGCCCTCTACTAACATTGGCACCCTTGGTAAATATGAGCAAAGAAGGCTGTGAAAAATTGTCTTTGTTTAAGGTTTTGATCTTATGTTTAAAAATAAAAAATAAAAAAAAAATCACTAAATACTCTGCTCTCATGGATATATAACATTTACAAACAAAACACTTTGCCATGTATTCTCCAACCCCATCAGGCTTTATAGGAGAAGACTCAGAGCTGTTATCTTGGCAAAAGGAGGTAGCACAAAGTATTGACTAAAAGGATGCAAATAATTGTTGCACACCTATATTTAACAAAATTTTTTTATATAAACCTGTGTTTTGTTTGCAATTGTTTGAGATCCATGAGAGCAGAATATTTAGTGAATTTTTTAAACAAAAGATCAAAACAAAGACAATTTTTCAAAGCCTTCTTTGCTCATATTTACCAAGGGTGCCAATATTAGTGGAGGGCACTGTGCACTGTACACTTAGGTAAAATGTCTTCTTCATAATTTATTCAATTTACAAATGTGGAAATCTGGCTTTGGTAAGATGATGGCAATGCTCTTGTC
>JANDJT010000041.1:8371273-8392186 GCA_024331685.1 Stegophilus panzeri | reverse complement strand
AACCCCCCCCCCCCCCCCCCCCCGTTACTATGTAAAGTGCTGTGAGCACTATATAAATGTAACTGTATTTCTGAGACACCAAAGCAGATACTTATTAATGACACTTTAACTGGTGTTCCAAGCAGATTGTGCTGGAAGCATATTGTTTTGTTTCTTCTTCTTCTTTTTTCTGTTGGAGAGTAGGAATTGTAAGGTGCAGAAACACCAAATTAGGCAGGAAGGTGTAATATATCCCTCACAACAAACTGGTATTATGGGTTCACATACACCGATCAGCCATTACATTAAAACCATGTGCCTAATATTGTGTACGTCCCCTTTGTGCCACCAAAAACAGCTCTGACTCGTCGAGGCATGGACTCCACAAGACCTCTGAAGGTGTGCTGTGTTATCTGGCACCAAGACGAGGGCAGCAGCTCCTTTAAGTCCTGTAAGTTACGAGGTGGGACCTTAATGGATTGGACCTGTTTGTCCAACACCTCCCATAGTTGCTTGATCGGATTGAGATCTATAGGAATTTGGAGGTCAACTTAACACCTTGAACTCTTTGTGATGATCCTCAAACCGTTCCTGAACAATTTCTCCAGTGTAGCAGGATGCATTATCCTGCTGAAAGAGACCTCTGCCATTAAGGAATACCGTTGCCATGAAGGGGTGTACTTGATCTGGAACAATGCTTAGGTAGGTGGTACGTGTCAAAGTAACACCTACATGAATGCCAGGACCCAAGGTTTCTCAGCAGAACATTGCCCAGAGCATCACACTGCCTCCGCCGACTTGCCGTCTTCCCATAGTGCATCCTGGTGTCATCTCTTCCCCGGGTAAGTGACACACATACACCCAGCTGACCACATGATGTAAAAGAAAACATGATTCATCAGACCAGGCCATCTTTTTACATTGCTCCAAGATCCAGTTCTGATGCTCATGTGCCAATTGTAGGCACTTTCGGAGGTAGACAGTTTGCTGATACGCAGCCCCATATACAGCACACTGTGTGTTCTGACACCTTACATCATGTCACTGCAAGAAACTGGGGCCATATTTCTACAATGCTTTCATATATTATCAATAAGCTTGGTGTGAATGCTTAGATTTCATAAAACTTGAACTTGAAGGACGAACATCAAGTTTGGGATATGTCTGTCAATAGGGGGCCCTGGAACATTGAAATAACTCTCTTATGACAGCTTGTCAGAATAGGTTAACATTTTGTTTCCTGCATCTATGATTTAGCCTGTAAGGGGTTTTCTTAGGATAACCTGATTTATTATTTTTTTAAAATAAATTGTGGTCACCATCAGCCAATCAGCATTCAGAAGGCATTTGACGGGCTTACCCTCGCCCTGCTGTCATAAAACATGACTGGTGTATCAAACTATGGCCCCTTAGTAGTCTATGGAAGTTCAGATGTAGCGGTTACTGAGGGACACTACTCATGTTAAAAATGAAACATACGCATAACTTTAATTTCATTGAATCAATCAAATAATGTGCAAAATGTGTATCCGGTTCAGTCACTTTTCAAACTAGTACTAGGATTTTCATCCATTTGAATGAAAATTGCATATAGATTGTCTAAATGTAAAAATTATTATTATTAACTATGTATGGGAAATCTGAGGTGGTTTATATGGTGGTTTAAATGTAATAAGTCTCAGGCTGAACACATTTGCTAATAAATCTGCTGTTCTAAATAGTCCAATAAAACAGAAATATTGATTTATAATTACTTCTAAATTCAATCCAAGTAATCGTCTAATAATCCAGAATTAGAACCAGCATAGAGATAGGAAACATGTTTATGACTATAATATAAATCAAAGCAACTTCTGAAATGCTTGTGACTACTACATTCATGGCAATAGATATGTTTTACCTATAGAGGCCCATACCTCAATGGAGCATGTTTCCCACTCGTTCTCAATGGTGGTATCAGAGGCAGAGGCAGCGTGTGAGGCAGGAGTCTGACTCTCACCCCCTTCCAGCCATGGGTACCTCCTCAAATAGGTACGCAGTTCAGAGATATATCCATTCAAAATCTTCACACACTCGTGCAAGTTAGCATCCAGCTCTGCAACAACAGAATGAAGAACTTGTACAAAAAAATATCACTAGACATGACATTTTATGTTTTTTGCATCTTTATTACATTTCAGCATAGTACATATTCTGTCTTTTACACATCAACCATATTGAGAATACTTTAAATGAATCAGTAACACCACTACGTATGAGTCTTAAAAACATTTGTGAATGAACTGCGTGTGTATGTTACCTGGAGAGCTGGTTAGGATGACTCTGATTTGTGTATTGAGGAAGTTTAGCGTCATGCCGAGCAGCTGTTCGCAGAACTGTCGACTCTGAGCCTCGATGTTTGTGTCTCTGATAGCAGATTGAAGCAGATCCAATGCTGGACATAGATCCTGAACATCTATTACGCACACAAATAAATCAATAATGTATAGACTCAAGCAACTGTGGTTACAAGTTACAGCTTAGCATGTCAACCTACAACTGAATTACATACCGAATACAATTATACAATACATTACTCCAGAGTTAAATAATGAAAACTTCTGTATCACTTCATTTAAGATTAATTATTAAAGGCAGCATGAAACCGGAGTTCCTCAACTGTGACGCGCGATCTATCTATCTATCCATCTATAGATGAAAAGGTCCAGGTTTTTACTTTTTTTTCTGTAATATATGTTTAAGCAAGGTGACAAAGAATCAAATAAACATTACATGAAGTAAGGAAAAATTATATTTCCTCTGACACCCTAAACACAAAAGAGCAAAAAAAAGCAAAAAGGAAAATAAACAAACAAACAAACAAACAAACAAATAAATAAATAAATAAATACTGCACAAGCACACACACAAAGTTAATCTAGCTCAATTCAATTCAATTTGTATTGCTCTTTTTTGCAGTAGACATTGTCTCAAAGCAGCTTTACAGAAACATATAAACATGGGATATAGGTTTTAAGTGTGTGAATTTATCCCTATTGAGCGAGCCGGTGGTGACGGTGGCGAGGAAAAACTCCCTAAGATGTTAAGAGGAAGAAACCTTGAGAGGAACCAGACTCAGAAGGGAACCCGTCCTCATCTGGGTCACAACGGATAGTGTGAAAGTAAAGGAAAGTTCATTATGGTTTAATATGAAGTCTAATGCACAAGCGCACACACACAAAGTTAATCTAGCTCAATGTCAGAATGCATCACTTCAGTACACAGTCTGTCTACACAGAGTCAGTCATCCGAGTATACAGCTTTCTTCATTCCTCTCTCATTTAACAAACAACTCCTCCTCCCTGTACCTCAATGTGCAGCCCATCTAATCAAATCATCTGTAGTATATTATGATTAGGTTTGTATGCTTAATCATGTGAGTAATTACCATTGCTCTTTCCAATTAAAGCTGTTCATTACTCACACTCAGTAGTATGTATTTAGGCTGTCAGAAATCATTTCTCTGTTCAAAAACTGTTTAGAATCCATATCCAGGACTCCGACCAGGAAAAAGTGGTTAATGAAGATCAGTGAATGAATGAATGAATAATGTATAATCTGTATTGATGCAATTAATTAGCTTGTTCTATGTTATTACATTATATAATCTACAACATTTTAGCCTGGTAATTTTCTGGGCAGCTAAAACATAGACCTGGGCAGCGCATCGGAGCTAATTGGAATAAGATATTATTACCATGCACATGTATATTTTGTACACCAATACTTTTACATTTTAAACATGCTAAAATGAACATTATGTTTAGTCAGTCTACATTATTTAGAAGGATATTCTTCTAAATATAAACTGTGACAGTGTTATGAAATTCTGAGACTGAGAAATACAGGAACGTTAATTGTGATAACACGTTCGTCTGAATCTCACAGCTTTTTCAATAAGTAATTACCACACATGCTGTATTTGGAAGCATCAGAAATTACAACGGTTTATAATGTGGGTAATTGGTGACTTTTAAGCTTCAAATACGAAAGTGCTGAACTGCAGTCTGGATTCTGTAGAAGCTCATAAACATAAGCTAGCATTTGGAGAAAATCACCGGTGTAAGTTCCAAAAATTAGCTCCATTTTATGCACAAAAAAAAGTTAATTTTTGAATTTACAAAAGACCACAAAAGTCTTACTTTTCAGCTGTATCTGTGTAGCGGTGGCTGACTGCTCAGGCAGACTGTAGCTCGTGGGTGGGCAGAGAATGTTCTCCTTACTCTTCAGGAAGAAATCCACCATGTCCAGCTGCCGGTTCTTTAGTCCTGCCTAAAAAAAAAGGGCAAAAAAGCTATTTGTTTATACTATAATGTTATTACGCAATAAAACATCATTGTTGTTTTTTTCCATTACAGTAATGTGTTATTTGTGTTCAAACACAAACATTGAATATACATACTTTTTTAGATTACAGCCTATGATAAAAACTTATCTTTCAGATTTGATAATTGTTTTCATGGTTATAACTGAGATGATTATGTGCACCTGCAGTGAATGGATAGGAATTGAACAGCGTCCCCAAGCATTACGATGGCACAGTGAGTCCACCATCCCAGCACTTCCAAACACCATCAATCTGTTCAGCAGCTCCTCCTGAGAAACCGTGAACAGCACTAGAGACATGCCTGATGCTGAAATGAACACACGCAGACACGTCACAAACTGCAGTCATACTTTTTGTAATCTCAAACATTTCATCTTGCTTAGGAAGTGCCAGTAAAAGTGCAAACAAAAGGGATTAGAATGAATCACAGGCAGCAGCAGTCAGACCAGTGCTTTATGACAAAACCGCATTTATCTGGCGTGTATGTGTAAAATGGTGACGTTCACACGTTTCACCTTTCAGAATCAGAGAGAGGTGTTCCTCTTCTGACCAGCAAACAGGCAAAGCTGGCACATCGATATAATGATATGTAACACTCTGAGTTTCCAGGTCCCAGTAGGCCAGGGTTGTGCTGCTGTTACCAGCTGAGGTAAAGCTAAGCACTGCTGAAAATCTGGAGACAGTCAACACGGTCGGTGTGGTCCGTTCAGGCAGAGTGAAAGACATTACAGCACCCCCTGGTGATAGAATGGACTGACTGAGTTTGGCGGTGGCTGCTGCTTGACGGCACTCAACGCGAGGGAGGTCTTTGTACCACGGCAGCTGTAGAGTTGGAGGAACTGGAGTTTTTGCTTGCTTATAGAGCAATGCCAGCCTTGCCTCCCATGAGCTGGACACAAAGTGTTAAGACTGACTGAGTGGTTATGGTCTAAGGTATACCATGTTGAACACATCAATGAGCATTGATTTATTTATCAGTAAAATGTACCCCTTGTTTATGAAGCATCTTTTTCATAATGACACTCCAAATCACTTTACAGTTTTACAAACAAAGAAAAGGGCTAAGGATTTGGAAGAATGATACATTTTCTGCATACATAGAAAAGGTATATTTTCAGTTGGGTCTCGAAAGAGCACAGGAAAGAATAGTACTAAGGGGTGTCTACCAAGGAATGAGCTTCCTTTTGGGTATTTGTGTAGATACTAACCTGGTGTCAGCCAATCGGAGACCACTAGTAGATCAGTACCAACACACAAATAGGATAATGATAATAATGTGGCACTTAATACCAGATCTGATAGCACACGCTGAATATGGAGTTGTTTAAAAGAAAGAAATAATGCAAAAGGTGACGGTATATACTGCCTTACTGATCGGTTTGGAAGTGGGTACCCAGTACAGACTGACTGTAAGTTGAGTTGGCAATGCTGTCCTGATCACAAGGTTTTGTGGGTATGAGAGGAAGAGGTCTGGGGTCCTGCTGACAGTGCAAGTGATCGATGTGAATCCTGTAAAAAATAAATAAATAAATAAATAAGTAAAAATAATTCATAATATAGGAATTGAATGCAAAGTGAGTACATATTCACATTCATATCATTATTAAAAATATCTAGCAAGAGCAGATTTACTCTATATACCAGCATACACAGCATTTAAAAAATAAAATAAAATAAAAAAAAAGACAAGCAAGCATTATGTAACAGACTTAAACACACCTGAAATAATCATTGAGATCAACTGCCAGTGCTTGGTTTTGTCTGGTGGCAGCCACAGCTATGCTGAGGTCTTGTGAGATGTGGAGAAGGCAGAAGGAAGAGAGAGATTCCACAAGCTCTGCATCTCTCGGTCCTGATATGTAGTATGCAGCGAGATCCACTGTAGCAAGGTGTTTCCCATCTGCACTGTCAAAGACATCTGACAGATACAGTTAAGGAAAGGCCCGATTGAAAAATTGTGATTGTCATCATGATCGGCTTCTTAAATCGAAAAATCTGACCTTGCATTCAAAAGTATTTACTAATCTAGAAAATTCAGAAAGCTGGTTAGCAAAACAGACATTTCAGGAGGTATGTGAGATGTTTAAAAAAAAAAATAAAAAAAAAATTCAAACACTGAAAGTAATAGAACAATCAGATTAATAACTGTCTAGGACACTGTACAGGTAGGTACAGTAAGTATACGATTTGATACACCAGTGCTAGTCAGTTGTGGACACAGTGTCACATGGTGCTATACTACTCCCATTAATTACGCTGGTATTGCATCACATGGACAAGTAGCTGCTGCGGTATAGGTACAGCAGCCATCTTATGTACGTGTATACATAACTAAAAGCAAATATAATCCAGCCTTAAAACTTGTCCAAGTACCTACAATTCTAGCCATTTTATCAAGAAAGCCTATAATCGGTCCCTCCAGGATTTTGCAATCTCAGAAATGAACGCAAAATCAAGCGAACTCCGCAATATTCGGAGGAGCTTGCGATTTTTAAAAATTACCGCAGATTTTCTGCAGATTTGGGCCAAGACGCGTCGTGTGACGTCATCACAACATGTATTCACCCAAAGCCCTCTTCGATTCATATGCGTCGAACATGAGTACAGCTAAAAGGTCTCATTTACCAAAAAAAACAAAAACAAAACAAAACAAAAAAAAAAAACATCACTGTGAAAGACCGTGCAAAACAATTTCGCCAATTCAAGTGGTTTTCCGCAAAGAAGCACAAAAAACTCAGCAACTTGCATCGCAAATTTTGTAATTAGTGATGGTAGCCCAGCTGCTTCTATGCACAATGACTCAGACCCACTCTACCATTTAAAAGGCACAATCATAAGACAAGATATTATTTGAGTGGTTAACATTCTGAGCACAGCAGTGGCATTGACATGGTAGCGTGTGTGGTGCTGGTACATGTACATCAGGCACAGCAGTGATACTGAGAATATTTATTGGCCACTTTATTAGAAATACATGTCTTTTTGCAGCACACTGTAGATTTACATTTATAGAATATAGGTCCTTTTTCCTTGCCATTTGTGCTGCTGAGCCTCTAGTAGTGATCAGTTTCTGTCCACAGGACTGCTGTTGCATGGACGGTTTTATGTTGATCTCAGCAAAGGTGCTGTACACTAGTACCAGTGCAACATGTCACTACCATGTCAGTGCTGTGGTGAGAATGGTTCACGATTAAAAAAAATATCTCGGCAGTGGTGGTCCTGTAGTGTACTGTTTGTACGCTATAAGGGCAAAAGTATGTGGAACATGACCAATCAAGCCCATATGTGCTTGTTGAACATCCCATTTTAGATTTTGTCCATCCTTTGCTACTTTAATAACCTCCATTCTTCTGGGAAGGCTTTCTATTAGCTTTTGGAGCGTGGCTATGGGGATTTGTGTTCATTCAGCCACGAGAGCGTTAGTGATGTCAGGCACTGATGTAGGGTGAGGAGGCCTGGGGTAGAGTCAATGTTCCAGTTCATTCCAATTGTTTTCAGTGGGATTGAGGTCAGAGTTCTTCCAGACCAACCTTGGCAAACCATGACTTCATGGAGCTCAATTTCTGCACAGGGGCATTGTCATGCTGGTATAGGTTTGGGCCTCTTAGTTCCAGTGAAAGAAAATCTTAAATTCTACAGCACACAAAGACATTCTAGGCAACTGTAACCCCATAACTGTATATTGATGTAATGGTCAAGTGTCCACAAACCTTTGGCCATATAGCGTACATAAAAACAAATGAATTACAATCAGTTACTTTCTCGACAGATTCACAATGTTTTACACAAACACACCACAGTTTGACATCTGCTCAACATGTCAGTTAATAAACAGGATACATATGAACCCAGGGCTGGTTAGGATAAATAAAATGCCTTTGCAGAGCTGGTAGTCAGTGAACATTTCCTGAGTTTCAGAAGGCAGGCTGAGGACACAAGAAGACAGCAGCTCTGGCTCAGCAGAGCCCTCCTGCCACTGAAGATGTACCAGGACACATCCGTTCAGCAGGAAGTGACAGAGGCCGTCCATGAATGACAGCAGTTTTGTAGAGGCCAGCTTACTCCCATCTGGAACAGTAACGGTGATTGGTTGAAGAAGACAAAGTTAAATACTTTTCCAGCAGCAACAGTATAATAGACATGATTATTTAACAGTATGATATTACTACTGAGAATGTTGAGAAGGCAGAAGTGTTTTCACAACATAATGATTCACAATTTAATTGAAGTAAACCAAGTCCTTCCTCAAGACTAATACTTTAAAACTGGATCTAAGTAGTAAGTAGATAGCCTTCTGGAAGTATTTACCCAATTAAAAAATCCATTACCGTCCACTGGTTAAACAGCATAAAGTTAAATCTGCAGGGCTCTGGCTAACATTCTCACATTATACCAGTGAAACGCATGCAGGACGTTAACTGTTTAGCAATTAAGAAAAATATAAATGAACCATAAAATTCCAGCTATGTATATGAATATTTATATAAAACATGTTTTAACACTTACTTAATTCCTTATCGACAAGCTGCAGGAGTCGGTCTGTAGTACACTCGGACACTGAGGTCGGTTGCCTTTCTGAATGAATCTCATGAAGTCTAAGATTACAGCCTGGTGTCATAGTCAGGAGTCTGGGTTTGTCGAATTTATTTTGCTCAGTGGACACCTCCCAGAGAAAGCTATCAAACAAGATAAGGGAAAAAAAAAAGACGTTTACTGCAATCATGGCTGAGGATTTGTTTAGAAAAAAAGATTTACGAGAGATTTACAGAGTGCAGATGAGCAAAAGAGGGCAACTTTTGATAAATCTGGCGCTTGCGTTACAGCCTGTGTAAACGTTCTAGGCTTTTTGTCCCCGTGTCCACGTGGGTTTGATCCAGCTTGTCTAGTTTCCAGTGTTCCCAGGATATACAGGCTGTCCCATAAGTCCAGCATCACAGGGATAAATAATATTTAAAAAAAATATTTTTTACAGGCCATGATGTATCTGGGCAAGGAAGAATAAATCCAAATGATTTTACTCAAAGTGAACATATTGCGTGAGTATTGTGAATAAATGCTTATATTTTGCTGTGTTTTAGTGGTCTCTTATGAGGCTGAATTTATGGGACACCCTGTACTCCGGATCCACCGTGACCCTGACCAGGACAAAGCACTCATTTAAGACAGACAGACCTACAGACAGATAGACAGATACAGATAGAGAAATAGACAGACAGACAGATAGAGAAACAGAGACAGACAGATAAATAGATACAATAATAGATATATTACGAAACAGACAGATAGATAAACAGATACAGAAATACAGACAGACAGATTTGTCTACATAGACATGCAGATAGATCCACAGACAGACAGCTAAACAGATAGAGAGACAGACAGATAAATAGAGAGAGAAATAGACAGATAGACAGACCCACACACAGACAGATAAATAGATAGAGACAGACAAACAGGTAGATAGATAGATAGATAGATAGACAGACAGACAGATATGCAGATAGATCAACAGACAGATAGATAGATAGATAGATAGAGACAGACAAGTAGATAGATAAGCAGATAGACAGACATATAGACAGACAGACAGATATGCAGACAGGCCCACAGACAGACAGACAGGCCCACAGACAGACAGGAAGACATACAGATAGATATACAGATAGATCCACAGACAGACAGGCAGATAGATATACAGATAGATCCACAGACAGACAGGCAGATAGACAGACACATAGATATGCAGATAGATCCACAGACAGACAGGCAGATAGACAGACACATAGATATGCAGATAGATCCACAGACAGACAGGCAGATAGATAAACAGATAGATAGATAAACAGATAGACACAGGTAGATATATAGAAAGACAGACAGACATAAAGATAGATCATGAATGAATGAATGAATGAATAAGAAGAGGAGGCACCCCATATAAAGGGAAAAGCTAGTGATTTGTGAAACAACATTAACTCACTCTGTGTATGAGTCCTGAAGCACGTGCACCGGACTGCCAGGTTCAGAAACATCACGGAGCATCAGTTTCCCGTCAACATTCAGACAGCAAAGCAGTGAACAACCAGCGGCCATTCCGGCTTTAACACTCAGCTCGACGTCTCGACATAATCCACTGTCAGGTACTAGAACAACTTCTAATGCACTGTGTGCACGCACTTCAGGCCTGCTTAACATGGTCTAACGTTTTAGAACACAACTATACACTGCAACATCTGTTTATATTTATATTTATTCAGAAACCTGACACTGCTTAGACTGCGCGATAACCTATACAAACTAATGTCTCCTGTGTAAGCTTTAGGGGAACTCAGAAAACTGAAATCCCTCTGGTGTTAATAAACTACTAAACATGAAAACCATTCTTAAACGAAACAAACATAAAGCAGCTGACAATCACGTGCCATGCATCGTCACGTGATGTCGCTTAGCCAATAAAACAACAGCTAGTTAATGTTTCGGGGAAGCTAGACAAGAGCAACAGATAACAGATTGAACAAACGGTGTCGGTTTGAAGCGACAAGTTCGATTAAAGAAATATCATAATTATGAATATTTTTAGTATTTGCTACACATTTGCTAAACAATACATTACAAGTATTATTTTTATGTTTTCGTTTTTATTATTGTTTCCTCCAAGTCGGTCATCATCTAGTCGAGCCTTATATAAATACGGAAATGAAAGGTACGGCTGTGAAAACTATTAAGGTCGAATTCCAAATCGCTCCCTGTTGGATTGCTAGTGTTCTAGTGTTCCGTTGTGTCGTAGCCTATGAAGTGTGCTTATCTAGGAAACAAGGAGGTGTTTTGAGACTACACCACTAGCACAGTCAAATGCAGCTTTACTCTCCAGTGTCAGAAAGTCACAGAGCGCTATTATGGGGCCGTTTAGAAAATGGAGATAATTTCCAGTGTTGTAAATAAGGTTTTTCAGCTCTCCAGACTTTCTAGCGTAAATAATGTACCAAGGTCCAAAAAAATGGAGGAGAAGGCTTTAGAAGTGTATGGTAAGTGGGGCAGGAGGGTTAACCGGCTAACAGTGAAACAGTTTATGATTAACCAGGAAGTGTTGGAGTCTTCACTGGTAAAGTTTGTTTAATTTACTTTGGCTACTTCAAAACCGTGAATATAAATAAATAATGGCATTTTGTAGACTCCCTTATCCAGAGCGACTTACATTCAGTTTATTTCTACAGCAGTAGGTGTATAAGGGTTAAGGGCCTTGCTTAAGGGCAGCTTGGTGGTGCTAGGATTTGAACACACAACCTTCTGATCAGAAGTCCAGAGTAAGCTTCTTTTTAGGGTTTAGTTAAGTGCTCATGGAAGGGGTGGGTCTTTAGCTGTTTTTTTGAAGATAGTGACAGATTCTGTGGTCCGGATTGAGATTGGAAGTTCATTCCACCACTGAGGGACAGCTAGTGTGAAGGTTCTGGAAAGGGACCTCGAGCCATGCTGAGTAGGCACTACTAAGCGTCGGCCGTTAACCGATCGCAGATTGCGTGAGGGAATGTAAGCCTTAAGGAGAGTGTTGAGGTAGGGGGTGCTGTTCCAGACAAGGTCTTGTACGTGATTATCAAGGCCTTGAATTTGATTTATTATTATTTTTTATTTTTTTTTAGATGTTATTCGCACCATTCGGGACCCGGAGAAACCCAATACTTTAGAGGAGCTGGACGTGGTGACTGAAAAATGCGTGGAAGTTCAAGACCTAGGAGACGATGAGTACCTCATCATTATCAGGTTCTCCCCTACAGTGCCACACTGTTCTCTGGCCACGCTGATAGGTGGGTGAAAAGATAAAGAAATGTTCAGTTAACGGCTGAAATCTGTTGTCCGAGCGAAGCACGTCGCTGTTGTAGTATCTCCACAGTGGCTCTTTGGCAATTTTGGGACTTGAACTCACAACGATCCAGTAGAGCTGGGCGATATGACAAAAAATATCATATCACGATACTTGAGGACATTTCTACGATACGCGATGCGCATCACGATATATATAATTTAGCTAACAAACTGTCCAAAAACGGTAGTAAAATAAACAGATACTATTCTATAGTAAATGATACTATTCTTTAATGCCTACAAAAACAAAGAAGATTAAGTAACAAATATTTTTACATCAAATTCAGTACCATTTAATTTGCAATGAATAAAAATGTACATTAAAAATATACATCACTATACCAACAATATTTCAGAAAAGTGTTCTAGCAATATTATATCCATATATCTCTCCCAGCCCTACATTCCAGTCATTAGCACAGAGCCTTGTCTTCTCTCCTGTAATGCTTGAACATTCACTTCACTAAGTCTTCACGTCACAGAGACTTCACTAAGTCTTTCAGATTGTCATAATAATTAAGGATGCAACTAAGGATTATTTTAATAATCAATTAACCTATTATAGATTATTTGTTTGCCGGGTGTATTTTAAAACGTTTAGTTGTAGCATTTCAATCAGCTAGCACTACTACAGAACTCTTTCTAGTATTATCACCTGAAATGACGTAAATGTTACTCAACTGGTAAAAGTGCTGAAATAATCGCAGATGCATTCAGTGATTTCTGTTTGACTGGTAAAACCGTCGTCTGTACAGAGTACATAAGTGCTTCGTCGGTTTGATGATATGATGGAAATTTCGACAGCCAATTTCTGATTACAAACTGCATTCATTAGGGTTATATTTATGTCATTGGGAAAGCCTGACATTCACCGTGTAAGAACATGTGCTTCAATAGTGCAGATTAGACATGAGGAAAATCTGACCTTTTGTACAAAGCAGTTAACATGGTCAGTATCAGTCTGCTTACATTTAAACAGAGACCTAGAACTAGTGCAGAATCTTGAATATTATGTATTTAAGATATTGAGCATTGACTTTCTTTGTTTTAAACATTTCAAAATGATTTTTGTTTATAACCAATTTTAATTGAGAAAAAAAATCCCAGATTTTCACTGTAGTCTCAGGCATTTGAGTCACTGTAAGTAGCAAGGTTTTAGACATCTTTAGGTGGACTGACTGTTTTTACCACAGTTCCTTAACCAACATGATCTTTACAGCTTAGAAAGTAAAGAAAAATATCATTTTGGTGAAGTCTGTGATTTTGATATGATTTCTTAAAGTCAAAGTGTGTTATAGGCAGAAAAACCCAATTTGGGTCAAGACCTGATTTTTCTTTTTCTTTTTTCTTTTTCTTTTTTTGTCTTTCTGCCGTTTACCAGAATTTAGACATTCAGCGGGTTTTCCCCAGACTACAATGCTTATGTGTCCTGACATAACAGATACAGTTTATTTAATAGTAATTGTGACTGATTAAACTGAATGACTCTCACTAAATGAATCCTGAGATAGGTGGTGATTATGTGGAATGAGGCTTTATTGTCTGTACATTTCACTGGGGAAAGTCAAACACGTGTACTTGTAATTTGATGTGTATTTGTTCATGAGCTCAAAACATGCAACCTAAATGCTAGTGTAAGTGGGTTTTTTTTTTTTTTTTTTTTTTAAACAAAAGATTTTTAAAAAATTTATAGCTGGAAACTCAACCAAAGGCTGAATTCCAAATGGTTACCTATATTACACTCCATAGACACGTCTGTAGGGAGCATGGAGCCATTTGGAATCCAGTTTTCGCTTTAGTTCATTTGGTTGCTGTAAAATAAATCATGCAAAAATACCACTGCAGTGGATTTATAGAAATGACTCACTCATGAAATTGAGAAGTGTTTGATGTGGCAAGTGAGGGAGTCCATGCAGTTGAGTTGAGTGTAGGGCTCTGACTTTTATGATTTTTGCGAGCCAATAATGGCCATTATAATTTTATGTGGTCAAAGATTAAGCAGACACCAATATTTTTGTCAAACATACACTACCAGTCAAAAGTTTGGGGACACTCGACTGAAATGTTTCTCATGATCTTAAAAACGTTTTGATCTGAAGGTGTATGATTAAATGTTTGAAATCTGTGTTGTAGACAAAAATATAATTGTGCCAACATATTCATTTCTTTCATTAGAAAACACAGTTGGGGAAAGGCCTTGGCCTCATCACTGACCCTGCATGTAAATCCACACTTTAAATATATTGTTTCCTGCTTTGAAGCTCTAACTTGAGCCTGTATGTTCCTCCTCTTGTGGTTTTTCTTTTGCTCCCCATTTTTAATGATTTTATCGGGTTCTAAAGATGAAGACTCTTTTAGACACAATGAATGATTTAGCTACCTACTACTGTAATTTACGTTTATCTCTTACACGGTAAAGAACTACAAACTCATGACATGAACCATGAGTAACCAAGCAGCAAACTTCTGTCACTTTTTACTTATGAGGTTACAATTAAATGCTACATTATTAATGGTTTTAATTCATTTAGTTTTTTTACTTGTAAAAATACATGTTGTTAAAATTTAACTTAATGCGAAATTGACATTTCCATCACGGTCTCACGAACCCCCTGCAATGCCACCACAAACCCTTAGGTCTTTGCCTGGTCTGGAAACCCTGCTCTAAGGGATCAATATGGGGAAAATTCTTTCATTTGCTACTATTTTGTTTAGCTTTGAATTTTACGCTGCTATTTCCAGTCCCTCCATGATTTTGCGATCACAGAAATTAATGTAAAATCAACGAAACGCCGCAATATTCAGAGGATTTTTCAAAATTATTGTAGATTTACCGCAGATTTGGGCCGTGTGACGTCATCACAACGTGCATTCAGACAAGCCCTCTTTGATTCACGTGTCGGACATGAGTACAGTTAAAAGGTCTCATTTACCAACAAACATCACTGCAAAAGTTGTAGTGAAATTGCAAATATTGTGCAATTGTAATTTCGCCAATTCGAGTAGTTTTTAAGAGAAGCACAAAAAACTCATCAACTTGCATCGCATATTTTGAAAATCAAGCATTTTTGTCCACAACAATAAAAATAAAATAAAAACCTCTGTGAAATCCTGTATGCACTGCATTTCAGCTGTTTTTAATCTATGCCCTACAGTATTGTGGATGCAGAACACCTCATTAAGGCAACAGTGTGCCATGAAATTAGACCCCTTCCTTAATTCCTTAAAACATTTCCTTAATTATAATTTATAACTATATTAATATTTAACATTGACTTAATCCTACACAGCCTGGAGCCTATCACAGGGAATTCGTGGCACAAGGCGGGGTACACCCTGGAAGGGGTGCCAACCCATCGCACGGCACAATTGCACACACATTCACACACTACGGACAGTTTTGGAAATGCCAGTCAGCCTACAACGCGTGTCTTTGGACAGGGGGAGGAAACCAGACTATTCTGAGGAGACCCCTGAAGCACAGGGAGAGCATGCAAGCTCCGATCACACAGGGCAGAGGCGGGATTTGAATGCCCAACTCCAGAGGTCTATTGAGTATTAGACCACGAGCGTCTGTGAGACAGGAGGGTAAACCCAGCAGGAAACCGAGCTCTAAAGTCAGCCTCCGTCTTGGCCACTGTAGATTGCAGAGATGTGGGGCTGGTGTCACTTGTAAGCTTCTGATGACGTGCTACGTAACAGTTAAAAAAACATGTTGGTCCTAGCAGTCCAGAGATATCAGGCACTTCACATGGGCAGACAATTCCAGTTTTGTTAATGGCAGCAGGCTGTCCATGAAAAAACATGATCACATGACCAATGTGCTCTCTCTATCTTTTAAGGTTCTAATGCAGCGAAGATTGTGTTCATGTCCCAGGATTGCCAGAGAACTCTGTTGGGTCCTTGAGTAATCCTCAACTAGGACCTGAAAATGCAGTGGGCTATTCTTAGTACAACAGAGCCTAGCTAAAGCACTCACCTGTGTGGTGTTATTTTTTTTAAAGCTCTTCCCTGGGATTTACATTTATAGCGTTTTACTAGCACATAACCTTAACTGCTGAACTGCCATTTTATTTTAGACAGACAACATTAACAGTTTAGGTTCTTTATAATGATTTGTGTTGCAGGTCTCTGCTTACAAGTGAAACTACAGCGATGCCTTCCATTTAAGCACAAGGTAAAGACTGATCCAGATTCAAAGCTTTACATTTCTATTTGTATTATCTCAATTCAACTAGTATCACGTAGACTAGTTCCAAGGGCTCATATGATTCATGCTATGTTTAGCGTTCTGTAATGACATTACAGTAAGGACTTCATGCTGTGAGTGTTTAATGAGATGGAATAGAAATAGTTAATAAAGATGTGCAAAATTGGATTGTCCATCTAGTGCTTGAGCTCCATTTTAACAGCCAGTATTATGCACACTTATTGTTTTTCTATTGTGTTTATCTGTTCACAGCTCGAAATTTACATTACGGAGGGAACACATTCAACTGAGGAAGACAGTAAGTGTGTACCAGTGTAAAAATGCAAGGAAATAGGGTTGAATAGGGTGCTTAAAAAGTCTTAAATGGACTTTTAGACTTTTATAATTGACATCACATCTCGCACACATTATTCAGGGTCGGTCCAGGCTGACATGAGTTAATGTAACTTTAACCCAAAGTGGCTGGAGAACAGCAAATACTTATGCTGGCTTAGACTAGTATGGACTAGTTAGACTGTTGAACTGGCGTTTTAAAAAGTAATACATACAGAAAAATAGTTTTTAGCCAGAACTATATCAATATGCAGTTCTCGCCTGATGTCCCACTGAAGCTAAGCAGGGTCAAGCCTGGCTAGTACCTGGATGGGAGACCTCCTGGGGAAAACTAAGGTTGCTGTTGGAAGTGGTACAGTATTAGTGAGGCCAGCAGGGGGCGCTCACCCTGTGGTCTGTGTAGGGCCTAATGCCCCAGTACAGTGATGGAGACACTATACTGTAAAATTAAAAAAAAAAAAAAAAGTCTTTTGGATGATACATAAAACCGAGGTCCTGACTATCTGTGGTCATTAAAAATCCCAGAACACTTATCGTAAAAGAGTAGGGGAATACCACTGGTGTCCTGGCGAAATTCCCCCACTGACCCCTTTCTATCATGGCCCCCTAATAAGCTCCATCTCTGAATTGGCTACATCACTCTCTCCTCTCCACTAATAGCTGGTGTGTGGTGGATGTTCTGGTGCACTATGGCTGCAGTCGCATCATCCAGGTGGATGCTACACACTAGTGGTAGTTGAGGAGATCCCACCCCCATACAATGTAAAGAGCCTTAAGTGTCTAGAAATGCGCTATGTAAATATAACTGTAACTAACTAAGTAACTTTTTGTAGTACATAAAGTAATCCCTTTCTTTTGAAGATATTGTATATTTATGCATGTGTGAATATGTACCTATGTACAAATCTGTCCTCCTCACTTCTCAATCCTTATCTTACGGCGAGAGAATGTGTTAATACGATGGAGCCTGTGGCTTTAATGTAATTCATTCATGCGCCTTGTTTTGTCTTGCAGTTAACAAACAGATCAACGATAAGGAGCGGGTAGCGGCAGCGATGGAGAACCCTAACCTGCGGGAAATAGTGGAGCAGTGTGTTACTGAGTCTGATGACTAAAGCTTCATCTCACACAGTGTCCCATACACAATTTTGTTTAAAAACCACTGCTTGAAACTTAGTGAAACTTCTCTGTATTTTCAGAAATGTGCAGAATTATAAGTGTCCTGCTGATTGGTAGTGATCTGCTCTGTTGACTTTTTCTACTACTATGCTGACAAGGCAACACCGCGATCAATATCAGAGAGCAATAAGCTCTGTGTTGTAGTGATGGCTGTCTTTTAGAGAGTTCTTCAGAGAGTTAAGCCAGGCAGAGAGATTTGACTGCAGACTAAACTTTGGCTTGTTTAATTTCCCAGGAGTGTTAAGATTATATTCAGGGTTGAGGATAAATCTGCACTTCTTGAATACCATTTCATTTACTTGTCTTTTTTTTTTTTTTTTTTTTTTTTTTTAAACCCTTTGTTAAGCGGGCAGCATGGTAGCTTAAAGGTTAGCACATTTGCCTCACACCTCCAGGGATGGGGATTCAAATTCCACCGCAGAGTTTGCGTGTTCTCCACGTGCTTCAGGGGTTTTCTTTTGGTACTCTGGTTTCCTCCCCCAGTACAAAGACATGTGTTGTAGGCTGATTGGCATTTCCAAATTGTCCGTAGGGTGTGAGCGTGTGTGCCATTGTGCCCTATGATGGGTTTGCACCCCATGCAGGGTGTCCCCCTCCTTGTGCCCCGAGTTCCCCGGGATAGGCTCCAGGCTCTCCCGTGACCCTGTGTAGGATAAGCGGTATGGAAAATGGATGGATTCTCTTGAGCAACATTTCATCAAACCACATAGTGGAAATACTATAAAATTCCAGTCTGAGGATGTCTCAACAAATATTTAAAAACTTGATGGGGAATTTGAGTTTTATATAATATTCTATCCTATTATCAGACGGCGATCAGAGTAAACCTCCCAACCAGTCAGTTATCATCCTTAACCATCATCAGCTTTTATTGTATCACGAGTATTGAAATTCCCCAGCCATAATTTTATATAGCTTTCTGTTACTGTCTGTGTACATCTCCGAGAGAAATTTCCTGTTCTCCATTTCTAGGGTCATCGCTCATCTTTCATTGCGTCCACCTCTAGTTCTGATTTTATTATCAAATCAACTTCCTTATTGAACTCTGTTCAACCTGTTTTATATAATGTGTAAATATATTTGTTATCGTAAAAAAAAGTTAAAAAGGTTTCAAGAATAAAGCATACTACAGCTTTGAAAATCTTGTACATGCATTATTTTACATACATTGTTTTATATCGCAGGTTTTCAGACCCAGAACAATAATGCAGAAGGCTATATTACTCAATACATAACTGTGAGTTGCACTGGATAAATGTAGAAATCAAGCTGGTCCTCCTGGAGAGCTGGTGAAATGGGCATGGGATTGTGTGTTGCTTCAGAGACTTGTAGTGCCAAAAGACAACCCCTCCCCACCACGTCCCTCAGGAAACGGAAAAAAAAGAAGTTATTTCTTCTGTTTGGCTTTACAAATCAGTAAACCACCCTCTGATAAATGAACACATCAGTCGAGGTTGTTGTTTGCTAAAACTGTGGACTGTGGAAAGACAAAGTCCTGTTACTTAAATATTTACTTGGTGGTTGCCCACTTAGGCTTGGGTTGGTTATGGTTTGCTTAATTGCTATATTACCTATGACTTGATTTCAGCCAACACTTTATTATAGGTCTTTTTTTCTTCTAAACATCAAGCTCTCAAAAACAACAAATTATGTCATGGCAAATTCCCTTTGGTTTTATAGAGATAAAGAGGCACAGCATGTCCCACATCTATGAAGCTTCAAAGGCAAGCTAAGACTAAAAAAAAAAAAAAAGAAACACTTACTAATTCATTAAGCCCACTTCTTCATGCCCACGACATTTTACCCTGAAAAGACTTATGCAAATTAAGTTTTCCTTCTGCTAACCTATAACAACAACAATGGAACTAGGCACAGCGAAGGCTAAATGCATGTATATTACTTATTAAAAAGATCTGACTACATTTTATATGGCTCAATGTAAATTCCAAACAATGTATGTAATTACCACAGTTGAGACATTAGAATTGTATTCTAATACAACCCTTCGGTGCTAATTATTAGTACATGCTCACCTTTATTTAAATCTCTTGTTCTGTAACACAATTTTTCACTAGAATGCCACATTTTGATCTTAAATTTTTTTGTATTTTTTAAGCATGCACCATAGGAACTATCTTTTATCTTTTATTTATCTTTATCTCATAAAAATTTATATGAAAATGGGATATTAATTTGTACAATTCATAGGTACTCTGGTTGTTGTTTTTTTTTTTTAAAGCAGTGCCGTTTATATGCACAGGCACACACACACACACACACACACACACACACACACACACACACACACACACACACACTACACCTGATTTACCGGATTTATCAGGTCAAGAGGATTGACCAAATCAATAACCAAGCAAGACAAACACACACATACAGTATATGCAGAAGCATATTGATTTCACCAGCTTTAATCAGTCACACAAAGTGAATGGGATGAATCCTGAGAGTGAAACACGTGTACACACACACGAGACACAGAGCAATGGCAAACGCTTATTCAGAATCTTTACTGTTTGTCTTCTTGGCTTTGGAACTCTTGAGCATTTGCTGGTTGAACCTACAGTATTATGGTACTCAATTTCCCCAATGGTAAATTACTAAAGACAAAAATAATGAGATTTAAGAAAGAAGTAGAGAAATCACAATTCACTGACATGAAAAGAGCCAGTGGAATGAAAGTTCATAAGTCCGATGAGTGAGGGAGGATAAAGAGAGGCACTGCTGTTTCTGACAGTTCATACAGACAGATGGGACTTGATAGAGAATAATTGCTGCACTGAACTCAAACCCTGATTAAAACAACGAAACAGGGATGGGGAAGGTTCACTTCACCAAGAGAAATCACAATAAACAACCCATCAACCTCATTAACTTATGATAATGGTAAATAAAATGGTAAATGGCGCACTTATATAGCGCTTTTATCCAAAGTGCTTTACACTGTGTCTCATTCACCCATTCACAC
>JANDJT010000041.1:8350611-8362568 GCA_024331685.1 Stegophilus panzeri | reverse complement strand
ATTGCTTTGCTCTGTCATATACAGTGACATAATAATCAGCATATTTACATTCACATTTGGAGATCAGCTCATTGTCTGGGTTGTTTTCAGCAATATAATGTTATCAGAGCTCTTTGTGGCCATCACTCCTAACAGGAACAGAGAAGATAGGGGTCACAAGTCAATTTAATCTCTTATCAGAGAAACAGTCTACAAGGGCTGAGCTGCTGCTCCTGCTATCGGCTGTGACATTTAAACCCTGCGTTAGATAGGCACCGCTTTCAGGAGGTCTGGAGGTTAGAGGTTAGTATGAGGTGATGATGCCTCTTACTATTCTGTTCTCATGTCTGACATAAGCTCAAGTAGTAGTCTTTCATGTGCTATCTGCCTCAATATGATCTCTCTATCACTCTCTCTCTTGCTCCAAATATATACTGAATATTTGTATGTTTCTGAGTCAAAATGTTCTGACATTCATTTAATGTAAAATAAATAAACATTTAGAATCGTTTAACACTAAACACAATAAGGACGCTATTAAATGCCGAGGTGTATTTGTGTGGAAAGCATGATAGCAAAGTCGAAAAAGGCGGTGATAAAAAGGGATGAATGTAGTGGAAGAACATTCAAAGAACTTCAACTGTTCTAATATCTGGTTGGTGTCTAAATTAGTCTTGTGTGGCTTCTGTATACTAAAGGCCAAAAGTTTATTTTTTTCTCTCCAAGTGCTAAGAAACATCAATATGTTTAGTAACAGACTAAACATCTGTAGTACAGTGCAATGGCACAGCGTTGTTGCCTCACAGGTCCAGGGCATATGATTGGTCCTGAGCTCGGGTTACTGTCTGTGTAGAGCTTCTGTGCATGTTCTCCACATTTCCTCTGTGCTTTCCAGTTTCCTTCCACCTCCTAAAAACATGGCAGTATATGGTTTGGCTAAGATAAATTGCACCTACAGTTGAGGTCATATGTTTACATTGCAGAATTGCGGAATAGGAGATATTTTAAAGACTAACACTTGCAAACACCTCTACAGGCTGAGAAATAACTGGACTAACGGTCAGTAAGAGCAGATCATTGAATGCATTGTGCAGAACGCAGCACTGCTCAAATGCAAATTCCTCCATAAATTGTGTCTATTATACTATTATAACTGTATATCCTAACATTATAACAATCACTTTGTGATTCATAGTGCACAGCAAAATCACCAGTGTTGATTTAACACCCACAGTGTTGAATTCACACCCTACAGTGTTTATATAAGCCCATTGGACTCAAATAAACACTCTGGGTGTTAATTCAGCACTAGGGATTTTACTGTGTGGTTTCACATGCACACGACAACTGGAGACAAGACTATCTTCTAAAATTGCCTGAGACACAATTTATGGAGGAATTTGCATTTGAGCAGTGCTGCGTTCTGCACAGTGCATTCAATGGTCTGCTCTTACTGACCGTTAGTTCAGTTATTTCTCAGCCTGTAGAGGTGTCTGCAAATGTTAGCCTATAGAATATCTCCTATTCCATCAGTGAAAGCTAGTGGGAGCATTCATTACCAGCTTAACTAAAGACAACAGCTCCTGCAAAACCAGTGGCAAAGATCTCTGGATAATAGGAGATGTACCCTATTCGAGTCCATTAAAAGGAAATCAAAGTGGGTAAGTAAGTGAATAAATAAGCCGGGCATGGCTCAACAAGCAGACTCCTGAGTGCTCTATAGATAAACACATTTCTAATGTGGTTTCTATGTGCTTGTGGGAGGGGAGCTCTAGGTGTTGTATAAATGGTCACATTCTCAATAGCTACACTTGGACAAATTTAGATCCTGACATATTGTAATCATATCTCCTCCAGGCTTGATAAAGCTGCATGACTACTCATTTGACATTATATAAAAAGAGGCTTTCTACATTTGTAGTTCTATTGTAGAGGTGAGGGGCCAAATGTGCCAAATGTACAAAAAGAACAGTATTCAACAGCAGTGTACAAAGTTGTTTATGAGGTTTGGTCAGTGACAAATGCTGGATGGGAAGAACAACTCAAAATGAATTACGATTGCTGGACTTGCACTTGTTATTGTGCATTAGTCAAAATAAATCTCACAGCCAACACTCCTGTGTTTCCAATAACCCACGGATGCTTAGCGTGAAAGCATACGAAAATTTAATTAAAATAGCATTCATCTGTTTTCTGTGTATGTAAACAGGAGGTTGGGTGAGGGCTAATAATCCTGATTGTTGTCATATTAGTGCATTAATCTATTTTCCGTGGGAAACGAGATGCAATGATGGCACAGGAATAAGCACTGTCTCCATCTGTCTGAGAGAGAAGGGATTAGGATGTGTGTGTGTGTGTGTGTGTGGTAGTTGTATATAAGGGTTTTTGCTTAGCCAAGGAGTCACTTCGAAGACTAAATAGAAGCCTGAGTCAGAAAGAGTAATATTTTTAGAGCATGGATAGTAAGTGAGTAAATTGACAGAGAGGTTAGTCAGTCATCCGGGATTGATAATCACTGCTTGTCACATGCAAAATTCCTATGGTATTGACCAAGGAACAAGAAAATAGCACATACTTTCTATCTCCTATTATTTTCTCACAGTTTAAAAGGTCCTCCTTTTCTATCTGTTGTTTTACAAGAATAATATGGGCTTAGAATTGTTTCATAATTCGAAATAAATAGATTACGATCCACAAATAAATGTAGTGAGATTTACAAAAATTAAACAAATTCACAAATACGTTGAATGAGATCCACAAATATATGTTAGTCGTTTCACAAAAATATATTCAATTGACAAATAAATCAAATGAGATTCGCAATTTTTATTTTTATTTTTTTACAAATATGTTTTTATGTCACAAACACAACTCTGCTCTGCATTCATTTATGGATCGCTGCACGCATTTGTGGATTTTGAAACATTTCTAGTGTCGAGTGCACACAAATCCACTAATAGTTGGACTCCGCCCACCATCTACTCAAGCCAATCGGATAACGGCCACATTGCACTGACCAATCGTAGCACGTTCTCACTCCAACCAATCAAGTTTTGTTTTACAATCAGGCCGGGAGCAGAGTCATACTGCACCGAACTCGCATATTATGAAGGCTCTCCAACATGGCAGATCGGGAGGAATGACGACAGGAGAGTGGATCTAATCACCTATCAGCATCCCTGTAACAACATCTGAAAGCCAGCAACGTTATGGGTCATAAATTCTTCATTTTAAGGGAATATATGTGTTTTCACCAGTGTTTCCTTCATCACTACCAAATCCATGGCGAAACCGAGTTGTGATTTTACAGTAAATTGAGTGTGGTGAGATTAAGACTAAGATTAAGATTAAGGGAAAAGATGGCATTGGCAAGAAAATGTTGTCCTCGCAGACAGCCTGCCAAAACACAGCGTGACCAGTGTCATCCAATTCACAGGCTAATGCTTACATTCTATAAATAAACTATGCTACAAGACTCAGGAACTTTAGGAGTTACCGGTTTGAATGAGTCTAACGAATCCTTACTGAATCAGTGAATCAATCATTACTGACCCATCAGACCACTCATCTATAATAACAATGCATTTATGACCCATAACGTTGCTGGTTTTCTTTCAGATGTTGTTACAGTGATGCTGTTGGATGATTAGATCCACTCTCCTGTCGTCATTCCTCCTGATCGGCCATGTCGGAGAGCCTTCATAGTATGCGAATTCGGTGCAGTATGTCTCTGTTCCTGTCCTGGTTGTAAAACAAAACTTGATTGGTTGGAGTGAGAACGTGCTACGATTGGTCAGTGCAATGTCGTCGTTATCTGATTGGCCTGAGTAGACGGTGGGCGGGGTCCAACTATTAGTGGATTTGTGTGCACTCTTTTGGCGCTAGAAATGTTTCAAAATTCACAAATGCACAGGACGCGATCCACAAATGAATGCAGGGCAGAGTTGTATTTGTGACATAAAAACATATTTGTAAAAAAAAAAAAATAATAAAAATGTTTTTGCAAATCTCATTTGATTTATTTGTCAATTTAATTTCGTTTTGTGAAACTACTAACATATATTTATGGATCTCATTCAACGCATTTGTAAATTTGATAAATCTCACTGCATTTATTTATGCATCGTAATCTAATTATATCTATTTATCGTAATCTATTTATATGAAATAATTCTAACCCCATAGAATCATGACTGTGCATCTCTGCAAATACAATCAACTCCACAAGTGGCAGACAATAACTCTGAACCCTTAACACAAACATGCCCATGCCTATTTCCCACTTTCCACCATTTGAGTGGGTGTGAGTTAGAGAAAAGACCAAGGTAGTAACACGGGAAAAGTGCTTTAGGTTTGAGGTGCATTTGTAGGTTAGCAAACGGCTTGAGGTAAGCCTTAGGTTATTTTGTTCTGCTGAACTTTTAGCTACCTTAAGCTGAATTCTGAATATGCTTGCTAATTTAACAATCCTGCGTCATAACATAACCTTCTACGTCATATGCACAGGCCTATTATTTTATATCCTAATAATCCTGTCTTTTCACATATTATCTCTGAGCTTTGCAGTTGAAGAGCCTTAATGGCAAGATCTCTGGCATTCACTTCCTGTTCATCTGTTTAAGCTTACAAGTTTAGCTACTCATTACAAAGTCTTGCCAATATTCTTGTGCAAGTTCTGACCCTTTGCCTGTATAACTCTTGGATCATCATCATGTTGATATTTCATGCCTGATCATGTTTTCACCCTTGCCTGTTCTGCAGTTTTGATTATTGGGCTGTGTTTTGGATTCGTAAATAAATCCAAAATTCTCTGCGCATGGCTCCTAACCTACCTCCACATTCTGGTTCACTACAGAAGACTTCACATGGATCCAGCAGATGTTCAGGAGTTATGGTCTGCCATTGCCTCTCAAGGTCTACGCCTGGGAGCTCATGCTCAACAATTACAGCATATTTTTGTCTCCTTGGAGGAGTTAATCCACGTTAGTCAAGGCAATGCTCCTCCCTCCTAAGTTCTAAAGGCAAACATGAGTAACTCAGTACAGGCAACTAAACCAGAAATCAGCGTGCCCAAGCCTCATGTAACCCTTCCAGAAAAGTACAGTGGGCCCTGGGTGAACACATAGGGTTCTTCCTTTGGTTCTCGCTCCTGTTCACCAGCTCCTAATCACTCTACTCCTGGGACATGAACAAAATAACTTTACCAATATCACTACTCACTGGAAGTGCTTTTGATTGAACCACCATCATTTATCATACTCAGGACCCTACAACTATCCTTCCAGCAGTTTGAACGGTCATTCTGGGAAGTGTTTGATCAGCCTGTTTTATGGAAGAGATGCCAGTTAGCAGATATTATCAGTCAAGAAAGGGAAAGCTGCTAACCCATCATGAGTACTGTCTTTCATCGTGGGTTGAATGAGAGTTTACAAACTAAATTAGCTTGCAAGGATGAGCAAATGCCCCTAAAATAAATTCATTTATCTGCCCATACAAACTAATAGTGTGCTAAGGACCAGAAAACTCCAACAAATTACCAGCCCTCAACTAATTGAGATAGATTGGAAATTAGAGAGGGAAGCAATAGAGCTTGTTTATGCTGCTGTGCAATGTTATCAGTGGAGGGGAAACTACATTAAGAGTATTAAAGAGAGCTAAGAGTACTAAAAAGACATTAGTATCAATATTGTCCCCAAAATACCTCTGACAAGGTGAGCATGCCCATTGCCCGTCTCTTTAAAAAATGCACTTCACCAGACTATTTGTCATGGTACTCAAAGTCAAGTGTAGATTCTGTGGCAGCTGATATGTTCACGGATGAGGAAGTAGGCAAGCAAATTAAATTCCCTGTCATCCCTGTTAAACACCCCTTTAGCATTCATGATATAGATGATGAACCCTTTGGCAATGAATAGCAGTGATGAGCACCATTCCCATAACCGTGCACACCAGACGTCTCCATTCTACTTGCATTACATTCCTGATCACCAAATCCCTTTATAACTCCATAGTTCGGTGCATTTCCATTCATAATCCCTGCCTCTCATGGAGATCCCAGAGACTGATAAAGAGTGGTTAACTTAGTGGTTAACTCGTTCACCTTACAGGGTTGGGGGTTCAAATTTCACCTTCACCCTGTGTGTGTGGAGCTTGCATATTCTCCTCGTGCTGCTCTTGTAGGTTGATTGGCATTTCCAAATGTTTCGTAGTGTGTGTATGATTGTGCCCTGCAAAGGGTTGGTACCCTGCCCAAGGTGTCCCCGCTTCCCCCGAGCTCCCTGGGATAGGCTCTAGGCTCCCCTGCGACCCAGTGTAGGATAAGTGGTATGGAAAATGGATGGATGGATGGATGAATATAATTAAGCAATATTGCACAAGCAAGAGTGCTGTTGTAGTGAATATCAACATGGCTGTGATTCGACTGTAGGTAATACACGATTATGAGGAGTGTGATTTGGTTTTTATACAACAAGAAATTAATATTGAAAGGTTGATCCAATTTCATACCCAATATGGCCAAATATTTTGTTTGTTATTTTTGCTCCATCAATAAAATAGTTCCCCAAGAAGCCACAGCTGGATAGAGTGTTGTGTGTTTGCCATGTAACTCACAAATGCAATAGGTAAAACAGGAATACTTTCAATATCTTTGCACTTAGTATCTGTATCTTGAAATCTAGTTTTTTTTTTTTAAATCATGTTCTTTATTTCATTTTTACATGCCCATGTATTACTAGAGAATATTTCCTAAATGCATATGTTGAGAAGATACATTATTCTCAACTCAGTTATTCTCCATTTGGTTTTTGAAATAAATCTGATCCTTTAGATCATATACTCTCTAAACTCCCAGGACCCATTAAAGGGACCAGACCTGCATTACTCACTTTTGTAACTACATACTTTTCTTATTATTTTTTACGGTATTTACTGAATAATTCATAGTAGTTACTTAGTAGTTACTTGTCTGTCATGCCCATGTTCCTAAATCAGTGAATCACACCTAATCAGTGGCATACTATATATCTTCAGCACAAGATAATGAAGTTATTTTCCCCCTGTTGCTAAGTGAAATGAACTGAACTGTCATAATAATGATAATCTACAAACTCTATGCAATGTATAGTCATTTACACTGTGATACCGTAATTCACTACATCTTTATAGGGCGCCTACAGATATGTAGCATGCTAATTATTGTGATATAAATGAAATGAAAAACGAGATCCCTATGCTATTTTGATTGGTTGTTAGTCATTTTGGCCATACAGTCTTCAGTCTACATCATCTCTGAAAAGTTACGGTAAGTGTTCAGTCAGTTATACAAATCAGGGAACCATTTAAAATGAACAGACCCATTTAGCACTTATTCACTTTATGAACATAAATAATCTGTTCAGGGGGGCACGGTGGCTTAGTGTTTAGCACATTTGCCTCACACCTCAAGGGTTGGGGGTTCGATTCCCACCTCCACCCTGTGTGCGTGGAGTTTGCATGTTCTCCCTGTGCTCTGGGTGCTCTGGTTTCCTCCCCTAATCCAAAGACATGCATTGTAAGCTGATTGGCATTTCCAAATTGTCTGTAGAGTGTGAACGGGTGTGTTATTATGTCCTGTGATGGGTTGGCATCCTGTCCAGGGTATCCCCCGCCTTGTGCCCCAAGTTCCGTGGGATACGCTCCATGCTCCCCCATGACCCTGTGTAGGATACATGCAACCCCTGCAGCAGGGGGAGAACATGCAAACTCTGACCACACAGGGCCGCAGCGGGAATCGAACCCCCAACCCTGGAGGTGTGAGGCGAACGTGCTAATCACTAAGCCACTATGCGCCCTAAAGTCTGTTGTAATAAGATAAAATAAGATAATTTTGCACTAATGTAACAAAAATAAAACATTGTGGACCCTTACAGACTCCACTTTGAGAGCCACTCAGTTCCAGGAATGTTTCTTTCCTTTTTTTTTTTTTTTTGGTCTTCAGAATAGTAAGTGAACTAGAAACAAGTAGTGAAGAAATCAATGATTAAACAGTGGGCGGGTTTCTTTATTGGGTCGCCTCAATCAGTAAGGGTCGAAGTACATCTGGTTTATAAGAAAGGCAGTGCTCTGCTTATACACGGGACAGGAAAACTGCAATAAAAGGAAATGTTTTCTTTTTCTCCTCCAACCCCCTGCTGCTGCTGCTGCTGCTGTCGCTGTCGCGCATGAGCCGAATGATTTTTGACCGATTGCTGCATATCGCGGGCGCGCGCACGCGTTAAGGAGTCGCTCGCAACAAAGCAGCAGCCACACGAGAGAGAGAGAGAGAGAGAGAGAGAGGGAGAGAGAGAGAGAGAGAGAGAGAGATAAAAGAGAGAAACCCGAATATCCAGCAACTGTCCAATATAAAACCAACTTGACCGCGGGGAAACCTGTAGAATGAAATATGGAGCCGCTGAGGGACCCGACAGGAAACCAGGTGTGCGACGTCCAGATGCATTTTCCAAGATAACCGAACCGTGGTCTTCACATTTATTTCGTTTTCTTACTTTTTATTTACAGTCTTTATGGTGATACGTAACTCGTACACAGACTGGCGCGGTTGGAGACGATGGAAGACTTTGTGAACGCGAACTTCTCCAACTTTTCCAGACAGGAGAACTCCGGGTCTGCGGGCGGCTCTCCAGCGCTGCGCTTCTTGATCTCGCTTATTTACGCGTTTGTGTGCGCCTTGGGTTTGGTGGGGAACGTGCTGGTGTTTTTCCTGATGAGGTCGCGCCAGGGAAGGAGGCCGTCCACGATCAACCTGTTCATCATGAACCTGGCGGCTACCGACTTCCAGTTCGTGCTGGTCATGCCATTCTGGGCCGTGGACATTGCGCGTGATTTCAGCTGGCCGTTCGGACACGTCATGTGCAAAGTAGTGCAATCGGTCACGGTGATGAACATGTATGCGAGCGTATTCTTCCTCACGGCCATGAGCATCACGCGCTACTGGGCCGTCGCGTCGGCATTGAAGGACCGCAGTCGGCACTGTGTGTGTCCGGGCCGCTGGGCCAGCGCTCTGCTTTGGCTCTTCGCCACGATCGCCACAGCACCGACCATCATCTTCTCCGCGCAAAAGGAAGTGTACGGGGATAACCTGTGCTTGATAAGTTTTCCCAGCAACCACTTGCTCGGCTTGTACCACCTCCAGAAAATTTTAATCGGCTTCGTTTTCCCTATGCTGATCGTGTGCGTCTGCTACGTGCTGCTCCTGCGCTTCCTGAGTCTCCGCAGCATGAACAACAACCTTCTCAGGCGCAAATCAAGGGTCACTCGGTCAGTTACAGTCGTCGTGCTGTCGTTTTTCATCTGCTGGATGCCAAACCAAGCCGTGACGTTCTGGGGCGTCCTGGTAAAGCTGGACGTCGTGAACTTTGACCGAGCGTACTACTTTGTCCAGACGTACATTTTCCCAGTGGCGTCTTGCCTGGCGCACGCCAACAGTTGTTTAAATCCGGTCTTGTACTGCCTCACGAGAAGGGAGTTTAGGAAAATGCTCAAAGACTTGTTTTGGAGGATTTCCTCTCCGTCGATGTCGAACAGCTGCCAGATTCGCCCGTTCTCGGGTAGTGTTAAAGGAGAGCGCGAGGACAGCCAGGCAGTGATTCCACTCAATGTAGTAGATCGCGAGCAGTACAGACTGTCTCTGTTTAATGCTCAGTGCGACACCGACCCTACAGTTAATGGCTCGCTGTAACATAAAGGTAAAATAATGCACAAGGATCGTAATTACAGGCATACAGTTTGGCTACTGCATCCTGTGTGCATGCAAACGTGCAGTGTTAAAGTATTGAATTAACACTTACTATATTGTAATTAGATTTACTCCCTCCAGAGAAGAGGCCCGTGTGGCCAATCAGCACACACAGGCTCTTCATTAACGCATAAAAGCATACAGTCTTTTTATCAGGCGCAGTTCGCGCATTTGTGTCCACACTGACTTGTATAAATTGCTTATTGCTGCTTTAACACCGTAGACGTGAACTGAAAAGTTTGGCCTTTTTGGCTGTTATCTGAAAATACTAAATATGTATATATTGTACATTTTCACTAGTGGTGTACACACACACACACACACACACACACACACACACACACACACACGTGTGCACGGAACCAGTTTTGTTGTACACTGAAATGTTAATAAACCCATGCTTGAACTCACAGGCATCGTTTACATCAAATTCGTATTCGAAAGAAACGTTTACTAACTAAATTTGGCAAACAATTATATTCAGTGCTGTGTAAATGTCCTGAACCGTGTCCTAGTGTTTACCATTTAAAACAGACCTACATTTTTTATTAATTTCTCTTTTTTGTCTGTGAAATACAGTATGTTCTTCAGTCTTTAAGCTTCTGCCTTGTGTCATAAAAGTGTACATATGCTCTTAGTAATCTGTCGGTTTTGCCCCAAAGGAAATGAATGCACACACTCTGACCAGGCTTCTGATTGTAATGTGAGTAATAAAGTCTTATCTTATCGGGGCGATGTTTGGTTTTTCCATAAACTCGATTAAATCGTGGTTACTAAATGCTTTCGCAAAGTTGTTATTCCATCTAATTAACATTTTCCACAGAGCTGTGGTTTTAATGGACTGAATGCTAGAGTGTACATTGACATAGTAGGTTTTATTGTTTAAACAGACATACACAGCAAAAACATGACAGATGAGAACCTTTTTAATGAGGGATGACTAAGGATGATGAATTAAGGTATGAATGGTAGAATATGGTCCATGGACTTTGGATTATTGTTAGCAGATACATCAAAACAACACATAATACTATACAAATGTACACTAATAAAAGCTTGAACTGAATTTTTTTACCCTAAACTAGTCTTCTGCCATGAATCATAAACATTTTACACAATTAGAAAATTCAGAAAACAATGTCTTCTGACATTTTACAAACATTCCAGATCCTGATTCTGACCTTCACAGACAAACCGCCTACAAGTGTTCATTCCCTAAAAGATCCCATGCTTGGTGAATGATTTAACCAATTGCCTTCCTGACAGGTTCTTATCAGTAAAGGTGTTATTCTGTATGTGTGTGTCTCTGTGTGTATTAATGTCGTTTATACTACCAGGATTACAAGCACAGTGACAGTAATGTAATGCCTATTACAAGATTTAGTGCTTTATTAGTAGCGTGCTGTCTATTAGACTTCGTTTTTGTCTTCAGATTGTGTAAGTAATAACCATAAAAAAGGTGAAACAAAAGTATTAAAATGAATAGTCTTTGAAAAAAAGGGGTCATTTTCTTTCCTGCCTCATTCCCTCCATCTATTATTTACACTCACACCTGGATCTACAAGTATGTAAAGAGTTATTGGTTGTTTCTATAAATCATGGTGATAACTGAGGTAACTGCAATGTTGTTTTTACACACACACACACACACACACACACACACGCACGCACGCGCACACACACACACACACACACACACACACACACACACACACAATTTCTTCAATAAGTGCAAAAATACTAATTCATTTATTACACCATGGATGTGGCACCAGTTGATCACCATAGCACAGAATTTCATATACAAGAAAGAAAAATATGAAGTGATTTTTTTCTGATCATCACTGTCCACTTATGTCCCAAAATACTGTTCCAAATACTGTACACCCGCTGTCCTTGTGCCTTTGAGAATGTTGCCAGCTGGTGTTTCTATGTAAACTAGATATGAAAAAAATACCAAGAAATCTGAAGTTTAAAATAATCATACAAGCCAGTTTTTTTTTGTTGTTGTTCCATCGAAATACAACAGTTTCTTTAGTGCTCCCCCCCCCCCCCAAATTATAACATTATGGTTGTTTTGTTCTAAATCCAGTTATTTGTCTCATTTGGCTTTGACACACTTTTGACTGGGGGGCACAATGAATTAATGAATTAATGGTTAGCACATTTGCTTCACACCTCCTGGGTTGGGGGTTCCATTCCC
>JANDJT010000041.1:8311407-8326669 GCA_024331685.1 Stegophilus panzeri | reverse complement strand
CAAGGGACTCATGAACAACTATCACAAAACATAAACACAGTTGTTGATCATCCAGGTAACAACACACAGTATTAAGAATCAAGCGTGTGTAAACTTTTGAACTGATTCATTTGTGTAAATTCAGTTAGTATTGTGTCTTGCGGAGTTTACATCACGTCGTACAAATCATATCATAAAAAATAAAATGCAATTTAATAATAAAAAAAAAATTATTAACATTTTGTAGATTCTCCAATGCGTATGTAAACGTATGACCTCAACTGTAAATCCAATGCATTTTCCAGAACATACGCTAGTGTTATGTTCTACAGTTGCTATGGGTTGGGTAGTACAGTTAATTTAAAATTTGAATTTCTATTAACTGAATTTGGTGCCTTATTTATACTGCCAAAAGTGAAAAAAGAGGGGGAAAAAAAAAAAAAATCACATTTAAAGACAGTAAAAGATGCTCCGCCTACCTCTAACGTGTCTGCAAAGTCAAGAACCAATAAGAATGAATCTACCTACAGTGGATATAAAAAGTCTACACACCCAGAAGTTAAATCATGTCAGAACCTTTTTCACCGTTATGAAATTGCAACAAATAAATATCAAGTGACAAACACCAGAATTACAAAAAAACTTCCAATACGCAGCTTGCATAAGTGTGCACACCCTTTTATAATTGGAAATGTGGCAGTGTTCAGAATCTACCAATCACATTCAAACTCATGTTAAACACTAATTAGTGTACACCTGCCATCAATTAAAGTAACTGATTACCCCCAAATAAAGTACAGCTGTTCCTATAGGATTTTCCTGACGTCATCTTTCGTAACATCCAACTGGAAAAAACATGAGATGCAAGAGCTTACAAAGCAGGTATGAGATCTCGTTGTGAAAAAGTATCAATCAGGAGAGGGTTTAAAAAAAATTCCAAGGCATTGGATATACCATGGACCACAAGACAATAACCAACAAGTGGAGAAAATATGGCATGACAGTGATATTACTGAGAACAGGATGTCCCTCTAAAATTGATGAGAAGATTAGGAGAAAACTGGTCAGGGAGGCTGCCAAGAAGCCTACAGCAACATTAAAAGAATTGCAGCAATTTCTGGCCAGTACTGGTTGCTCCTTACATATCACAGCACTCTCCTGAATTCTTCTTTCTTCAATTCTTCATCTCTGGGCTATGGGGTTGGCTGGCAAGATGGAACCATTTTTTATTTAACAACAACAACAAAAAAAATACAAAATCCCCAAATCATGTGGAATTATGCGTTATTGTCTGATGAGACCAAAGTTGAACGTTTTGGCCATGATACCAAAAGATATGTTTGGCACAAAAAAACAAAGCACATCACAAAAAGAACACCATCCTCACAGTGAAGCATATGGTGGTGGCAGCATCATACTTTAGGGCTGTTTTTCCTCAGCTGGAATTGGGGCTTTAATCATTGTGGCGGGAATAATGAATAGCTCCAAATACCAGTCAATTTTGGCACAAAACCTTAAGACTTCTTCTAAAACACTTAAAATGAAGAGGAATTTCACCTTTCAGCATGACAATGACCCAAAGCAAACCTCCAGATCAACAAAGAAATGACTTCACCCAAAAGTCCAAGGTTTTGGAATGGCCCAGCCAGAGTCCAGACCTAAATCCAATCAAAAATCTGTGGATTGACCTGAAGAGAGCTGTGCACGGGAGATGCCCAGCCAACTTGACAGAATTAGAATCCTTTTGCAAAGAAGAATGGCAAAAGTCAATATGGATATCTACAAATATATGCATACAGATGTGCCAAACTGATTGACTCTTACCCAAAAGGATTGAATGCTGTGATAAAAACAAAAAATGCTTCAACTAAGTATTAGTTTAGGGGTGTGCATACTTATGCAACCAGGTTATTGTACTTTTTTTTTCTTCTTTTTTCCCCTAACATGATTCTTATTGTTTTTCACTTTAATTAATAGGTTAAAATTTCACAATAAAGGTAGAAAAGTTTTTTTTTTATTTTTTTTATATCCACTGTATACTTTCATATTTATTATTTAGCACATATGCTGTACATGTTCACCCTTACGCTCTACGCATTTTCTCAGTAGCTGTATCACATTTTTGTGGATATTGCTCAACATAGTCCCACTGGTTCCTGACTTTTTAACACCCTGTACATTTATAACCTAATGTACTTATGGAAAAACAATATTACTGACAAATTTGAAAGATTTTTAAGTTTACAATGAGAAATGAGTTATCACTTTGACCATAAGCATCTTTCACATCTTTCTCATCACATTTCATCAGCATTTAAAAACAAGCCTCATAATTATCCTGCCTGTTCACTGTACACTCTTACATTGATGAGAAAATTACATTTTATATTTATGGCATTACATTTAAGGACCTTGCTCAAGGCCCCAGCAGTGGCAGCTTGGCAATACTGGGATTTGAACTCACTACACAGCAAAATCACCAGTGTTGATTTAACACCCACAGTGTTGAATTCACACCCTACAGTGTTTATATAAGTCCATTGGACTCAAATAAACACTCTGGGTGTTAATTCAACACTAGGGATTTTACTGTGTACCTTCCAATCAGTAATCCAATGTCTTAAGCACTGAGCTTCCACTGCCACTGCACTCCACTGAAATAATCATGAGGTCTGTGCTTTTGGCTATATGCTTTTATTCTTAATAACCTTTTATTAGGTCATTTATAAATGTTCAAACTTGTCATTTGTACTGAGTTTGTAAGCTCTATTCTCTATTCTGTTGACGATGCAACAGTGCAGGATCCCTGCAGACAATCTGAGAGTCTGAGAGTACCTGATCAACTAACTGAATTGATTCGACTTGTGTCCGTTTTGCTATAGCAACAATGCAAAAAAATGACATCAGCAATTGGAAATACCTTGAATATAGTCACATATATCCAGTATTTCCTATTATAAGATTGCAATAAACCAAATATAATATTACAGAACCTATTTCATGCCATTTGTACTCATTTCAAGTTTGAAGTTTGTTTGTTCTATTGGGAGATAAGCATTTATTTCTAAAAAAAAAAAAAAAAAGAAGAAGAAGAAGAAGAAGGAAAATGATCTGCCAATAGAATATAATTACAAGCTTGCAATGAGTAATAATATTTACAAATATGTTTAATGATCTTATATTTGGTTAATTGTAATCTTATAATAAGAAAAACCAGATACATTTACTATATGCAAGATATTTTCACTTTTTTGCAGTGAACATCTCGATCAGACTTTAATTGCTTGAGAAAATCACACTTAAGTTTATAGACATATAAGCAGTCTGACTATTTTTACTACCACGTTAATAAAACAGGCTCCTTAACTAATGAGACCTTTGCAAGCAGAAAGTTTAGAAAGAGTCCCAAATAAAAACATTTAAACATCATTTTGGTAAAATATATGTATGTTTTCATAAAAAATTTGAGATTTCAAATGATATTATTGGCAGAAAAACTACATTTTTGTCAAAGCCAGAGTTTGGGCTGTTTTTCCAGAATTCATCTACAGTGAATAAATAAATAAATAAATTCGATTGAATATGCTATTATATCATGATTACCACTAAAGAGAGAGTTCTCCTTACTGTAATGGAGAATTATTTTTTTTGTTACTAAAATATCCTCTAATAAAGGAAAATCTTCTGACTCAATTTCTCCAAAATGGATGATGGAACAGATTAAATAATCCGTGTACTGATCCAGACTAAGAAAATGCCAGCCAAGTGTTAAGCCTGATATGAAAGAGTTGGAGAAAGTGATAAAGTGTGTGTGTGTGTGTGTGTGTGTGTGTGTGTGTGTGTGTGTGTATGAGGGAAAGAGAGAGAAAGACTGAGACAGAGAGTTTCAGAAATTAGATCCAGATGAGGAGTGAGAGGGAGAGAAAAGGGACAGACGCTGTTTTACAGAGGTTTCTATGGCTGTGTTTTCTGTGGCTTAACACATTAAAATAAAATAAAAATCTTTCCATTATAAAAAAAACTAAACTGACCCTTCAAACACATCTGATGGAGATTTCACACAGCTGCAGTTCAGTGGAAAATACTACACAACTCTCTTGTCTGTGCTCACTTGTATACAAGCAGACAAGCAATCATTTCTATACTTTATGGCTAAATCTTTAAAGCCGACAGTAATAATTTAATTTGTCCTCGTGTTTCCAAGATATTTCTACAAAGATGAGTAACAGTGATTACATACCCACAGTTTGCGTATCTGGCATCGGGGTACGTGCCTTTACAGTGATGCAGACTATGGCTGCCATGCAGGTCACCTCTTTGCCTCCTCGCACGCAGTCTTTGTTGAACACGTTTATCTTTGATGGCTCAAAGTGAACATCAAGGTGCACACGGACCATGCTGCGAGACCTGCTCGTTTAAACCAGAAGCAAGCAGTAAAGAAAAACAGCAAAAAAAAACACTTTGTAGCCCTTACATTGAGCAGTGGTAAACAGTGGAGGTTAAGGCTCTGGGCTAATGATCACAAGGCTGTGAGTTCAACCCCTGGCTCTGTCAATCTGTTACTTCTGGCCCAGCTTAAGCAACACCCTTAACCCTCTCTGCTCTATGGGTACTGTGTCATGTCTGACCCCAGCTTAGATATATGAAATAAAGAATTTCAATATACTGGACAATCAAGGCTGTCTTCTTCTTCAGCTATCAGTTTCTTTGAGCCAACGACTCACCAGAGTAAGACGGCAGCACCGAGAGCACCTACAGACAAATCAATCAGTCCATCCCCATTAATGTCCATCACACCATGGACACTACGACCAAAATACTGCAGGCCTGAGGATATGTCCACAGCTGCTATTCTCTGACAAACAGAAATATAAAGAAAAAAAAACAATTAGGTAGAAAATGAGAAATTCATAGCACTGTGGATGAACATAATCTCAACCCATAACAGCTTTGAGTTCTACCTGCTTATACTTTGGCAGAATACCATTGTGCCGGCTGTAGAAGAGGTAGATTGCACCACCATGATCATCCTCTAGAGGGGCACCTACCACCAGCTCGCTATAACCATCACCATTCAGATCAGGCACGGAGGACATGGCTGAGCCAAAACGAGAGTTGCGAGCCCAATCTGATGGCTCAAGAAAGCCCTCCAGGTTAACATGTCCCTTCAGATAGAGAAAAAAGAACAAGACAAATGAAAGTACTTAGAGGAAGACATAATATGTGCATATATTTATGCTGTGTTCAGGAGTCTTGGCTTTGTAATAGTATTGCTTCGCTTTGCTGATGCTTACCTGATAGTCCAATCTGTAGATGTAGACTCTGCCTGTTTCCCAGCCTCTGCTGAAGTACATAGGAGCAGCCACCACCAGCAGATCAGTCAATCCATCCTCATCCTGATCTAATGGAGTTAACTCACTGCCATAATATGAGCCAATCTGCAAAAGCGCATGAAGAGAAAACAGGCTGAATGGATTATATTGAGATAATAAACCATTATTTTGCTTTCCTCTTTTCTTAATCATGAAAGTTAAATCGATGTACGCATCATTTGTTCCAGCACACAACAATTCCCTTGTGTAAGATACAACAAAGATACCCAAGACCATGGTCTGTCTGAGATCACCTACTTACACACACACACACACACACACACACACACACACACACACACACACACACACACACACACAGATGAGCCGCACATGTTCTGTAGCATCAGCTCCCATCTGGACTTGAGTCTAGACTGTCACACAATGTCTTCCATTTATAAATGTGCGCTCCTTTAAGAACCTCAATTGCTCCTCCAATCAACACGGCTATTACTAATGATACCACGATACCACAGTAACCTTGGATACAGAGCTCAATGTCCATCTGTGGCAAATGAAGAATGAGTGAGAACAGAAATGTTCCAATAAACAGTTTATATTCCTACCAGTGTGATGCCTTAAAGATTCGTTTTTGGATAAGCTAAATTACTTGTACACTAACAACTTTCAGCTTACTCAGTTTAGAGGCTATTAAGAAAGAAGGAAAGAAGAAAAGCAGGCCTGCTTAGCTATCATGGCGCAATAAGGATGAATAATTACCCTGCATATACATCTGAGTATAAACAATAAAGTATTTATGGCATTTTGAATAATTCCTTCAATATCTTGATGTGTGTTTTTGGTCAAATCCATGTTACTTTGTGCTAAGTGTGCAGGCCAACAATTACAAGCTTCAAAGAACATGTAGCAACCTCCAATCAAGACCATATGATTATCCATCCATCCATTTTCCATACTGCTTATCCTACACAGTGTCACAGGGAGCCTGGAGCCTACAGTGTCACAGGGAGCTCGGGGGCACAGGTAGAGGGACACCCTGGATGGGGTGCCAACCCATCGCAGGGCACAATCGCACACCCATTCACACACTACGGACATTTTGGAAATCAGTCTACAAATTGATGTACACAACTGTGGATTGAATGCAGTTGGAGGACTAGGCAGAAGACATTAGAAATATGAGTAATCATTATATATAAACATACAGTATATTCATGATGGAGAAACATGAAAATAGAGAGCAAGGTATACTGAAAGAGTGAGCAAAGCAGAGGTACATTCACCTGTTGTCCTGTTAGAGAGTGCAATATGGTGAGGCTGCCTGTGTTGGTAAGGGTGAAGATGATCACTTTGCCTGTGTGGTTATACCGAGGAGCTCCTGCCACATACAGCTGGCCATAATGAGCTGACACTATTGAGGACACCACATAACCTAGAGTCGCACAAACACACAAAACATTCACTTCATGTTCGGGAGATCAATTCTCTGATGGAAGGAACGTACTTCCTTGGGTTTCTTAATCCAATCTGTGGTAATAAATAAATAAAGGGGATGGTGGAGTGAAATTACTTGGTAGTTTGGTTATGAAACGCATTGATATCAGTTAGATTAGTTTTAAGCAAGGGTGTAAACCTCAGGCTTCCACACAATACAATATGATTTTGATTCTTAAGGCAACAGTTCGATATTTGACAATACCACTGAATCTGCTACAATATGGTAGAAGACGATTCAATTTAGTAGCATCCGGCTGATATGTGACCAAGTTTTCCAGAATCTGGGGTAGGCCTACTGTTAATCCTACTGTTAATTTGTAAATGATGATGATGTGCTGTAGGACTATATTAAGTATCAGAGTTAGGGGCAAATCACCTCACTAGCTTATTAAATTATTTACACATCAGTTTAAAAATATGAATTGTTTAAAATTTAGTATTATATTTTAAATTTGATTTGGTTTATTATTATTTTATTATTTTTTATAATCAACTATAATAAATAATAGATGTATAATGATAATTATCTAATGAATAATTATTCATTTACGATTGCTGACTTGATCTATTTAAATTGTTGGTGTTTAAATCCAAATTGTTTGATCGCTACATCCGTAGATTTGAGTTGCATTTGAATGAAAACCTGATTTTTAAATAAAGCTTAATTCAATGGAGATTTAGTTCAGGTGTCCCCCATCCACCTGTACTGCTGAGTAACATGTACATAGCTTCTGTCTCTCACCCAGGTAAGCTCCATGGTTCTTCAGCTCCTCAGGAAACTCTTTGAGGTATGAGGACTTGGGAGGGATCACATTGCCATTCAGTGTCTGTTTGAGGACAGCGCCATTCCACTCATAAGCCCCTACAGCACCCACCAGAATACCATCCTATGGAGACATAACCCCAGGTTATTGTAGAAACTCCACTAATTTATTTAAGCAGTTTATTCAGTTAACATATTTTTGTTAAATGTTATTCATTTTGGTGCATAAAAGGCAAATGTTTATCGTTAAAGCACAAACATAAAAAAAAATCCTTGCTGGCCAAGGCCTATATGACCTATTGTTCTATATGCAACTTTGAGTGTAAACTAATAAGAAGGTAAAAGCTAAAACATACACCATTAAAAGTGACATGAAAGGTGCAATACTGAGGCTGGGAGTGAATCGTCCACTTCAACAGGCTCGGCACTGGCTGTTCTCTCTTACATAACCTATTTGTAATGGCAAAATATCTTGCCTCATAAAAGCAAAACAGATACCCATGAAAACGGAAATAGTTTAGAGTAATATATACTTCTTTCACAGGTCTGTGTGACTGTAATGGCTTTTGCAGTTACCTAACTGCTGTACTGCACGCTAGCAAAGTTATATAGGTTTAACTAATATATGTGTGTGTGTGTGTGTGTGTTCATGCCAGAAAGTCAGCATTGCATCACCCCCAGTAACCTAGCACTTAACCCAAACTTAATTGTATTACACAAAGATTTTCCACTCCGATGAACTCCTACATAAAATAATTTTGGATTGAATACACATGTGAATTTAAAACCTTCTGCAGTAGACACTAGAGTCAGCACTACAGCCTTCAAGAAATACTGAGAGCTATGCAAAGGCTCCCAGCTCACACACTAGCCAACTATTCTTTCATAGAGCGTCGACGTGGACAGTTTGACTGACTGCCACAGCACATTTGCACAGCAAACTCCCTCTGTGATATCAATTCTATGATACAGGCTGCTCTCAGTACCTTTTATGGTTCTATTATGATTAATGGGCATCTATTTGTGCCTGGGATACAACTGAGAAAAAGTTTATATGGATTGTTAAAATAGTAACAAACCGTAAAGAAAAACCGTAAAGAAAAACCGATTCTAAGAAGAATATGAAGGAAAGGTTGTTTAGACTAACTGATACTGTCTGAGAAAAGGAAGAACCAATGACAAAAAGTCACAGACAAAAGATATTTACAGTAGTCAGTTGTAATCATATCATAATCATCATCAATCATTACACGGTCTCCAAAAGACCTAAAACACAATCAGAATTCATACTTATACCTAAAATTTCTAAATATTAGAAATAGGAAAGGATTTCAACCTTATTTCCATGATTGATCTTAAGCACTACATTTCATGCTCAACTATTTGTACAGAGTCATGAAATGCCATCATCTTCTGTGCCTCAGGAGGATCCTGAACTTGTATCCTTCAAGTGCTTGAGTCTGAACCAAAGACCACCCGCAACCAAAACCAACAGCAAGCAAAAGGAAAGATTTTTTTCACCTTTCACACTGGGGTAAAATAGGCACAAATGGGAAATAACTGAAAAATTATACGTGAAGGGGAAAATAACTTCTGCTAAAAGGGGACTAGATCTGCAAATGTAATCTGTTCGCATCTCACAGACTAGAGTGTTTGGCACTTGAAGGTAAACAATGCAGAGATTTAATATTCCACGTCTGTGCTACGAAGCCAAGCTATTAAACCAGAATCTCAAATTTATTTTCCTACAATTGTGTTTTATTTGTACCAAGTTTGAAAGATAATGCCCTTATTTCTAATAAAATATATGAAGATGTTGTTATTTAACATTTCATAGGTCACAAGCAAATAAAACTAAACCCTTCTTTTATATTCACATGTATAATTACGCACAGAAAACCCGATGACACGCAAATGTGTCTTTGTTTTCATGTCCCTTATTGAAGCAACCTGACTTCAACAAAACCATATGTGGAATGCTTTTCCTTTCAAAGTCAGTGAGAGACAGAGAAAAAAAATATTTCCATTACAGTGTGTTGACACTCAAAATGCCACTGTGAAGAGTAGCACCAGGAATCCAACAATGTGAGGTATGACCATGTGTTACTTCTCACATGTTATTTTTTCCAGGAAAGTACATTTGCCTGCTCTGAAGAGAGACTCACCTGCTACGGAGCAACATCATAGCAACTTCATAACATCATATGAAGCAACTGAGAATAGGACAAAAAGTCCAGTTTTTTTTTTTCTTCAAGAAGCCTTTTCAGTTGATCTAATTAACATATTTTGTTTCTTTGTTTCAAAAATCAAATTTATATCCAGGACATTTTGAAATGATTTTTTTTTTTTTGAATGACTGATCATTATACTGTAAATATGAAACAAACCAGCGATTTTACTTCCTGGCATATTCCCTTTATCTCTTATTTGCAATCCCTGTTTACACATACACCTGCTATCCTCAAGCATTCTGGGATCTATTTACATGATAAAAAAAAAGATGAAATAGCATTTATTATCATTATACATATACATGTGTGCAATACAATAATATTAACTTGTTCATATATAATGAAAAGTAATATATGAATACATTCTTAGAAGCAGAGAAGCTGAATTTTGACCAGTAGCCCAAAGCCTTCAGCACTCAGCCACCACTGCCACATACTAATAACTGAGATGACTCAGCTTAGAAAAACATACGGTATTAGAAAAACGTATTTCATTCCTTTACTAAATTTTGCACCTCATTTACATACACTGTAGATTCCCTCTATACAAAATGATTTAGAAATCGTGTGGGACAATTCAAAACTATTGTAAAACTCAATATATCTGTGCTATTAATTAGTTAATCATATATGGATTCCATTAAAGTAGGGCTCCTGATCAAGGGTTCAAACTTACCTCCACGATGTGTAAGGAAAAACCTGCCTGCGACATCTGTAGTCCAAAGGCAGTTCCATTCTGACTTGTACCTATGAAGTCACGGTAGATTATTATGATACTACTCTGATATAAGACATTTCATTCATTAACTTTGGACTAAGGTAATAGTGTGTGATCTGTTGTTATGCCCATTGATACATGCAGAAGAAAAGCATAGCACAAAAGATTCATTGTAAACATTCTAAATCTTCATAACAGATAAAAAGCATATAAACATTTACATTGTAGACTGTGATTTAACAAAAAGTTACCCTCCAGGCTGAAGATCTTCTCTCCCAGGGCATCCACAATGTCCTTCAGAGCAGATTCATCTGTCACACTGAAGAAATGCTCCTCAGGGTCAGTGGCAATGAATTTGATCTCTCTCAAGAACGCTTCAGGGTTGATCCCACGTCGATTGTAGTAGCCAAGCACCTGAGGACACCATCATGGAACTTGATCCTCATCCACAGCCTCAGGAAATACCATTGTAACCAAGATATATCAGATAAGACCGGTTAACTACACAGTAAATTTAGTTCTGAAAGATTACCTCTATGCTGCAGGAGTGATTGTACTGTGCAGACAGTATCTAGACAATATGTAATCACCATCATTAGCTGTAAAGGCCAGAACTTGGCACAGATCAGTGAAATCTATAAATACTGATGTACATACAGGAGAGAATATTTCAGGGCAAATAATATCCTTAAAAGACATGCACTGGACCAGTGCAGAAAGTGATGTAACTGAAGACATAAAATATTAATAAAGGTGGTGATTCTGTCTCTTGAGTTTCTGTGAAGTTAGAGGATGTTCTGAGAACTTAATGCAGAAGGAGAAGACATAATATTAAGAAATTATATTATGTTGAAATTTAACGTGCACGGTGGCTTAATATTTAGCATGTGTGTGGAGTTTGCATGTTCTCCCTGTGCTGCAGGGGTTTCCTCCGGTTACTCCGGTTTCCTCCCCCAGCCCAAAGAGATACATGGTAGGCTCTTTGGCAAGTCCAAAGTGTCCATAGTGTATGAATGGGTGTATGAATTTGTATGTGATTGTACCCTGCGATGGATTGGCACCCTGTCCAGGGTATACCCCGCCTTGTACCCGATGCTCCCTGGGATAGGCTGAAGGATAAGCATTATAGAAAATGGATGGATGGATGGATGAAGACTTTAAATCAATTGACTACTCCTTCAAAAGCCAGAGAGAAAACTGCCAAGTGTGGTTGAGCTTTTGGATATAAGAGTTTGGAATTTTGTGCTGTCTTGTAGAATAATTTTTTTTTATTACAAGCTACTCACAGAAGAACATTTCGAAATGTGGGTTGGCTGTGTCCTTTGTCACTATGCAGATGAATCTCACAGCTGTGAGTGTCCATTTAACAAGAATTCAACACACTAAGTATTATATGTTTTGGGAAGCAGTCCAAGTTTTCATAACTTTGAGGATAACATATAGTCTGCTACCATTGTAATTACAGAATAAACTGTAATCAACACGTCACATTTACTGAGTATTATGTAAAAGATCAAAACTTTTTTCTTTCAACAACAGCCAGTTGTATAGCTACTGTCAACCAGGTAGGTCTCACTGTGAATACCCATCAGCAGTGACTATGCACTGGCAATGCAACTAGTTATGCACTCACCAACTATTGTTATCTCTTTAGCTAAAATAACTTTGCAGTGAGAAACCATTGTTCACTAGTTTTCTACTAAATCAGAGAAATGCCTTACTTATTCAGCAAGGGGGAAAAAAACTCCATTATACATGAATTTACATTGACTATATTGACTTGCTCTTAATCTGTCTTTTCTGAATGACTGCCTTTCACCATGGACTTTCACCATGGTCAACCTTGGTTGTTTTTAAATGTGCTCTATAAATAAATATGATTGACTTCTTTGATGCCTAAAGTTGGGATGTGATGACATATGTGAGCTGGTGTATGCCATGTACATGCAAATTTCCCACTGTATGCAGGTGGGGTGTGGTTTACTGTGGTTCTGCACTAGAAGATATATGTTTGGGGATGAGCTAGAGAGATAATGACTAATGTAGCATACCTGAGCCTTGTTGTCCTACATATATTTATGTGATCGCTCAATTTTTCTATATCTCTCCCAGAACAGTGTGTCCGTGTGGCCATGAAGAGAGCAGTGCCAAAGCCAAGCTGAAAAATGGCAAAATTGCTGGAAAGTGTTCCCTGAGAGACATACTGTTACACTGGTGCCTAAACCTGGTATCTACTTGGAAACCTGGTAGCTAATGTCAAGTGGGCATTACAGCCCCTCTTCCAAATGGTTCAGTCCTTTGTCAAAATGAAGGAGCAGCAACAATAGTTTGGGAATGGTTTGGTCAGTGTTTGTTCAGTAGCCGTGGACTATGGACTGGGTGGGTCTTAAAAAGTAAGAGATTGTGAGATTTGCATGGTCTTGGCAGAAGATGTACTTCCTGGTATGTCTTATTACTGTGAGTGGGTGGGGGTGAGCAGTGGGGTGACAGGACCTCCACCTCTGGTTAACATGTTCCCTCCCTCCTTGAGCCGTTTGTGGACTTCCCTTTGGAGCACTCATGTAACGGTACCTTGAATGCTTTCACCAGGTTGCTGTGATAAGTGGTGGGGTAGCACCAACCTTTCCCTACTTTACAGTGACAGTCTGTGCAGGCTAAGCTGGGACACTCAAATGGGAAAAACTAAACGTGCATCCTCTTGCCTTTTTTTTGAGATCACCTTTGGAAGAATTGGTACAACACGGCGGTATCACTTTGTATTGGCCCTCATGGACCATGTATGGACTATCCTGAAACTGTACCTCTGCAGGAAATCTTATCAAAAATCTCAGTTAGAGATCCTAGGCTAGGCAATATTTACTTTAATATTATTTAGTTGCAATTCTAACAATGTGAAGAGGAGAACAAGACAGATTCTTAAAATATCACACAAAGAGTAAGTATTCGCTATGGTTTTATTTTTGTTTCTCCTTTATCTATATTTTGTAGCTTTTAAGGATTATTGGGTAAGTAATATACTACCAACTGTTGTTGTTCAGGGAAACAATGATAATGATTGAAGAATGCATTGCTAAATGAAATGTTTGTGCCTATACCTACATTGATGGAATGGCTTCAGCAAGCAGCACATTGCAATATGATGCTCTGGAGGCAAAATACAATAGAATGCAATATTCTCTCTGCAGAAATTAGTCATAAAACGGTCAGACAATTTTCAGAGTGCTCTAGCGAATTTGATATATCAGGTAATGAGCAAAAAAACTATCCAGGATTAGATCAAAGTCAACTAGCTAAACATTGATGTCATGAACTCCCCTCCTCTCTGAGTTTGTAACATAATCATTACTTGTAAACAAATACCAACATACTTATTGGCTAATGATAAAGCAAGCATATTAACAATTAAGGGACTATGCAGTAAAGGACCCTTGATATATTTGGTGGGAAATTAATATTAATTGAGTAGCAAATGGATGGTAAAGGTAAAGCAGACTCACAGCGATTCCATACAGTGTGATATTGTCTTTTTCACTGTCTTCAACAGCTTCTTTTAGGTCAGGGCTATCATGTGATTCTCCATCAGTTATTACAATCATCACTTTCTTGGCATCTGGACGCCCTCCCCGCTTAAATGCCTGGGAACTACAATTGACATTAGAAAATAATTTATTCCACTGTCCATGCAAAATTTCTGTAATTAAACAAACCTACATTTGTAATTTCAAGAATTTCAAAACCAGACGCTGAATAGTGAAATAATAACTAAAACTGAATATCACAGAATGACTGTAGACAAGACATTTATAATGTTTTCAATAAAAACTAAGACATTAAAAAAAACTGGTCTGCTTTCGGTATACCGTGCCACGCTGATCCCAAGTGCTGTGCGAGTCTCCTCTCCTCCACGTTGGTTAATATTCTGTGCTGCACTCACCACTTCATCAACTGTGTGGAAGTCATCCAGGTGGAACTCATGAACCACTCTCTCTCCATACTGCACCACTCCAACCTGTGGAGGGAGAAAGTGGAGCAGGAAAGGCCAGGCATAAAATTCCTAGGGCCATGGTTCTCAAAGTGTGGATCCCCAGGTGTCCATGTAGTATAGCTTAGGAGTCCATGATTTTGAGAAAAAAAAAATTGTTAAAGTGGACACCCAAAATTAACATAAATTACACTTATTATTGAATTCTTATAGTTATCTATTTGACTGGTAATTTGAATTAAATGGGTTAAATCCTAAATCATTAAAGCAAAAGCAAATATTCAATTCAGTGTTATTTGTGTAGTGCTTTTTAACAATAGACAGAAATGTGGATGTAGATTTAGATTCCAAATAAGCAAGCCAAGTTCAACAGTGGCAAGGAAAAACTCCCTGAGACCATAGGAAACCTTGAAAGGAAGCAGACTCAAAAGGGAACCCATCCTCTTCTAGGTGACACCCAATAGTGAGATAATAAATCATTACAAAATACAGTTGTAGACGAGTAAAGGCAAACAAAAGGCCTGGCTCTGGATTGTGACTGATTAACTAGGTCTGTCATAAAATGAGGTTTATTACAAGAAAAGAGAGCTCTGAAAGGCCTATACGTCTACAGACCTGAGTCTAATGACAATTTCACTAGACTTACTGGACTAGTCTATCTATCTATCTATCTATCTATCTATCTGGAACTCAATTAATAGATCTTGTATGGTAGCACTACTTGTATTGTTCTCTGCTTGATATATCGCTTTGCTTGTA
>JANDJT010000041.1:8284892-8311307 GCA_024331685.1 Stegophilus panzeri | reverse complement strand
TCTATCTATCTATCTATCTATCTATCTATCTATCTATCTATCTGTCTATCTATCTATCTATCTATCTATCTATCTATATGAGATATCGGTCTGTCCGTCTGTCCATCCATCTGTCTGTCTTTAATTATTATACAAATAATAAATACATTATACAAACAATATATACCACATATTTTTATTTTAGATATCCAAATCCCAATCCATACAAAGCTTTATATCCAGCTACAAACATTTGCACAACAGACATGACTTCAAACATGTTCAGGTATGTTTCAAACATACCTGAATCTGTCCTGGACCAATAGAAAACTTCTGGAGGATGTTGATTAGGAAGTCCTGCACCTCAAACCAGGGGTATATAGAGTTTGATCCATCCAGGACTATGACTATATCCATATATGTTTCACATCCTGATAGGAAAAAAAATGCACATTCAAATTCTAACCTTCAGTGACTGAATATTTGCATTTAGTTAAAATGAACATGTGTCGATTTTTTTTAAACCTAAACCAGTCAATGGCAATGTGGCATTTTAAACAAAATGAGAAATAAAAACTGAGAAATGAACAAACTCTTACTCTGAAAGGCAGGTGCAATGCTGTGTGAAAAGTTAAAAGCACTGTCAACACTGGAGCAGATTCCTGTACTGTATAAGGATGTACCACATTCGTACGACCATAATGGACCGCAAGCCTGAAGTACAGAAGTACAGACCTTTGTGCCAGTCCAAAAAGTTGTTCTAAAAGTTAGAAGATTCAGAGCTCTATGTACATGCAGGTGCAAGTGTAATTTCGTGCTTTAACAATGGTTTACATTTACATGGTTAGATGCATAATTTTTCCCCATTTATGATTAGCTGCTATTTTTGTGACCAGAAATAGTAAAAACAGAGGGTGTGACATCGAAACTTTGCCAGAACAATGGGATTTTTCAACCCATTTGATCCATCTTTCTTGTCTTTCTTATGGCAGATGCAAAATCTAATCTAATAATATATTTTTGCAACTAAATATGCACTGAAACACTGCCACACACCTAGCGTTTAAGTGTAGTTTAAGGAGTTTAAGGAGTTTAAGGAGTTGATTATAACTGGATATCACCTAGTGTAAATACACCTCTTGCTAATGTATTCATTCCAACCAAACCCCTTTTTACAATGAAATTGCTTTTGACTAGGGTAATGGCTGCACTGATGGTCACAAAAATAACGAACATTCACCATGCCTATCTGCTACACCCACAGACTCCAACGCTGTGATTTTGTTCCCAATTTTTATGATTGCATTATGATCATAAGAACAGAGCCTCTGACATGTATTATTATGAAAATCACACCTACCATAAAACTGTTATCTTTTGGGTTGGAGGTTAGGGACATCCCTAGTCTCATTTTGTCCTTGTGTTCAAATACATTTTTTAGAGTTGTCCCTCCTTAAGGGGGAAAAAAAATAGGTAATAACTTTAATTTCAATGAAAACAGAGCTGTTCCACAAGAAGTTGTTTTTTTTTTATTGGTGTAAAATGAATCTTCCATCAGGAATCTAGATAATACCCAAGTTGAGGCGTGAACAGTTTGTCTTAGTTGAGCTATCCAGTGGGCACTTGTACACATCACCGGTCTCATTTTCACCATTCTTCTCAAATGGAGCTCCCACAAGGAGCCTACAACAAGACAGAGTAAAACACATATGCCATGACAAATTTATTCACTTGTTTTCTTTACTATAAAATACTGTACACAGTGAATATCATATTATGGTTTAATTTATTCAAAGAGTTGCTTAAGTTCTGATGAAAACGGTATCTGTAGTGATTAAAACTTTTTGTAAAATACAATACTTTAAACCAATTAAATGTAACGTTTTATTGACTCCTCAACTTTACTAAATTATTCCTAACAGATTACAATGAACGTTCCCTAAATTCTCTTAACTGGAGACCTGGAACTAAAAGGTCTAATAACTAATGATTTCTAGCATGTATGTTAGCAATCTTGTGCCAAATAATAACACATAATTAAGAAAAATGATGATTAAATGACGAATTTCTTGGCACCAATCAACAGAGACTAATTTCCTGGAAAATGTATCACTGGTCATAACTTTTTTTTTTTATCCCTGAATCATAGGAAACCAAAAACGTCACTAATCATAATACCATATGTGGTGATACTGGACTACTGAGATTTTTTAGACTCTTACATACTACAAAATTCCTGACTCTGGTGTGCTGCTGTGGATTCACTCACATTCCTGAAGCGTCACATGCCAGGAGGTTTGCTTTCTGCCACTGTGTTAAGTTAAACTATGATGGGATGCACAGTGGGACTCTTGGGAAAGACAAACCACAACACATACTTTCCAGAAGCCGCTAGTGCTCCATGAACCAAGCAGACAGGTTGCTAGACAAGTGCAAATACTTTCCACTTATTTACCTGAAAACTTCAAAGGACAAAACATTTTGTATTCCAAAAGGAATGCAAGTTAACCATCAGGACTGCAAAACCTCACACTTGAAAACAGGAAGTAGGTGGCCAGCTTGAGTTGTGTGGAGTTACCTTAATTGAGTTACACACTAAATGTTGTCTGCAGGGTTTTATGATGCACATATGGAGCTGACTCAAAGATAATAGTTTTAAATGGTAATCTATGGCAAGAAAACAATGAAGAACTTAGAGCCCTTTGACCAAAAAAACATTAAAACAAATGATTTTGCACAAGGGTCAAAGACAAAAAGGGCTTGGAAACAAACAAACAAACAAATACATATACAATACGATGTGTAGAAATAATCCACAAATATTAACTTGTACCTTATTTGTGACTTTTGTGTTATATAATAATTATACATATTAATATGTGTCTGTAAACTGAATAGCTTTAAGAATACACATTTAGTTTTTGATACATAGATAAGCTAAGCTAAGTCATGATAATTGAAGTAATCAATCCATCCATCTATTTTTCATACTACTTATCCTTCACAAGGTCACAGGGGAGCCTGAAGCCTATCCCATAGAACGTGGGGCACAGGGTAGGGGACACCCTGGATGCGGTGCCAACCCATCGATTGGCACAATTTCACACACACAGCTTCACACACCACAGACAATTTGGAAATGCCAATCAACCTACAACACATGTGTTTGGTCTGGGGGAGGAAACCGGAGTGCCTGGAGGAAACGTGCTCCCCTAGAGCATGGGGAGAACATGCAAACTCCACGCACACAGGGCGGAGGTGGGATTCGAACCCCGAACCTCAAAACTGTGAAGCAGGGCTTGAGGCAAACCATTTATGTTTAAGGGCTTCAGCTAATAAATAAAACACATTCAGACATCACAGACAATTTGGAAATGACAATCAGCATCTACAATGCATGTCTTTTGGACTGGGGGAGGAAACCAGAGTACTAGGAGGAGCAGAAGGAGAACATGAAAACTCCATGCACACAGGGTTGAGGCAGGATTCGAACCCCCAGTCCTGGAGGTGCGAAGAAAAAGTGCTAACCACTAAGCCACCATGCCCCCAGTGAACTTTTATTTTTATAAAAAACAAGAACCTGAGCAGCATTTTATTGCATGATCTAAAATTAATCCATACCTGTCTTTTAGACCCTCAATTTGTGAGGCCTGGTTTGAGATTTTCATTTTGGATCCAGATGAACTGAAATTGATGGCTCCAATTAAACATCATGTGGAATGAATGAGAAACTACATTTTGCATTCTTTTTACCTGAGCGTGATTTAACTGATTTTCCTAGTCTGAAATAAATATTTGTGTATACACCACATGCAAAGTGTCTTGAGTTTTTATTGTTTATTTCACCTTACCTGTACTCTATGACTCACTTTATTGATGTGAAATGCTTTGAATGAAATCAGGCATGAATTATCAGGCATGATTATTTGCTCAGAGCTCTCTGGCAAAGCAGAACTCAGATTCTTTGCCAGGAGACAGCATTTGGGAATAAATACAAATCAAAATCTGCTCTGAGAAATATATGACTGGTATGTGTGTTTAACTGTTCAGTGCTATGGAGCTTTCGTAGAGCTTTTCTTTCTGAGAGATATGCAATAAATAAAACATTATTGAATAAGATGTAATATATTAAAAATTGCCATAAAGTTTCTGCCATAAAACAAATTTTGTTCTTGAAATTCACAATATTGCTTTTCCTGCTTTCTTAACAAATCAAATGACACGTTTTGTTGTTTAACTTAGAAATCTTATGTCATTAATATAAATGTCAGTCCTTTTTGTATCCATTGAAACCTGCAACATCTATCACAAATCTTGACAACTGAAAGATGTTACTGTCTAATTACTGTATATTAGTACAACCATTGACTGTTTTTGAAAACTGAATATTTTTCACCACCACCACATAATTTTGCTAGACATATTACTGAATGAAAAAAAAGTTATACCATTTCTGACCAAGTGCCTCATGTTGCTGCACTGTGTAGCCGAACTGTGTTTCTTTTGGTCCTTGGATGATCTGGGCTTTCTTTGTGTCAATACTGAAGCAGTTTCTGCTCCCTTAAAACAGACAAAATAATATGCTCAGTAATATAATTTTCTTCACTGTAAGGACTTCGATTAGAAAGATGCTTCCCACAATTTTCATACAACAAACAAAATATTACATACAATAGGAAGCCAGGCATATAGCTCAACATTTAATGGTTGTAAAAAAAAAAAGTTTGGAATTTTTATCTATATTATTCTGAACAGAATAGTAGCAGGAATAAACATCCTGACCTGCAATTGGATTTTATCTTTCATATCCTAATAGCCATAGTCCTCTTACCCAGTATCTGATTCAGCGATTCAATGGCATCTGGTTTCAATTTAATAGTTTATCTGAGGAGGTCAGTGAAATGAGTACAGAAAGACTTCTCTACTGCTGCCAAGTGAGGCAGAAATACCATATTATGCTAATTATTTCAAACTGCTCTTTATATTTCATTTCCCCAACAGGAAGCTGTGAATTCTGTATATAGATGGACCAGCCCATACTCTGACAAAAAAAGGTAAATTGGTCAAGATGATTCCCCATCTGGTATCATGCTGTCTTTTTTTCACTCTCTCTGTTTCCCTCTCTTTCTTCTTTGTCTTCATTAGCTTCATCTGCTCTCTGGACATGGGTCTGTCCAAGACTCCATATGTCTCTTTTAAGAAGTGTTAAAACAATGTGTTGAACTTTGGGAAACTTCTAATAGAAATACCACCAAGCTTTATCCATACAGAAAGTTCTGATGTTTGATGCCCCAACTGTCTGTTTGTCTATCTTTGGAATCTGGAGTACTGACCTTTACTGTGAATGTTCCTCCATGAGAGTATAACAGCTAACACATCCTCTCTAACAGCACTGATCCAAAATTGATTCATTTACTATAGGTCAAATGATTTTTTTTATTTTTTTTATTTTTTTTTTTACACAATATCAGATATGATCATGAGGCACCCGAAAGTGTAGGAAACCTCTGCTGTATTTGCAACACTTTTTAAACTACATTGCTAGTAAAATGTTCTTAAAATCTTTTTAAAACAGTCACCTTTTTTTTTTTTAACCTGTAAGGAATGGGTTAATTTTTAATACTCTAAAATTAGAAAATATGGAAAAGGGAAGAATAGAGAAGAATAGGGAAATGTCTGACTTCTAATTCAGTGAAACAGTATAAATCTAATTAAAAAAGACTAGATTTTGATAAGTCTTATTAGGCACTTGTAGAACATGCAACATATTTGTCTTACAACTGATACATGCAGTGTCTGAGACTTATCTATAGTCTTAACTTGTTTACCCGCCCAGTACACCTGCCCCTTAATAAGCATCCTATTAGGATCTGAGAGCGGCCAGTTAGTAAGCCCAGAAATACAAATACCTGTAAGGTCTTTGGTAAACAACTTTTGGTAATAAGAATTAAATAAGAAAAAAACACAAAAATCTTCAGGTGTTGGTCACCTTTTGACTCACATTGTAAACATGCCACCAAGTGACAAGTCATCTACCGATCAGCAGATAAAAGTGTACTTCACCCAGTAAAGGATCAATTCTTTTGAATGTTGTAATTTAACCTCTTGACAACACTAGATAGATTTTTTCCGACAAGCCATATGCTTCAAAAGTTCACATATTAGAAATTCCCATATTACCATATTACCATACCATCCCCATCTCACATGCATATTGTTTTGATTAACTCTCCATCATAACACATTCTCTCTTCAGACTTGTTTACAATCACAGACATATCCCAGGTCACACGCAGATACATATGTGCTCTGTCTTACCTGGGAACAGGATGCAGATGGAAAGAAGTATGATAGGATAATGTTCCATAAGTGCAGCCGTGCATAGGGGAGTGTGAGTGCGTGTGTGCATGTGTGTGCTGGTCCACACAGTTTGCTGTGATTGGTTTACTAGACACAACTATGCTGCAGCAGGACTAAATCTGAGGAGGAGTGTCTGACATTAGCAAGGAGGTGCATTGAAACTGCACACTCTAGAATGACAACGAGGCACACATACACACACACATTGCTACACACATGTCATGAATGAGCGAGCGTGCGAAGCGAGAGAGAGAGAGAGAGAGAGATAGCGAGCGTGAGTGAGTGAGAGAGAGAGGAGTGCGTGTAAAGTGAAATGTCTTTTCAAAGTTTAGCCATAGAGTTGCTGATGAGGACAGAGACACATGCTATTTAAAGTGTTTTTTTACGAAGCAGTGTTTTTTCTGTTTGAAATTGCCGCAGGTTTACAAAAATCCCTCTCTCAGTGAAGAAAGAGGAAACACTTTAGATGCTCAGCCAGTGTATGTTAACCAGTCTACTGCCTTAGGCTTCATAGCTTACAGTAAACACACTGGCTACATTCCAGAAACCATCCACACATCCACAATGGCTGTGCATACCTGGTAGTGCATACAAATTACTTTATTTGGTACAATTATGGAAATAACACAATCATTAAAATAGCTACTGAATAATAATTCCATTCAGTAGTATCAAGAGAATAGGAAATCATTTAAATTGACCATGTTCACATATGTTTGTCATATGTGGTTCATACCGAATATTGTAATACATTATGTTTGGTAAAGCTTTGCCTTAAATACAAAAAGTAAAGTTGTTATTTTCTTTATCCTATTTTTCTAATTAAAATCTGTGCAAGCAAACTCTATTGTTTAAATCTCTACTCCAGTGATTCATCAAAAACAGCCTATTAGACTGAGACTACCTGCTGAAAATTACACTCTTAGGAAAACAAAGGAATATCCTGGAATCAGGAGTAAAGTCAGTCAAGTAACCACACCAAAAGCATTGACCTTACTGGTGTATTCCACAGCTGTGACTCAGAACTTAAAAATTGTTTCCAGACTTAGCTATCACACGAGGCTTGACTTAATATCAAAGAAAGATCCATTAAGTGGCAACGGAGGCTCAGAAGTCCATTAGAAAGAGTGTATGAAGTTTCTTAGACAAAGTACAATTATATTCCTTGTATTCAAAGAATATTCAGTTGCAACCTACAATCATGTGAAAAAATAACTGCACCCCATGGAAATTGTTGGCTTTTTTGACATATTTGGACAAGCAAACATGATCGTCTTTGATCAGTTCAATATCAATAGATGTATAGTATTGGCTCCTTTAGCAGAAATAACTTATTGTAGGTGTTTTGTGTAATTGTCTACCAGGCTCTGACATCAGCTTGATGGAATTTTTTACCTCTTCTCCATGCAATATTCTTTCAGTTGCAAGATGTTTTAAGATTTTCTTGCATTTTCTGCCTGTTTCGCAACATTTCAGAGGGATTCAAATCCAGGCTTTGAATAGGCCATTACATAACCTTTGTGGCCACTCTAGTCTGCGACAGGCTGAACACAGACACACTGGAGGCGGTGTTAGTGGAAAATAAGGTGTTCTTTTATTTAGGATCAAGTGCAGGGGTGAAGGTGTGGAGGTGAGGGGAGCGGTATTGGTGATCACTGTCTTCCTGGTGGGGGTCATGATGAGCAGGTTGGAGCAGCAGCGAGACGGGACCCAGGGGGCGTGGAGCAGACCGAGTGTGCCAGCGAGGGGTGCAGCACAGCCGGGGAGCTTCTTCTCTGCTGTTGGCTTCACCGTCTGGGGGGCAGAGAGAGACATGCGTCAATATTCATGCATTCAGAGAACAAACTCCCCCCCTCTGTCCCTACTGCTCCCTTCTATAGTTGGCTGTCTGGTGAGAAGAAGGTGCTCCACCCATTGACTGCCAACCGTGTGTGTTTCTGATGACCCACCTTGCAACCACATGCTCTGTTGCTGTGCAAAACAAACAGGGTGCTGAAATGGCAATGTCCGTTAGGCACACGGCTGGCAGTTGCGTGAGGAGCACAGTGTTTATGTGTGTAGGTTGCAGGCCTGCCGTCCCAGTACCTCCCACTCAGCTCCATGCCCACAGCCGGCGAGAGTTGGGCCCAAAGGGCATGTCTCCTGGAGAGGCCATCGGCACTTCCGTGTTGGGCTCCCACTCGGTGTTGGACCTGGAACGAGAAGTCCTGCAGAGAGAGAAGCCATCGGTTTACCCTGGCATTCATGTCTTTCACCCGGGCCGTCTATTGTAGAGGGGTGTGATCGGTGACCAGGGTGAAGTGGCATCCAGCAAGGTAATACCGGAGCTCCTCATTGGCCCACTTGATGGCAAGGGCTTCTTATTCCATGGCGGCATATTTCTGTTCGACAGGGGTGAGTTTTCTGCTGACGTAGAAGACTGGATGCTCTTCCCTGACAAAGGGCTGGGACAGGACGGCTCCAAGCCCTGTCTCAGACACATCCATATGGACGACGAGGAGAAGGGAGAAGTCGTGGTTCCTGAAAAAATTCTGGCAGTATCCTGCCATCCCCAAAAAGTCATGTACCTGTTTTTTTGATGTGGGTTGGAGATACCCTTTCACCGCCTCCAAATTCTTCCTCTGTGGTTTTAGCAGGCCCCAGCTGATGCCGTACACTAGGTACTGAGCCTCTGTCATGCCCAGATGGCACTTCTTTGTGTTGGCTGTCAGCCCGGCTTTCCGGAGGCATCCAAGTACCTCCCTGAGGTGGTAGAGGTGGTCAGACGAGGTGGAGGAATGGATTATGACATCGTCCAAGTGGGTGGCTGCAAACTGGTGGGGTTTTAATCTCGTGTTGGACCAGGTGGGTCAGGCCTAAGGTGGATTAGAAAACGTCAGTAAACTGGCCTACCAGCTCCGTTAGCTCCTGGTGCTGTGTGGGGATGAGGTCCTCTCCCCACTTGGCCAACCCTCTCGTTGACCATTTAGGGGCCCTGCCAGCAGGCCAGGAACTTGCAGGAGGCATTCAGAAGTAACAGGAGCACCTGGTCACCTGGCTGGAATTCCCGGGGCTGGGCTAGTCAGTTATAGGCCCACTGTTGTTCTCGCAGTGCCGCCTCCATGTGCTCATGGACGATTGGCATGACCCGGTTGATCCATTCCTGCATCTCCTGCATGTACTCCAACAAGGAGCGGAACAGAGTGGGTTGCTCCTCCCAAACTTTGCAGGCCACGTCAAACAGTCCTCAATGTCACCAGCCAAAGAGTAGCTCAAAGGGGGTGAATCCTGAAGAAACTTGGGGCATCTCCCAGACAGCAAAGAGGTTGGAGGGAAGGAGGAAGTCCCATCTTCAGCCTTCTTCCTCCACCACTCGTCGGAGCATCTGCTTGAGGGTTTGATTGAAGCACTCCACCAGGCCGTCTGTCTGGGGGTGGTAGATGGGGGTCTGAAGGCGTTTCACCTGCAACAGCCAGCGCAGATCACTCATTAATTTAGAGACGAAAGGCATACCTCGGTCTGTTAAAATGTCCTTGGGGAGCCCCACATGGGTAGCTTTCCGCAGCTGGACTGCCTCGGGTTACCTGATAGCATAATCAAGGATCACTAAGATGTACTCATGACCCCAGGCAGACTTTGGGAGCGGCCCTACAAAATTCATGCCTATCCTCTTGAAGGGGATGCCAACAATAGGAAGTAGGATAAGGGGTGTGGGCTTTGACAGGGTGTTGTGGACCCCGAGGTGGCCGTGGAGGGGGTGGCTGTGGGCCAGGTGGATCAGGGGCCAAGTTCTGGGGCATGGCATGACCAGGAGATCAAAGGGTTGGCCTCTACATTCTGTCCTGAAGTACAGAAGCCTGTTAGACACTAGGAAGTAGGCTGCAAGGAGACGCAATCAGACACACCCGGCTCCAGCAGTGTCTCAGTCATGCATCCTCCTTTTGCTCGCACCTGAGGTTCCCTTCCCAAGCAACCTGGTGGAACACAGAGGAGACAGGGTTAGAAGGTGGGTGTGTCTCACCTGTGGAGGTTCGTCCGGTGGCATCCCCTTCGTCTTGGGTCATGTAGGCTGGCCAGACCCGGGCTGTGGTGGCGGCTGCCCTCTCCTTCTCATGCTGACGATGGCTAGCAGTGTGAGTAACCCAGGCCAGTCCTGCCTGAGCAGCAGTGGTACTGGGAGCTCAGGGATTAACCAGATGAGCAGCGACCATTGGCCAGCCGAGTAAGAGACCAGGACCTCAGCAGCAGGGATCTCCCTGACATCTCCATGGACATGGGAGACCAGCATGACACGTGTAGGTTCCTATACGCTACGTGACTCGACCACACTCACTGTTGTAATTAGAAATTTATTTAAATTAGGTTTATCGTATGTGTTGATGAGAAACCTAATATTTTAAGTAAACTATATGTAATATTTTTTCTTTAATCTAACTGACCACACATTCCAATTTTTCAGGCTTGACAATGTTTAATGTGCTCTGCTGCTTGTTGCAAAACGGTTCTGAGAGAGGTTCAAAGATCCATGGGCCAAGCACAAGCAGATCATGGACTACAGTACAAGAAACAGCACCATTTGGTTGGTAAAAGATTGTATGTGTATACAGTATATGTCTAAGCAGAACTACTGTATCTACTAGCAAGCTGTGTTTATTCAAATGAAACATGACTGCCCCCTACTGGTCCTGTATTTCCTGTGCCCGCAGCATGCGCGTGATTCCGCGTGATACCACATGAAATCATAGGATCCCGCTTCCTTCGACACGCATTTTTAATGGCCACATCTGTAGCTGAGTGCAACTCCGGGTCTGCTCTCCCCTCTCTGCATGACATCTACACCAGACAATGTAGTACAAGAGCTGCTAAAATCATCAAGGACCCCACCAACCCCAGTAACTGTCTGTTCATCCTGCTGCAATCAGGCAAGCACTTTCGTAGTCTGATGGCTAAAACTGAGAGACTCAGGAGGAGCTTAATCCCTCAGGCCATCAGACTCCTCAACACCGCTATGTCCACCACACAGATCCCTTAGGACTCCATAAAGACTCTCTTGTCACTCTGCACTCTACTGACACTCCACACACTGCACTTTGCATCATTACTACACGTAACATACTGCATATTTTGTACATCTCTTTTTGCACATTCCTGTACAAATATTGCATATTTTCTTATCTTATTTTTTAATTATTATTTGTATTCATGCTGATCTTTTTCATTTTAATTTTGTATTTAATGCACAGTCTAAAAAGGAGTAGGCCAGGTTTTCATTTCACTACAAGTTACACATTTATATATACACTATATACATTGTATATAATAGTGTATGTGACAAATAACAATCTTGAATCTTGAATCTAAACTCTCTTTCCATGTTCATCTTTTGATTTCAAACCCAAATCTCCCAAATACTTCAGTCTACAGCAAAAACAAATGAATTGGCCTTGATGTTCCAATAGTTTCAGAGGGGACTGTATGTACAGTATATACATGCACACAGATACACATTTTATACATTCAATGGGTCTGTGTAAGGAATCATACGTGGAAGGTAGGTATGTAGAAGTGGTACAGCAGGGATTTTATGATATAAATGTCCATCACCCAACAATAAAAATTATATTAATGGCGTCACAGTGGCATTAATTTACCATACGTCAGTTGTTGTCTTAGTTAAAAAAAGGTGAGAAAGAAAGCTGCATTAAGTTGAATCAAATGAAGTGAAAATTGTGCTGTTCTATACTGCTCAATAGAGCCAAACAGGTGGCAAGCTGGACTTGACTGCAGTTAGACACTCTTGCCAGATTAAAAAGTTTCTGATGCTAGCAGATTTAGGGTCGCCAGTGTTCGCCAGCACACGTCAGTTCTCTCTTTGCTTGCCAGGTGTAGAAATAGGGCAGAATGTTGGCAGTGCTGTGCCCTTAAAAAAAAAAAAAATACCATATGGACAAAAATACCACATGCACACTATAAAACCGAGCTTGTCAACCTACCCCAGTGAAGTACTGCAGAATCACACCACACAAGTGCATATTACATTTGGTGACATAATGCAATCATTTACATATGTTTAGCAGTGGGTTGTAATGAGTTGTATTCATATTCTTTCTTGAAAGAGCATTAAAAGGATTTTAAAATTAATTTTATTTATTTGGCTGTCACTAATATTGCTTATTCTTCCATTTTGTGCTAAGTTGCCAGCTCCAAAACTGAAGTCACCATTAACTGGTGTTGCATTTGTATTCAAATCAGTACATAGTCAACACAGCAAAAATTCTCGATGACTGGAATAGTGGAAAGCTGTGGGAAATCAGACAGCAAAGATAAACAGACAGATCACACAGAGGCTGTCAGTACACAGATGCATTAGCACACACACACACACACACACACACACACACACACACACACACACACACAGAGAAAGAGAGAGAGAGAGTATGAGGCAGAGACAGAGCGAGACAGAGACAGAGCGTGCCTGCCAAAGCATACACTGATGTGTACATCAGGAACCAACACAGAAAGAACTCTCTGCTACTGAGAAATACAAAAGTTGAGACATTCTTGACACATATTGCCAGTAAAATGTCTATGACATAAACAGCACATAACCTTAATGAAGTCATGGCATATAAATGTTTTAATTGTTTAGTGTCCCCCCCCACACTTTTTTTGGTTAAAATATTTAGCCTTAAAAAGTGGCAGTGTTCTTTTTGTAAGAATGACAATGGAGTCTTAGAGCTATCTCCTGTTTGTTTCTGTTTTGATTTTATAATGGAGTGCTTAAGTGTTTTACTCCTAACAGATACAGGATTTTGGTAAAGTTAGTGAATCTGTACTGACATCCACATGAGGGCAGCATAGGAAAAGCATAGTAAACAATACTCAACCATTTAGTGTGTTAATTGGGTAGTATTGCAATTCGGTGCAATTCAATTCAGTCAAATGATTCTGCACTAGTGTGCACCAGCTACCACACATAATGCAATTAATCCATTCACAGATTAGGACTTTAATAACCCTTTAATATAGGGTTTAACCCTATAGATGATGATGATATACTGTATTAATTTAACTTAAAGCACTGCAGACCTAAGAGCTGGACCCTGTAACACATACTAACACAGAACATTCCCAGATCAGCACTATTGAAACCTAAATATAAACATCAATTATATCATTAAACAAACTCAACCAAAATATAATGTGAACACAACAGGAAAATTTTGAATCATATTGTATCAGCCAAATATCTCCTTACTGCCTGAGATACAAAGCAGAGATCAAATCTTGACCAGGCACAGTCTTTATTTATCCAAAATCTCACCATGGAAAAGACAAGCAGTACAATTTAAATTTCTCGTATCTGCAATTCAGTATTTACTAGTTACATGTCAAATAGAAGTTATCTATGATTACATTTCTTCTAGGACAATATTATTTCCAGATATCTTTAATCTACCCATGAAGGTGTGTAGAAGATGTGCAGAACATCAAATGGAGTCCTTTATGCAACAATATCACTACTTCCATTTCAAAGGGCTTCTTGAGTTATACACTCACTGAACACTTTATTAGGAACACTGTACCAATACTGGGTAGGACTTCACTTTGCTCCCAAAACGGTCTCAAAGCTTCGTGGCAGGAATTCCACAAGATGTTGGAAATATTCCTTTGAGATTCTGGTCCATGTTAACATGATTGCATCACAATTCCTGAAGATTTTTCAGGTGCACTTTTATGCTGTGAATCTCCATTCTACCGCATCCCAAAGGTGTTCTATTGGATTCAGATCTGGTGACTGGGAAGGCTACTGAAGAACACTGAACTCATTGTCATGTTCATGAAGCCAGTTTGAGACGACTTTTGCTTTGTGATATGGTGCATTATCATGCTGGAAGTAGCCATTGGAAGGTAAATTGTAGCCATGTAGGGCTGCACATGGTCAGCAACAATTATCAAATAGGCTGTGGAATTCAAGTGATGATTGATTGGTATTAACAGGCCCAAAGTGTTCCAAGAAAACATTCCCCACACCATTACACCACCTCCTCCAGCCTGGACTGTTTACACAAATCAATTTGAGTCGATTGATTTATGCTGTTGGTGCACCTGAGAAAATATGTCTCTTTTTCAGTATCCAAGTTGCTTTTCCATCACAATAATTGAATACCATTAACGGTCATTTGCATTAAGGTTAAGTTTAGGATCTCATCTCACTGAAGCATGGGATACTGAAAACATCACTGAACTTTCTTAGAGTCACCTTCAAAAAGACTAGATTCAAAAACACTGCAAGAAAATTGGCAGAAAATGACCTTAAAAAACTTCTGAATATTTATATCTGATGTGTTAATATCCTACACACTTTTTGTTATTACTATTTCAACACGTGTTAAATTATTCAATAAATGTGTTAAAAAAAGAAAAAAATTCACGATTGACCAACACAACATGTGTTAAATTATTGTCCCATCACTTTGCGAACTGCGCTGCTGACGTCATCATTCAAATATAAACTCGCCTCAAAGTGAATGTCCGTTGCTTGACTGTTTGATTGTGACAGCGGAGTCGGAGTCCTGAGACGAGGAAACAAAATGACCACAGGTAAGTTAGTATTCAGAACTATTTAGCGTTAATGCTGCTGAAAATGCCTGGCCGAGTTTCTGATGTTTAGGCAGGGAGCTCTCGAAAATGTACTCATTGGAAAACAGTAACTCAGCAAGTGATAATTAACTTTACCTATCGCTACGGCTTCAAAAGTGAATATCATTTACTGCTTCCTCACTGCTGGTGTTACACTACTAGTGTCATGTTTATGTTGGCTGTGAAATATAGACTGAGGTTATTCTATAGTTCTCTGGGTCTGCATTTTATCTGAGGCTCTGAATTGTATTAAGCTAGCTGGATGCTGTCACCAATCACAGTAGGAATGAGTCATGCTAACCTAGACGCTTACTTGAGCCGATAACATTAGTTTAGCATACAGCTTGTGGTAATGTTAGATAATCCCATTCCCTTTTTGACAGTTAACGATAACCTAGCATTAGTTATTCACCATGATGTAATACAGAGAGTGGGTTAACATTACTTACATTTAGTAAGTGTTTTGGACAAGGCAAGCTGTAGTAATTAGCATTAGGAGTATGGGTTTCTTCATGTATTCAGTGAATGTCAATGCTGGGTAATAGGTGCAGACAGTCAGTGGCTAACGGAACTTAGCTAGCTCAGTAATGTCGAGGCCAAAAGTTCTTCACAAGGTTAACGTGACAAAAAGAGAGCATGGGGTTACAGTAGGTTGTAATGCTTTCCACTATCTCTGTAATGTTGATTGACTTAATTAGGTTGTGAAAAAAAATTGGCAGTGAGGTGTTAAAGGCAGGAAAATAAATATTCGCAAATTAGCTAGATTTTCCTGGTGAGTCTGCAGCACCATTTTGTTCATCAGGAGAGTGGTCACATTTCCAAAATTACACAATTTGGGATTCTGTAACGTAGTTTCTCAGTTAAAGCCCAAAGGCATTTGTTTATATTTTGTAGCTAACAACTAACCAACACTCTTTTTGCTCTTTTACAGCTTTTCAAATAGAAGAGTGTGGGACTCTTGTCGTACCAGATGGCTGAGAGATTTGCAACAAGATGCATCAACTCCAAATATTACATCTGTCAAATGTTTTAATGATTTTAATAAATGTCACCTGAATTTCATGCAATTGTTGGTGTATTCCGTGAGCATTTTTAGTAGAATTTTAGCATGCAAACAAATAGTGTTTTAGGATAATTGTAGGGGAAAAAAGCATAAACAACACATCTCTGTTATTTTTGTGTTATTTTTTAATACATCTTTGTGTGGAAATGTACTAACACACAGCGTGTGGTAAATGTACTAACACACAGTATGTGTAAAAATGTACTAACACACTGATTGTGTTAAAATGAACACATGATGTGCTATTTTTAACATATTTTTCAGATTAATAAGATATTTTTAATATCTGTTTTAAAATCTGAGTGTAGTTCTTGATGAATTTTTAAAATTTTTTTTCCTGCTTTGCTTTATCTGGCCACCAGATTGGCTGGTGTAATTCACTGTCAGAAGATAAATAACAATACCATCATGGAACCGAGCTACATGCCAAAGGAGTCACAGTGAGAAAGTGAATGACAGAAAGCATTAAAGTAACACATAAGACAAGAAAATGTTCGATAAAGTAAAATCATGTCCCAGTGCATGATGTAGCAGTAATGTAATCTATAGCATTCGACAAACATTCCAATGGCATTTTGATGTCTATTATTGAAGATATAATAGAAGAGAAAAAAAAAAAGGGATTCTTGGGTAAAAACAAAAATGCTGAAGGGTCTGTATCATCATAACACTATACTGCCAAAGGTTTGTGGCCACCTGACCATCACATCCATCCCGTTGCTGTTATAATAACCTCCACTCTTCTGGGAAGGCTTTCCACTAGATTTTGGCGCGTGGCTGTGGGGATTTGCGTTCATTCAGCCACAAAAGCATTAGTGATGTCAGGCAGTGATGTTGGGTGAGGTGGTCTTAAGCCAGTTTTAAGTGGTGCAACATTCTGACTATACTGGAGTGATATTCCTTACACAGGGTGATTTAAAGGGACCAGAGATCATTGCAAACTGAAATGCTTTTTACTTAAAGGGTCCCGTAAAAGCAGTTGTTCTTAAAAGGAACACTTCATTCCTGAGACTCTTTGGACTAATTTTATACTTGATGGAAAAAATACACCATTAGCTTTGCAACTCACTTGCAAACACTCAAACTGAAGACTTAACATGAGCAGGATGCAAGTTATTTACTTTTTACATTAACTGTCAGATTCAATATCCCCAATTGTCATGTAAAAAACCATTTCTAAAACAATCTTTGACCCCTAACTATATGACTTGTAGCTATTATAATCTGTTTGTCACTACCAATCAAACCGTGAAAAATGTGCAGCCCCCAAATAGGTAGTCTTGTATATAAGTAAATTTTTAGTGGTAAGCCACTGCTATAATCACATGCTTCATAAAAACAAACCCTATTTCAGTGAAATTTACATTTGACCAGGATGAAGATTAATTTTACTGAAGAATAATGCATGAATGACTTAATTAAAGTTATAACAGTTTAAGGTGTAGACAGTGATGGTTTTCTGCAAACTCTTAAAATTGGTAGTGTATGTAAGGATTATAAAATAACCTTTGATTACATCAGCCATGAGAAGTGCAGTGAAATCAAACCTCTTTACATTACTGATTACTGTGTGTCTTCACAGTGCCTGCAAGAACAGTGCTTTCAAAGTATTTTGAGTTTATAACCATTTCATTTCATTATGAATACACCACAGGACACTCCAGGGTCAATGTGTCTTTAACATACAGTTAAAGAAACCATATGTCATGCTACAATGAGAGGCCCACAGCCATATCATTACCACAAACACAACTGAAAATATCATTAATTCTACACACACTGGAAAATGCAAACAAATTCCATTGTGGTTCACTTATTATTCACAGACTCTCTACTTGTTTGTGGTCTCTGGGCCTTCGTTGAGTATTCTGCTGTATTACATCATCCTTTTAAGTGAAATTCTCCCACTCTGGAGTTTGATTTATTGCATTCTAACAATGTCACTTTAAATGGAAATGACCCTCGTAAAATTGCTTATTCAATAGCTTTGCATAAATCAGTAGATAAGAGGGACCATGATATGCTTATCAACAAACACAGAGAAGAGTTGAGAGAGATGGCCTGTGTACATTGATTCCATTTTATATTTTGCATTGATTATGGGTTGGGTGAATTAGATATGCAGCACACAAGCTGTGCCATAAGCATCACAGGTACTGTAAGATGCAAACCATTGCAGGCAATTCCATTAAATACTCTTACTTACTCCCTTTAATTAGCACTGACATGTAATACAAGCATAATATTATTTCATGTAGGACCTGTTGTTCAGCTAGTGTGATTTTGTAAATTTACAGAGGCAAACTACAACCCCAATTCCGAAAAAGTTGGGATAGTATGGAAAATGCTAATAAAAACAAAGAGGAGTGATTTGTAAATGTACTTTGACTTGTATTTAAACAAAGAGGAAAAGGACCATTCAAGCTGTTATCAGTGTCAGGTCCAAAAGCTAGTGTCTGTCATGGTATGGGGTGTGTCAGTCCCCATGGCATAGGTAACTTGCACATCTGTAAGGGCATCATTAATGCAGAAAGATATGTACACATTTGGAACAACATATGCTGCCATCCAAAGCAGGACAACGCCAGACCACATTCTGCCCGGATTACAAGCGCATGGTTGTGTGAGCAGAGAGTGCGGGTGCTAGCATGGCCTGCCTGCAGTCCTGACCTGTCTTCCATTGAGAATGTGTGGCTCATTATGAAGCGCAAAACAAAGCAACATAGGCTCTGTACAGTTGCGCAGCTGAAGAAATGCATAATGGATGAATGGGGGAAAATTCTGCTTGCTAAACTTAACCAACTGGTGTCTTCAGTGTCCAAACTCTTAATAAGTGTTATTAAAAGAAAAGGTGATGTTACACAGTGGTAAACAGTCGACTGTCCCAACTTTTTTGGAGTGTGTTGCAGTCATCAGATTTAAAATGAGTGTATATTTTCAAAAATAAATCAAATTCACAAAGTAAAACATCAAATAATGTGTTCATAATGTATTTTCAGTTAGGTACAGGGTGAACTGAAAATTCAAATAACTTTTTGTTTGGGCTTTATCTAGGCTTTATCTATGGGGTACCTTTACAGGATATGTGTGCTGCAGCTGGGTGGTCTACACCACACACATTCATTAGGTATTACAGTTTGTCCTTATTGGCCAGCTTGTATATGGTTCTTGGTGATAATATCTCTGCTGGACGGCACTCCCTGGGAGATTCCCATTCACAGGGATCTATTGTCTCAAGCCAGAGGATTGATTTATCACCCTCGGCCAGAACTATGGAAACTGTGAGTCTGGTCCCTGAGGGGCACCAGCTCATGTATTCCGGTCTCTCCACACTAGCACCATCAGTGAGACCCAGTAAACTGCGCAATGGCTACAGTCCTGGAGTTCTTACAGGAACATTTCTCAGCGAGGTTGGCTCTTTCTACAATTATGGTCTATGTGGCTGCCATTTCGGCCAGCCACGCCCCTATTGATGAAGTCTTTGTGACAGGCCATACCCTCAGTTTGACGGAGTGGGTATACTCGTTTCCACAGCATGAAGCTCACGCAACGTTGAGTTCCCTTCTCAGGGAACAGGGTTACATGCATAACCCAGACATTTTTGGCAATAAACACCAGAGGTGGTTTTGGCACACACAGCGAGGTAGCCATATGGAAAAGTACCTCATGCCCACGATTAAATATGGTGGTGGCTCTTTAATGTTTTGGGGCTGTTTTTCTGCCAGAGGACCTGGACATTTTGTTAGGATACATGGCATCAGGGACTCTATTAAATATCAACAGATATTAAATGAAAACCTGACTGCCAGAAAGCTTAAGGTGAATTCACATGGTTTGATTCAAACCACGTGGGTAGCCTATAAATGGTCCCTGCATCATCATCCTGTTTCCCATTATCTTATTGTTGAGAACTTGAAGATATAGTTTGTTTATGCAACCGCTGGTGATAGTAATTCTAATATTAGACTTACTACACATTTAGTTCATCTCCTTCATCACTTCATGAATACCGTGAGTATATTTCATGCTTCAGAGCTCTAGCTGTCGTGAAGTGGCTGACTGAGGAAACCAGGGGATTTATTGGATTGACCCAGAAGGGTAAAAATTGTTAACAGCTGTATGGCTTCCCAGTCCCAAGTCTTCCATGAAATGAAAGAAGACAAGCAGAAAAGTGAATTCTCGTATGCATTCTGAGAACGCCAATGTCAAATTCCAATCTCTAAGGATCACTGACTACAGCAAGACATGCAAATCACACAATACTACTGACCTTATAGGCACTGCAGAATGCATCACTCTATGTTGGCCAGGATACTGACCAGGTAACATCTCTGAAATAACCAGAACATTAATTAACATTAAACAACCACAGCTGGCAGAACAGTAAAACAAATGGTCCCTTTTCTGTTTTCTGCTGGGTCAGATAAAAATTTTATCAAAAATATTGTAAATGAAGAAGGAATAGAAGAAAAGAAAAACAGAAAGGAAACAGAAATATTAAGGATGTGAATGGAAAAAAGATTATCGACAAAGAAAAGACACTGTTAAGCTGCTAAACCTTAATCTTATGTGTTAGATAATGGGAAAAAGCTCACCAACAGTGTGTTAATAATGCTGGCAAAGGATTAATTCACTTCTGTGTTAGATAATGGGCACAAGCTCACCACCAGTGCATTAGTAATGCTCCTTCACCTGATATAGTCCAAAGGGCTAATATGGGAGAATAGCAAAGCCAAAGGTCTAATGACACAAATGTAATCGCTGATGGATGCAACTGGGTGCAAGCATGGTGAACAAGACCATGGTCAAATACAACAAGACAACAACAGCACAGCAAAGAAATCATATCCAATACAGCAAAGCAATCATGGCCCAGGAAAATGCAAAGAACAGCCATACACTAAAAAGCCGAGCAGCAGTTGGTAGTTTCTGGCACTTCTAGCCCCAATGCCAGCCCTTTCTCAACGATTCTGTAGCACAGGATCTTAAAATGGGCAGCCAAAGACAGTTTCCCTTGGCTCGGTGGAAGACCCTCTGAACAATTTCCCTGACCTTTAATGGAATTTTGTAATGGAGCCAAATTTGTCCTACAAACTAGGAAACATGCCACACACCACATTGCATGTCAATGCCAAACCATATTGGAGTTGGAGTTGAGTTTCCTCTGCTATCTCCTTATTCTCTCCACAAGGCCATTTTTTCCTCTCAGTGCAGTTCATCTCCCAGCTTTCACATCCATTGCCTCAAGACCTAAAAGCTAGCCACACTCATTTGTGTTAACGTGAGCTTTGCTAAACTTTCGATACTACATATGGCACTTTGGCGAACGTTTAGAGACAGATTAACTTCCAGTTTCCATCCAACTTAGTAATGGCTGAGTGATGGTCCACACTTACTACTTCATCTGGTCCACATATCACCATGGAATGGAAACGATAAACTCACCCAAAACTAACTGACAGAAAATATCTAAAACTCAGCTATAGTGAGGCTGAATGTTTACAGTTATTTCGCCTTTGGACCAAAAATTAAAATTAAAATGTAGTAGATTTTGGGCCTGTTTTTTTTTTTTTTACTTTACTTAAAACTGTCTCTAGTTACAGGGACTGGAGCCTTACTTTGAGTTTACAGCCAATCTGGTAATGATCCCTGTGAAATCATAACACATTTCCTGTATGGTGAAAGTGCAACATCTCCAAAACGTACAGCTAGTTCTTTGGGCATTTTAATATCCGTTTAAAGGGATAAGTTTATTGACTTTTCCTTGCACCATAATTTTACAGAGAGTGAGAGAGAGAGAGGAAATTGGAGATAATGAAATATAATAATATTAGATTTTAATTCCCATGAACAACTAGTCTAATATTTTGCTGTCTGTGAGGATATTGTGGATAGCCTATGGCTTGTTAAAATGTAACCTTTATGTCAACCCCATGTGGCATAATGAAGGTCAACAGTAATGGCTCTGCCAGTCACAAGAAAAGCTTACTATAATTTGGTGTTAAATCTCACAAGAGACTGCATCTCAGTGCACTGAATGCCTCAGTCCCCTAAACCTGATATTTTAACGAAATAAATCTAATTCTAAAAATGTCACTTATGCCAAATTTAATTATATTATCCAGAGTTCTGTTATATAATAACTGTAATGTCTTGTTATTGCATGAGTCATACTTTATGGATTAACAAGGTGAGTAATGCATAACATTGAAACAGAAGCCACTGCTTATTTGTTCACTTTATTTGATTAATTACCTGACTGGGGGAAATTTGCATGGTTAGAGGGTAAATTTGGAGGTTCACTGATAGAGCAGTTGTGACAACAACAATTTTCTAAAATTATATATAATCTAAAAACAGAAGTTGTTAAAGATCTTAAATAACCATTAAATGTGCTATCATTTGCTTTACTAACAAAAAATGTTATAGTTTGTTTATTTTTTTTGCTTGTTTGTTTATATTTAGTTTTTTTTTCTTCTACATTTCAGTAATTACTGAATAACTGGCTACTGGTTATGACCCCATTCTCCTCTGAGTAACACTGGATAATAATAAAATTTATAGTGATGTTTTCTAGTCATACAACATACCAACAAACAATAATGAATGTGCTGATCATTTACATTCTACCCTATTTAATTTTGTTTTTGCTTACTTAAAGCCAAACTTGTGTGGTCAAGCCACATGACTGCTTGCCCCATGCCCTAGTTTCTCGTCTATGCCCAGTTTATGCCCGTTTGTAGATCGCCTGACACTTGTTCTTGACTACATTTTTGCTTATTGGTTTGGATTTGTCTGCCTGTCTCTTTAAATAAAGCTTTTAACTGCACTTGTATCCGTCTCCATCCCTCATTACATGACAGATAGCACTTAAGAGTGAAAGGGTATGCAGATGTTTGAACAGCTCTGAGCAATATTTCATGTTTTGGCTCAAAATTGCATGGTCAACTAAAAGAAATGGTCCAAAGTTCATTCGGCTCTGATCTCACTGACCAGCAGACAGAGAGAAAAGAGACAGTTTAAGAGAACTCCCTTCAGCATATGATGTTTGTTTTATTGTAGTTTATTCTTTCTCAAAGGCCTAAGTTTAACTCACACAGAGAACCACTTTTCCACCCATTAGACTATTTTCTCATGGAAAGAGACCATGTACCCTACCAAAACAGTATTATAATGTCCCATTAGTCCTAGATGCATATCAAATGGGGCCACATTAACCCACACAGGCAAGTAACATCTATATCAGGAAAGTTGGAGAAATTTTTTATCTAATCTGATCTGAAAACAGGGATTCCTAACTACAGTCCCTAAGTCCCTGCAGATTAAAATTTTCCCTGCTTCCTTAAACAAAATTTTATTTATATCACCAACATAGCATGCTGTTCAGCACAGACTCACTCACATGCTTAGTGGAGGAGGTCTAGTAAAACTTTTTTCTTTAGCTTTTTGTAAGAGCATTCACTGCTGCTGCAAATAAAACTAACAAAAGTAACAGTTCATCTGATAAATTTTGATCACTGCCCAAATACCTGATTAAAAGCACCAATAGGATTTTGAAGAAATGGGAATTTACTATTTAAATTTAGAATATCCTTATAGATCATTATGGTTCATTCATAACACCAACTACAAGCAAGGATCACTATCTACTAATTTGCTACCAGCATTTTAACCTGAAGTGTGTATTGTCTGTGTACTTGTTTTCAGGGTAAAATTATAAACAGAACACATTTTGAAGATGGGAGAGTATACTGAAGATATTCATTCCATTTCAATGAATCATCAGAAAAATGGCCTTGGCATTGGATAGATGGGAACTGCAACAAGAACTTTTATTTCTCCCCCAGTCTTCATGTCAGACAACACGGGTGCTGGGAAACTGTGTTCTTGATGGTGAGTTAGGTTGTGTAATTCCTCTTGTAAATGTCATGATTTTATAATGTGAGTGGATCCTTTCTTTATAGAGCTCCATTTCTCAGCAGATACATTTTCCTTTGTTCCAGAAGCAGTTCATATATTTCTAGCAGTATAACTAAGGAAAACTGCTCTTTATTAGGTTTGTAACTTTAAAGATTTAACAGACTTTTGTGGCTAATTTAACACATCAAGTAACAAAGTTCAAAATCCTGGAGCAATAGAAGAACATTTAACACTTTTCCTGAAAAATCATGGTTTACAGTTAGGAATCAGTAATGTAAAGAGACATCATTGTGGAAAAATGACTTTATTATTTCATGTGTGACATGGTGTCAAGATAGCACCAAAGGGGCACTGTACTACATTACCCATCAGCCCCAGGACTCTCTTGGTTCACGGAGGACATTGCTGCCCCCTCTGCCTTCATGCAGAACATCGCTCCTCCCTCTGGCTCCGCTTTGGACTTCTCTACTAGCTTCATAGTCACCATCACTCCTTTCTCATGCTCTAACTTGTATTTCATGTCACCCCTTATCTATGTGGAAGAGCTCACGTCACCTCAACGCCTTGTGGAGGATGTCACACCTCCTTCCAGCTATGCTAAGGGTATCTCTCTCGAGAAACTTTGTGGGCCTAAGGACCCGTATCAGTGAGATTTCTCTCATAATTGTCCAGGACCCCTCTTGACTGTGTTTTGTGTGTCAGGAGCCGCACGTTAAGGGGGGCTCTGTCATGATAGCTCCAAACAAGGGTGTTTCTAGAGTTTGATCACTACTGGGGCACAGGACCCCCAAGTATTTTACAAAAATACTTCAAAATTCTACGGGGGTCCGGAGCATTGATTGACTGATCATATTATGTAACAAACATTAATGTAAGTATGTGCTGCAGATCATTTCATTAGTTCAATTTTACATTGTAATTTACTGTAATGGGCTTTGCTAAAATTGCCTACGTAAACTTTTTTTAGGTATCAAAACTGGTTACAACTCCAAATTTTTATACATTGGAACTTTTTTTTTTACCATGGTCATTTTAAACAATTACTAACAACATTAACTTAATCAATGGAAGTTTACATTTTATACTATTTGATACTTGACCATACCTGATTCTATTCTATTAAAATCCCTGAAATAAATACACAAAGGTATACACTCTTTTCAAAAAGACAAGAGAAGAAATGTTTTTTTTTTTTTTTTTTTAAAAACAAAGCTGGCACCTAAAACACTATCACAATAATACGGAAGTGACTTTTGAAATATCCTGTATATAAAACAACAAATATATGAACATTTTCATTACATTTAAAATCCATCCTCACAAATCCTAAACAAATTCATTATGTTTTGTTTACACAAATACCAGATACCATATACTGGAAGAGGCCACTGAAAGTGCGAAATTAGCTTCTAAACCATGGATGGGCAATTCTGGTCCTAGAGGGCCATTATCCTGCAGAGTTTAGCTCCATCCCTAATCAAACACACCTGAAACACCTAACCAAATTCTTCAGGATTACTTGAAAATTACAGGCAGGTATGTTTGGAGGATTATTATTATTATTATTTGAAGGATAGTGAAATGGAATAAGGCAGTGAAATGTTGATTATTCAAATGCAACGTTTGTCCCTGCTGTCTGCTTAACCTCACCTGACTGATGATGCTCTTCTCTCCCTCTGCCATCACTTGGAATGAAATAAATTTGTTTATCCATCTGGATTAATAAAAAATAAGCTATGTAGTACTAAGTAGATCACTCCTTGCAAACAGGACAGCTAACACATTTCTTTAAAAAAAATCTATAAGAACCTTAAATCCACAACTAGCACTTTCGTGATCAATCTTCATAGCCGCCTAAATGAACAAATCACTTCAAAAAGCTTTCACTGATGATGATAAAATCATATGGTATGTGACAGAATGCCAAATTAGAAGAGATATGCAAGCATTCTTTTAGCAGTTAACAAGTTAATGTTATCGATCAAATCAGTGCCAAGTAAATTAAATCTGGAAATCGAGATGTACTCATTCAACTAAATAATAATTCACATACTACTCATTAACACAGCAATATGCGTTAGCTTGGAAGTTACCACTCCTCCGCTACAAAGTTGTATTATGAATTACCAACTGACTGCAAGTCAAGGTTTCCATGGCGAAAAGTGAAGGGAGGAGGAGCACAGCGAGGCGTATGATTGAAGAGGATGCACAGGATATTTTTGCTTCAGCTGGCGTTACTAACCCATCCATCCATCCATCCATCTTCTATACCGCTTAATCCTTTTCAGGGTCACTGGGAAACCTGGAGCCTATCCTAGGGAGCATCGGACACAAGGCGGGGTACACCCTGGACAGGGTGCCAATCCATCACAGGGCACACAAACACATACGCACATTCACACACCCATTCATACACTACGGACACTTTGGACATGCCAATCAGCCTACCATGCATGTCTTTGGACTGG
>JANDJT010000041.1:8258052-8279635 GCA_024331685.1 Stegophilus panzeri | reverse complement strand
AAACCATGATACTACCACCACCATGTTTCACAGATGGGATAAGGTTCTTATGCTGGAATGCAGTGTTTTCCTTTCTCTTTTAGCAAACTGCAGACGGGCAGCAGTGTTCTTTTTGAAGAGCAGTGGCTTTCTCCTTGTAACCCTGCCATGCCCACCACTGTTGTTCAGTGTCCTCCTGATGGTGGACTCAGGAACATTAACATTAGCCAATGTGAGAGAAGCCTTTAGTTGCTTAGAAGTTACCCTGGGTTCCTTTGTGGGACTATTAACTTGCTCTTGGAGTGATCTTTGTTGGTTTACCACTCCTGGGGAGGGTAACATTGGTCTTGAATTTCTTCCAATTGTACACAATTTGTCGGCCTGTGGATTGGTGGAGTCCAAATTCTTAGGGATGGTTTTGTGTGAAAATATGATGACATTTGAGGTCATATTTATGCAGATAAATAGAAAAATCTAATGTGTTCACAAATTTTCAAGAAGCCCTGTGTATTTTATTTAGGGTTAACATGTATTACTAAGTCTCACACTAAAGGATAAAAGGATGCTTCAAGAATATATTATTTATTACGACAAAATGCTTTGGTGCATCATGGGATGTCATTCAATTGGAAACACATGCTCCTAACACACAGTCATAATTAATATTTCTTTTGTGATAACTTTGATCTATTCTATATGTATTCTAAATACTTTTTTTTTTTTTTTTAAACTTTAACTTATTTTAGAGAATGGATTCATCATTGAGAGATTATATAGCTACAATAGATCAAAAGGTTTTGCACAAACTTGTGGAGTCATGTCAGCTCGAGTGCACTCTGTCATTTAAGCAAAAAATATACTAAGAAATTCTGAAATTCATGTAAATATTTCTAAAATTCTCCTTTTCACTCAAGTTATTGCTGATAATGTAGTTTGTAATGAAAATATTTGTGTTAAATTGAAAAAAAAAATGCCAGACCCAATTTCACTAAAGTTCTCAAAGTTTTGGACCCCACTATACTTTCACGTGTAATTTTTAATAAAGGAATAAATAAACACAGTTACTAATAGGCCTACTAAAACTGTATTTTTTCCCCTAATCCGTAGCTTGTTACATATTTTATGTTGCATGCACTATATGAGATTTTTGCCAAGAGAACATTGTTGTACCTCAATACATTTAGTGCGAGTTTGAATTTGTAAATAATAATAATAATAATAATAATAATAATAATAAAGTATTTTTGGGTGTGGGCTTTGGCCGCCTGGGTAGGGGGATGAGCCGTATGAGTGACTGCAGATCTGAAATAGTGTGTGTTCTCACGGTATGTGAAATGTGACGCAGTTATAGCTGCTCTGATCTGATTTACGCCACAGAAGAAGATAAAAACACAGAGGAGGAGAGAAACAGAAGGAGCAGAGCTCGTGCCCGTGCGCGCTGAGCTCTAAGAGAAGTGCGCTTTGGAGTGCACGTGGATGAAAGTATTGTAGCGCGCGCACCAGGAGCATGCCATAAAAATAAACAACTGCGCGTTTTTCCCTCTCAGAGCTGCCTCTGTTCACAATTTGTTGGCTTAACCTGACACTCAAATGACCTCTTTCCTCCATGCATCAGCAATGAATATGTCAACCAACGAAAGCGACCCTTTTGGTCGGAACGAGGAGGTGGCCAAGCTTGAGATCACAGTGCTAAGCCTGACCTTTGTCGTAGCCGTCGCGGGCAATCTCAGCGTCCTGGCAGCAATGTGCAAGACGAAGAAGAAGCCGTCGCGCATGCACCTTTTTATGAAGCACCTGAGCCTGGCAGACCTGGTGGTGGCCTTTTTTCAAGTGTTGCCACAGCTCTGCTGGAAGATCACATTCCGCTTCTACGGGCCAGACTTCCTGTGCCGGATCGTGAAGCACCTCCAGGTGCTGGGTATGTTTGCGTCCACGTACATGATGGTGATGATGACGGTGGACCGCTACATCGCTATATGCCACCCGCTGAAGACCCTGCAGCAGCCCACACGCCGCTCCTACGTCATGATCGGCAGCACGTGGCTGGGCAGCCTTGCTCTCAGCAGCCCACAGTACTTTATCTTCTCGCTCAGCGAGATCCGCAATGGCTCCGACGTCTACGACTGCTGGGGCCACTTCATCGAGCCATGGGGCATCCGCGCCTACATCACTTGGATCACAGTTGGCATCTTCCTCGTGCCTGTCATCGTGCTGATCATATGTTACAGCTTCATATGCTACAGCATCTGGAGGAACATCAGGTGCAAGACAAGGAATAGGGCGTGCGAAAACGGGCTAATAGGGAATAGTTCAGTGAGCAGTGTGACCACCATATCTAGAGCCAAACTTAGGACTGTCAAAATGACATTTGTCATCGTGCTGGCGTACATAGTGTGCTGGGCGCCGTTTTTCACCGTGCAGATGTGGTCGGTTTGGGATAAGAGCTTCCACTGGGACGGTATGTAAATTTTTATGAAGGATTTAACTAGTAAATCTATCTGCAGTAAATCTAAGTGCAGCCTAATTTATGCACCACAACCTTACTAAATCTGTAACATTATTGTTAATAAGCTCTTTAACAAATGCTGATTTCATTCAGTGATTCCAGCTGTTTAAGCTTTCACAATAGTTTCTACACTGTCTACACTGAGTTCATTTCATTGTTTCATTTGATTAGCTACAGACTACACTGCAAAAAACAAAAACAAAAAAAACCATCTTTACAAGTGGAAATACCTTGAATATGGTCAAATTTATCTAGCAGTTCTTATTAAAAGATCACAATAAACCAAATATAAGATTACTAAACCTATTTCAAGCCATTTGTACTAATTTCAAGCTTGAAATAGTCTCGTTCTATTGGCAGATCATGTTAAACATTTATTTCTAGAAATAAGCAAAATTATTTTCCAGTAGAATAAGAAAACTACAAGCTTGAAATGAATACTAATGTCTAGAAATAGGTCTAATGCTTCTTATAATAAGAAATACTAGATAATTTTGACTATATTTAAGATATTTTCACTTGCTAAGATTACCTTTTTGCAGTGAAATCAAATGAAACAACATGAAATAACAATTAGCATGAGTTAGTAATGTGTTTTATTTTTTAAATTATGGAATTGCGAATGACTACACTTAATGATTGCCTTATTATTATAGGCATTTTTGGTTGAATTGCTCTTCATATCTTGTGGTATAAAAATATGACTAAAGTTCTCCTATAATATGTTACACTACCAGATTCAGAGAACACAGTAGTGACTCTCTCAGCCTTGTTGGCGAGTTTGAACAGCTGCTGTAACCCCTGGATCTATATGATCTTCAGTGGTCACCTCCTTCAGGATTTCACACTCTGCTTCCCCTGTCGTCGTAAAATACATGGCAATGACAAGAAGGAGGATTCAGACAGCAGCTTACAGAAGGCCACTGTACTCACCAAGATCCCCAATCGGAGCCCCGTATGTGGTTTAAAAGACCTCGAACATTCCTCTAAATCTACTCAGCTGGAGATGTGATGCTGTTAGAGACTTATGCAGTAAATCTCAAGCATAGAGAAAGCACAAGAGTCGCAATCATCAAGCACAAGATATTTCTGTGCCCATCAAATGAGCTGGTTTAAAATGTATTTTGGCTCAAGTGAGCCTATACTGCCATTCTCATGCCAGTACAAACACCTGAAACACAGAAATGAAATGACCTGAAGTTGAAATACACATTTCTTGCTTTTAAATAACTATAAAAATGTGCAGCAGTGGAAAACTGTGATGTAGTACTCAATGTTCCTTGTCTTCTGAGAACTTCTTGTTGTTTTTTTTAAACAAGATTACACACTGAGCTCCTGGGAATTTGGTTCCACAAATGATCATGTTTCAGTTGCTTATATTGAAAGCATGATTTGTATTGTTACATTTACCCGCTGCCCCCTACATGCCCCCCATGTTCCTACCATGCAAAGAACACCACATTTCTATCTGTTACGATTAAATTTTGCTCACATTTACTCCAGTCCTCATATCCCATTTAGTCCTAATGCATTGTTTATATTTGAGTTACCCAAATAATTACTTTAATGAACTTAACTCTTACAACCAAGTATCATATAGATGGTATTCTGAGATGCCAGTTAATGCCATGTTATGTAGAGATTATAATTGTGGTTGTATTAGCAATCTCTTCATATATATTTTTCTACATATGGAGTTAGATGATTTTAGCAGTTTAACTGTGACTTTAAAATTGTTGTTTGTACAGGTATTAAAGCCCATTGTTTATGTACAGTTTGGTTTGTAAATAGGAATGTTATTTTTTTTGTAGTCTATATCAGATAGTCAACATTTGTATGAAATGTTTTATCAAAAGTGTAACATTTTGTAGACATCAAGTAGAACAATATAAGCTTAATACTGCTGGTTAAAGTGTTTCTGATGCGAGGTCTGTTGCGTAAGTGTTATCTATTGCACCACTTCCCATGCATTTCCATTTGCAAAAACACAATAAATCAATCTTTTCTTTAACTGTCTTTATCTCAGAATTGTGAAATAGTGTAGCATTGCACCAACAGACTGGGTGTGCTTGTTAAAGTATGTGTTAAAGTGTGTGTAAACATGTGTGATTTCTGTTAGGCCTCACTCTCTTTGTCCCAAGTGTGTGCTAAAACAGGAGGCAGTGTGTGATATGGTAAGAGGGAGGGGTTGTCAACATTAGCAAACGCAAATGAAACTTTATTCTATGATTAGTTACAGCAGAAATAGTGATTCATATGTTAGAAAGTAGTTTCATGATGAAGAGACCAAGAAATATGGAAATGACATTGGTGAGGCTCACAAACAGGATTTTTGAAGAAAACATGGAATATCAGGGAATTTTATTGATGTCAAATTAAAAAAAATTCAACCCTGTCAGGTAAATCTGACCCCACTTTATACATTCTAACGGTTAATTGTGTTTATGTCAGATGGACAATCAAAATATTCTGCACGATTACACTCTTTTCTGAGAGATAAACACTTTGTCCCTCTGAGGGGTCCCTCAGAATTACACACCAAAATATCCAGAAAATGTCTGTCCACAACTACTATTACTGTTCAGTTCACATAACCCAGAATAGCCTTCCTGTTTATCTCACATATTATTCTCACATTCTTACTCTCTGCTAAATTAACCATGTCCTTATCTTCAACTGGCAGAGATTACATTACCGTGAGCCCAGGATGTAGAGAAGAGTTGAGGCAGCTATGCAAGTGCAATAATTTCTGTCTCACACTACCGAATGCATGCTGTGTATACCTCAAATGCATGGGAAGCCCGATTAATTACTTGACATCAAACAAATGCAACATGTCACTGAATTACCTCTGAGGAATGGTATTCTTCTTATAAACACTAACCGTCCACTATATTAGGAGCACCTGTACACCTGCACATTCATGCAGTTATCTAATCAGCCATTCATGTGGCAGCACTGCAATGCAAAAAATCATGTCAAGAGCTTCATTTAATGTTCAAATCAAACATCAGAATGAAGAAAAAGTCTGATCTTGGTGACTTTGATCGTAGCATGGATGTTGGTACTAGATGGGCTGGTTTGGGTATTTCAGAAACTGCTGATCTCCTAGGATTTTCACACACACAACAGTCTCTAGACTTTAAACAGAATGGTGCGTAAAACAAAAAAGCATCCTGTGAGCGAAGAGTCTGAAGGCTGAAAAACCTTGTTGATGAGAGAGATCAAAGGAGAATGACCAGACTGGTTTGAGCTGCCAGGAAGGATATAGTAACTAAAATAAGCACTCTTTACAACCATGGTAAGCAGAAAAGCATCTCAGAATGCATAACACATCAGACCATAAGGTGGATGGGCTACACCAGCAGAAGACAACATCAGGTTCCACTCTTGTCAGACGACAACAGAAATCATGGGCACAGACTCACTCAAGATTTTTTCTAATCTTCAGCTGCACTTTTTGAACATCCCAATTCCAGATTTATTCCCCACTTTTCTGTTATAATATGCTCCATTCTTCTGGGAAGGCTTTACACTAGATTTTGGAGTGTGGCTGTGGGGTTTAGTCCATTCAGTCACAAGAGCATTAATAAGGTCAGGCACTGACGTCAGGTGAGGAGGTCTGGGGTGCAGTCGGTGTTCCAGTTCATCCCAAAGGTGTTCATTGGGGTTGAGGTCAGGGCTCTGTCCAGGACACTCATGTTATTCCACTCCAACCTTGGCAAACCATGTCTTCATGGAGCTCACTTTATGCACAAGAGCATTTTTATGCTGAAACAGGTATGGGCCTCTTCATTCTAGTGAAGAGAAATTGAAATGCTACAGCATACAAAGACATGTGCTTCCAAAGTTGTGGCAACAGTTTGGAGAAGGTCAATATATGACTGACATGGTCAGGTCTACAAACATTTGGCTATATAATGTACTTAAAATATTTTTTATTCTTTAGTGCAGCAGGATTATTATATTAAGATTGCTAATAACTATTGGATTGGCATATAATTCAGACCAACAAAACACCAGATGTATTGTGAGTTTTCACTCAGAGCAAAAGTAGAGCCAGAAACTGGGGAATCTGATATCAGTCTGGTGAAAACTAGCAGCATGTGAGGTATCTGAAGAACAGATAAACTTGTTCTTCTGTGATTATAGTAAAGAGCTTCTAGAACCCAGATTAACTCCATGTGTATTCTCACTCAACCACAGAGCACACCATTTTCTTCTCAACGCCAGCTCACTTCAACAGTGTGATGGGAAAGGATTTACCAGCAATGGTTATGGTCCAAGTGTGAGGATTGTGAAAGTTAAAAGAGAAGCCAGTAAACGTTCAAGCACACTCATAGAGCATTTTGAAATTCCAAGTCTCCAGAGATTAGAGATACTGTAGCTTCTAGTGTACTGCATAGCAGGTCATAAATTATGCTTTACTGAAATCATGGACTAAACAGTCTTCTTGGAATACAGTCTTATGCCATAGCAAATTAATTTTAAAGGTGTGTAATTTAAAACAAACAAACCAACAAACAAACAAACAAACAAAAGCCCTACAATAATGGCATGTGTATCAGTGCACTGAATAACACCAAGCAAAGTAACAACAAAGCAAATTACAATAAGATAGACATACTGTACAGTACTGCATGCCAGAGAAAGAAAACATAATATTTTAGCAATACCTTCAACCAGATTATTGCAATTCCTAATAAATATCAGACAACTAGCTATTAGCATCCAAGCAAGTTCTTAGAGTCAGACCAATTGCAGTAGCTGTGGTTTGTTAGCTTTAGTTTATGAGTGATTTATGGGTGACTACCGGATATCAAATATATTTCAGTGCATCTTTAGATGGATAGAGTCAATGCACTGGTTCATGTGCATGATTTTAAGATGGTTTACAATTAATAAGCAGGCCACAGGTGAGAAGAATCTTTACATGAACTGATCATGCACGCGCACGCACACACACGTACACACACACACTCTTACATTTATGGCATTTGGCAGACGCCCTTATCCAGAGCGACTTACGTATATCTTATTTACTCAACTGAGCAGTTGATGGTTAAGGGCCTTGCTCAAGGGCCCAACAGTGGCAGCTTGGTGGTGCTGGGATTAGAACGCATGACCTTCTGGTCCAATGCCTTAACCACTGAGCTACCACTGACACACACACACACACACACACACACACACACACACACACACACACACACACACACACACACACACACACACACACACCTTTGTAAACTGGGCTCCAGAAATTTATGCTCATATATACCTTTATAAATCAGATTGAACAGAAAAGTTTTAAACATATTTGTTGATTCAGTTTAGGCAGCATGTAAGGAAATTCTAGTATTATTGTGGTAGGGTAAGCGATTTGGCTATCCTATTGGCTCTGCTCGGGGTATGGCTTCGGCAGAACAATAGGGATGGAGCTACCCAACTATTTAAGGACCCCCTCGCTCCCCCAGCATTTCCGGGCAGGTACGTTCAGGCTTTACTCACGGTGTAATGAGGTGAACATCTCAAGGCTAATTTGTTTATTTATAGTCTTAGAGCAGCGCTGGTGGCGCGTTTTTCTCTTCCCTCTTCTCCCCCCCCGAAGCAAAACAGCAGTGTGCATTTTACCTTTTGGGGGACTCTATCTGTTGTCCTGTTCCATTGTGGGGTGAGTGTAGTGGTTATAGGTTTGGAGGAGTTGCGGGAATTAGTGGCGCAATTGAGAGAAGACAATGACCGGTTGTGTCGTGAACAGATGCCAGGTGAGTCACCTGGTCCTAGCACAGCTCCTTTTGTTGCCATCACGGCAGTGCCTGACCCTCCCCAACTAGTTGATGCTGATCCGGTGGTGCCGGAACGGTTTGTCTTTGTGCCTAGGGACCGACTGTGTCCAAAATTTTGTGGTAAATCCAGCACAGGCATTGACGAGTGGGTGGAGGAGGCTCAGGCATGCATGTGGGCTCGTTATCTGTCCAAAGTTGACAGTGTTCTTTCTCTTCAACCATTTGGAGGGGGAAGCATGGGAGGAGATTAGACACTGTCCCAGTGAGGAATGGGGAGATCCTGACAAGATTATTGCAATTCTGTGTGAGTTGTAGGGTTGCTCTCAATCTTATGTAGCACTCCAAGAAGGCTTTTTCTCCAGGAGGCAGCAGGATGGGGAATCTGTTAGAGTTTCCCCTGGCCTTGATGATTCTCCTGGAGAGGGTTAAACAGCAATCACCTAATGCGATCCCTAATGCCGAAATTGTGTTGCGTGATGAATTTGTCGAATATGTAGCCGATAGCGCCCTCTGCCAGGAGCTGAAGCAACTAGTTCACCACCAGCCCGCCTCTACTCTATTGACAGTACGTGGTGAGGCAATTAGGTGGGAATGGGAGAGAATGCCAGGGGGTGGAGGGGCCGGAGTCAGTCAGTGCCAATGGCTTATGGCATCCAGTATGGTGTGCAAGGGCATTCTCAGTCGGAGTTAAGGGAGCTGCGGGAGATGTTAAAGTCACAGCAGCAACAGCTAAAATCAACTCAGTGTTGCATGTAGGCAGTTTCCTCAGCGTGTTTGTTGGTCATCCCGTACTGAGGTATTACTGTCATCATTGTCAAAAACCTGGTCATTACACTCGTGAATGTGATTGAGAACTTGTTCCTTCTTCCCTAGCATGTCAGGAGGCGACCCCTACGGGGCGTGCTGGGCAGAGTTTTCCCCAACCGTCAGGAAAACTAGGTCCCACCAAACTGCAGAGTGTGGTAGGGAAAGACCAGGGCACAATGACTTTAGGTCCTTCAGGCCCCCTGCCACATCTAATGGTGTCATGTCCACACCTCATTGTTTGTATGGGGGGTGTACAGGTGCCCTGTTTGATCAATACTGGCTCCATGGTGTCGCGATCACAAAGTTGGTTTTTTTTTTTGGTTTTTTTTTTAGAACAGTTTGAACCATGGGGCCAGGACCACCTCGTCAGTGGTTGCAGCTCCGTGCGGCCAATGGGTCATTAATACCATAAGTTGGCTATATGGAGTACGTTGAGTGTTGTGGTCAGGTAATTTCAGGATCTGGTGTGCTGGTCGTTAGAGATCCCCCTGGTGGCACCAGTGCTCAGGTCCCTGGTATTCTGGGGATGAATGTATTGAGCCGGTGCCTTCAAGAGCTATTTGGGCAGCACGGTCCCACCCTCTTTGACGTACCATCAGTGTTGGGAGCCTCTAAGGCAGTGTTGCAAGTGTTACAACACTGTCGCCAGGTGAGTGCTGTTCTCCATGCTAGTCGTTTGGGCAGGGTTTGATTGCAGGGTCGTAAAGTATGTCGTATTCCAGGCGGCACAATGAAGGTTGTAGCTGCAACTCGCTCGGGGCACTTTACTGGAAAAACTGTGCTTTTTCAACCCTCAGAGGTTGGGTTGCCTGCGGGTCTTTTGGCATCGTCTGCACTAGTAATAGTGACTCGAGGTACAGTTTATGTACCAATCGTTAATGTAGGTCAAGTAGATGTGATGCTTTTTCGGAACTCTGTTTTGGGCAGACTGCACAGTGTATTTATTGTGAGTTTGCCCCTTGGCATCACGGAAGTTAAATCTGTTTTCGCATACGTGAATTCTCAGATGCTTACTGCTCTTCCTTCAGTTCAGGAACAAATCAAGGATTTGGATTTGTCTTTGTTGACAGTGACTGAACATGAACAGGTGAGGTCTTTACTGTTAAGGTTTCATACAGTCTTTTCTGTGCATGAGGGTGATTTGGGATGTACCGGACTCATTTCTCATGACATACCTTTGATAGACTCTGTCCCCGTTCGACAGAGGTACCGACGGATACCTCCATCTGAGTACAAGATGGTAAAAACACACACAAACCAGTTGCTGGATACAAACATTATCAGAGAGAGTTGTAGTCCTTATGCCTTCCCCATTGTGCTGGTTAAAAAGAAGGATGGCACACTGTGCATGTGTGTAGACTATTGCCAGTTGAATGCAAAGACTCGGAAAGATGCTTTCCCTCTGCCGCGCATAGAGGAAACCTTGGACTCGCTGTCTGGGGCCCGTTGGTTTTCCACCATGGACCTTGCTAGTGGGTACAAATCAGGTTCCTGTCACGGAGGGGGATAAGCCCAAGACTGCTTTCTGCACCCCATTCGGCCTATTTGAATGGAATCGCATGCCGTTTGGGCTCTGCAATGCCCCAAGCACTTTCCAGCGGTTGATGGAGAGGTTGTTTCGGGATCAGCAGTGTCAGTCCTGAGGCAGAGGGGTAGTGGTGGTTTGGTGGTTAAGGCTCTGGGTTACTGATTGGAAGGTCGGGGGTTCAAGCCCCAGTGCTGCCAAGCTGCCACTGTTTGGCCCTTGAGCAAGGCCCTTAATCCTCTCTGCTCCAGGGGTGCTGTATCATGGCTGACCCTGCGCTCTGACCCCAACCTCCTAACATGCTGGGGTATGTGAAGAAAAGAATTTCATTGTGCATATGTATGTGTGACCAATACTCATTATCAGTCCTTGCTTTTGTACCTGGATGACATAGTGGTCTTTTTTCTCTTCCTTGACCCAACATCTGGAGCGGTTAGAGGTGGTTTTGAGTCGGCTGGAGTGAGAGGGGTTGAAGGTTAAACTAGCTAAATGTATGTTTTTCCAGCAGGAGGTAAGCTATCTGGGGCATGTAATTTCTGCTGCTGGGGTGTCTACAGATCCAAGCAAGATGGAGGCAGTGACGCTATGGCCGTGCCCTACGGGGGTGGCAGAACTCTGCTTGTTCCTGGGGTTTGCCAGTTACTATTGATGGTTTGTAGTGGGTTTTGCCAAGTTGGTGGCTCCTCTGCACGGGCTGGTGGCACAGTTTGCCAGTCGTAAGCCTAGGGCTCGGGCAGAGTCAAGTTTTGGTGCAGCATGGATGGAGCAGTGTCGGGCAAGTTTTGAGGGGTTGAAGAGTAGGCTCACCTCTGCCCCTGTATTGGCTTATGCTGACTTGTCTCTTCCCTTTATCTTGGAGGTAGATGCTAGCCATCGGGTGTTGGGAGCAGTTCTGTCTCAGGAACGGGGGGGAGGTGCGGCCTATAGCCTATGCTAGCCGCAGTCTTTGGCCCACTGAGCGCAATATGTCAAACTACTGCTCTATGAAGTTGGAATTCTTGGCGCTCAAGTGGGCCATGACTGAGAAGTTTAGGGAATACCTGTTAGGGCAGAGGTGTGTTGTCTTCACTGATAACAACCCCCTCAGCCACCTGACTACTGCCAAGCTCAGAGCCACAGAGCAGCGGTGGGCTGCGCAATTGGCTGCATTTGATTTTGAGCTAAGGTATCGCTCAGGAAGAAGCAACCGTAATGCAGATGCTCTCTCCCGACAGGGTCCATCAAACCAGGGTGATTTAGATGCGTTACTGCCAGTTACAGTGCTCCCCACCAGTGTAAGGCAGGCTGGGAAGATAGGGCTGGGTTCTCAAGCAGTAGTTACTGCACTGCCCAGTCTAGCTGTGGATATGCAGTCCTTGCAGGAAGAGGATCCTGTTATTGGTGAGGCCCTAATGTTTTGGAGGCGTGGGGTACCTCCTAGTGCAGAGGAGTGCTGGCAGCTTCCCAAGGCTGTCGTGAATTTGTTACACCAATGGGGCCATTTGTGTGAGCAGGACGAAGTATTACATCGCCGGGTGTTTCGCTCTGATGGGGGCGAGGAGGGACTTCAGCTGGTGCTGCTATTGCAGGTTGACGTTTTAACAGTTACACCATGAGCATGGGCACCAAGGAGTTGAGCACACCACTGCGTTGGTACGGCAGCGTTATTGGCCAGGCCTGACATTTGATGTGGCACAATGGTGTCGAGAGTGTGACCGGTGCCAGGCGGCCAAGGACATGCAGCCTTTTCCTAGTAGCTTTATGGGCCATTTATTGGCCTCTCGGCCAAATGAAATATTGGCCCTAGACTTCACGGTGATGGAGCCAACTCGTTCAGGGTTGGAGAATGTACTGGTTATGACAGATGTTTTCACCAAGTACACTTTGGCGGTGCCTACATGGGACCAATGGGCAGAAACAGTGGCCCAAGTTTTGGTGGTGGAATGGTTTTAAGTACGGTGTTCCTGGTCGTATCCATTCTGACCAGGGCCATAACTTTGAGTCCTCCCTGGTACGGCAGCTTTGTGCTCTGTATAATGTTAAAGTCTTGCACTACCCCCTTACCATCCAGCGGGTAATAGTCAGTGTGAGCGTTTTAATAGGACTCTGCCTAACCTTCTACGTGCCCTACCTGTGTCCCGGAAGGCTGATTGGGCCTTGTGTCTCCCACAGGTGCTGTTTTGCTACAATACCACCCCTCATCAGGCAATTGGAGAGTCTCCATATTTTCTAATGTTTGGGCAGGAGCCATGACTTCCGTTGGACTTCCTTTTGGGTCGAGTCCAGGAGGTAGGGGTTGGTAGTGTGCACGAGTGGATGAGGGAACATCAGGCTAGGCTACAGGTAGCGTTTGAGGGGGCACGAGAACGGCTGGAAGCTGCTGCTGGTCGCCAGAAGGCAAAACATGACGCCCACATCCATGATGCACCACTAGAGGAGGGCCAGTTAGTTTATTTACGTGAGTATGGTGTTGGAGGACATCATAAAATTCAAGACCTGTAGAGCCCAGTGGTGTACCAGGTTGTGAAGGCACCCGAGACGGGTGGTGTAGTGTATACCATTGCACCCTTGGATGACCTGGGCAAGGTTAGGTGAGTTCATTGCTCTGCCTTGAAGACCCGGATCCGGAAGGATAGTCCAGTTCCTGCCTTGACACATCTCCCTGTTTTCAGGGAAGAGGTGCCGTCGGTAGAAGTATCAGAGGATGTTGATCTGCTGGTGTTGGTACCGGAGACCCCTCCGGTAAGTTGTGGGCCAGCTCCTCAGGTTCCTGTTTCTTGGGGCTCTGTTCTGTCACAGAGTAAGCCGGTAAGTGTTGATGAGGGGACCACAGTCTCTGTGGGTCTTGGGGTTCCTGGTTTGGTATCTTGCATACCATCAGGGCATGATAGATTGCCGGCAGGCTGGTCATGTACGGATGACATCCCCTTGCGGAGAACGGGGCAGGCCACTGCAGGCCACCATTCAAACCCGTACCGTCTACCATGGGCCGTGGAGGAGGGGGGCGTGAGAGCAGTCACTGCACCAGGCCCTACATCTAATAGGATTTGGGTTTGGTTTAGGCCGTGGGATGGAAGCCTGAAATAGTCCAAGGGTGTGTGTTCATTGGGTCATCGTCGGGACGCCGATTCAAATAAAAGGGGGTAAAATGTGGTAGGGTAAGCGATTTGGCTATCCTATTGGCTCTGCTCAGGGTATGGCTTCGGCAGACTAATAGGGTGGGAGCTACCTGACTATTTAAGGACCCTTATTTTGGTAGGCGCATGGGTGTCTTGGTGATTCAGAGTTCCTCGCTCCCCTGGCGTTTCCGGTTCCCATTTCCATTCAGGTACATTCAGGCTTTGCTCACGGTGTAATGAGGTGAACATCTCAAGGCTAATTTGTTTATTTATAGTCTTAGAGCGGCGCAGGTGGCGCGTGCATTGTGGCAAGTTGGTGCCGGAAATCGCGTTCAGTGATTGCAACATTTAGCCAGTGGCTGAATGCTATATATGTATGTCGAGCCGTGGTACCCGTGAGTAATCATACAACTTCATGTCTGGTGTTTGTTCAACCCAATGGTAAGTACACCTCTCCCTTTTTCACATTGGGTCTTGGTAGATTTAGGTTGACATGCCAAACTTTGTGTTAAGGTGAGAGGGGGGAGTTGAGCATCTAAGTCTTCTCTAAGACAAGTCCCTAGCCGAAGACACAACATGTGACTCCGCTGCTGCTGTTTTGCGTCATCTGACTTTTGTTTCACCTGAATTGGTTTGCTTCATGGTTTTATTTATTGTTTTGCTTTACTTAGTGTTTTGTTTTACCTCATTAACTTTAGTTTTGGATGTATGTTTGGTTTATGTTCTGCAACCACATATAGTATGAGTGTCTAAGTGGTAAATTAGTATTTTCCAGCCTCAAACCTGTTTCAGGTTTGTTGTTCCACACAACCCCCTTACTTTTGAGAGGGTGTATGTTGTGCCTTATAGTCTCCATGCTATAGTGGCTATATTTTTCATTTGTACTGTCTACCATAATTCTGGTTCTGCTTAGGTGCTGTTAACTGCCTCTATTTCATGTGGTGGTGTTAATGGGCCTGGGTGATCTAGCCACCCCCCGGTGTCTGTAATTTGTTTCTTTTTGTTTATTGTTTAGTGTCTGTAATTTTGGGTTAACCGGTGTCTTCTTTCTCTCCAGGAACCAGTGAGTCTTGGTGGGACATGGGAGACTAGCTACATTTATTCGGTGGTGTGTGCTCAGTGTGCCAACACAACAACTTCCTTAATGTGTAGGTAGTGTTTGATGATTTTGGTGTGACTTGCAGTGGGTTTGGATGACCTCCTGAGCTGTGGCTGGCCTGCCTTGTTCCCCCCAAGCCTGGGCCTGGAGAAGTGCTTAGTTTAAAAATCCTTATTGTGCTTCATGGGAGCATGATTTTATATGTGTATGCTAAGTTTTAATGATGCTTAAGTGTCATAATAAAATATAATTTTTATATTCATACTCGCGTCTCACTCTCCTGTTCCTTGCCCCGATTGGTAGTACTTCTGTGTGCCTTTATTTGGGAGTATTTACCTGGTTCTCCCCCAGGGTGACGTAGTTGGATTTACTAAATTTGGGATAAACGGTTTCCCTCCACTTGGAAACGCCACATTATGGATGTTACAAGTGAAATACTCCTTAAATTACAGAGCGTGCTTGTGGCCATGATTTATATCTTGGTGGGGATCAAATGTCCCCATAAGTATAAGAATATTTCAAAGGACAGTGTTAATATTGTGAGGGCATTTGATTGGTCCTCACAAGGACACAACTAAAACAGGCAATAGGTTTCCTTTTGGTTACTGAGATTAAGGCTGGGTTTTGGGTCAGGCAGTGGAAACGTGTGTGTATGTATATGTGTGTTCATAGTTATTCAAAGAGTGACTGCACGTCCACCAAATAGCAACATTCTTTAAGTTTCCACTTTTAAAAACCATGTGAATTATAGGCTGATAAGATATGCAGTCAGTATTAAAACCATTTGTATAATGACTCCCTGACTTGAGACAGCATATGAAAGATAGTTTCCGCATAAAACACAATCTGACATTTCCAGTAAAAAAAAAATTAAGTAACTTGTGTTTTTAATACGTTTTATAAACTTCTAATGCCGCTCCATTAGTGAACTGCCACATTACTATTTCAGCTAAAGTGGTTGGTTCTAAAACAAACTGTTTTACGATGCTTTTGTGATTCAGCCAGTGCAGGTTAGCCTGGGATAAATAAAGTCTCTGTTAATCTGGGATAAATTAAACAGTGTGACTCTCAATTAGCCAAACCCTCTGAAAGTAACCAAATAATCAGCTGACTTAGGGACATTATGTATAATATGTTCTGTGTAATGAAAGTGAAGATATATTACTGGCCATAAATGTTTGCTGTGTAAACAGTCCCTGTAGGCTGTCTATTCGGATTTCCACTGTGTACACACAGTAATAAATTTGTTTGCTAGGTGTGAAGGATGTCTGCTGATTGCACATGTTCAGATCTTTCTGACCAAACTCCAGGCACACACTGCCCCCTTTTGGACATGAGAAGTCTCAACAATTTGTTAAAAGGCATGGATTAAGTCAATCCACTGCTACACTCAGGGGAAAAAAATGAAATGAAATCTAGAAACTTTAGGGGTCTTTGAACTAGTGGCTGATCCTCCATAGGGTCAGGCAGGGCAGCGCTCTATAGTATACAGTCATGTGAAAAAATAAGTACACCCCATGGAAATTTTTTTAATTATTTATTTACTTTTATTTATTTTACATATTTGGACAGCAATCATTTGATCCCCTTTGAAACAGTGCTTATTAATTAAGGTGATGCACTATCAAATAACGCATAAAAATGACATTTTGTAGTAATTTTCACAATTTTAATTAACAAAAAAACAGATCAGTCACACGGAAAAAGTAAGTACATCCCTACATTTATCACACCTTCAAATCCATAAAATTAGAATTAGGTGTTCAAGACTGGGTGCCAGTGATTAAAACCTGCTCCTCAGTCCAATACAGTAACACAAGCATTTGTGTAATAACTACAAGATATCCATACACATATAAAGTATTGGCATTTCCATTAATACTATAGTTACCTCCACACCTATGTCCTATAATTTTTTGTTTGTTTGTTTGTTTTAAATCATCCAACCTTCCTAATAGTTTTAGCTCAGATCCACTCACAATAAACCAGCAGTAAATACAATCAATTTAAAATGCTTGTAGCTTATAACAACAAAAGAGAGAGAAAAAAAATGCTTGTAGCTTATAACAACAAATATTCTGAAATAGGGCAACAGAACTGTGCCTAACTGCAATAAAAATAACAAAAATAACCATACAGTAAATCCAAAGCACAGCTGGGAGCTTAGCACTCAGAATCAGAAGATGCATTTGGAATCTGCAGGAGTCCATAAATTTACCCATCGGCACAAGAGACTTTGTTTTCCAAAGCAATCTCTGCCATAAGGACTGGGGCTGCTCATAATGAAAAGAGACAAGGAGCTTGAAAGTGGAATGCTAAGGGAGGAAGAGTGTTATTACAGTGCATGGGAGCTGAACAATGTGTGTAAACTATGCATGAGCAGCCTTTTCCCCCCCCAGTATGCTCACTGGGTGCAAAATGTAAGCTAAACCTACTGATCATATACCAAGTGATGAAAAATATCATCATCAAATACCTTCAGAATTCAAAGAATGATATTTATTGTTTGTCAAAAAAAAAAGAGAGCGAAAAACGCTCGACCCATGTTTTCTCAGTAATTCATGCAAAAATAACCTTTAACTTGTTTTTATTTTGTCAGCCAAGAACGGAATGCTGAGACTGCAGTGGGCACAGACTCACCAAAACTGGACAGTTGAAGACTGGAAAAACATAGCCTGGACTAATGAATCTTGATTTCTGCTGAGACACACAGATGGTAGAGTCAGAATTTGGTTCAAACAGCATGAATCCATGGATTCATTCATTGGAAATAACCAAACAAGTCACCATGGGTAAGGGCTCTTACTGGTAGCCCACTGTCCCATATGCTTAGTTTGTGTTTCAACCAAAGAGAAATGATCTCTCAGTGTCACTTGAGCCTGTGTGCCAAAGACATAACCAGGCACCAACCCCTGCTCACCTGTAAGATGAGAATGGGAAAGAGAATAAATGTGATGACTTATTGTAAGCTTCTATCAGGGAATGCTCTGTCCAGGGAATACATCAAGAAGTGTTATGATACCTTGTGGCAAATTTGATATTTCATGGTTTATGCTAGTTCTTGAAAGAAACTGCCCTGGTGTCCAGAACATAAGGAAGTAGAACGGCAGGTTATGAATGTATCCATGCTGGCTGCATTTGGGTTGCTCAGGTTGACAAGAATGACATTAGTACCTACTTACAATTGCTAGGCAAATTGTACAATAACTGCATTAGATTGTGCGCTCGTGCTGGGCCCCAATACCTTAGGCCTTTGTTACTCCTTATTCTAGATCTTTCTTGTGGCATCAAATGCAAGTAAGTTGTAGTTACCAAGTACAAAGCCAATATTTACACTTATAACAACCACACACAGAAATCTGTTCCGTTAACCCCCCCCCAAAAAAAAAACAAAACAAAAAAACGCATTCACAGCATCTCTATTTAGATCAACCAAGTCTCTGGTTTCCTGCTCAGCTCACAATAACATGTCACTAAATTTCCCCTAGGTGTGAATGTGTGTGTGAATGTGTGTGCATGCTGCCCTGTCATTGTCCCATTGTTCCTGGGGTAGGCTTCATATCCACTATGACCCTGACCATGATAAAGCAGTTACTGATGATGAATGGATGAATATCCTGGTGTGATACTGAAACAATCTTAAATACACAGATATCACACAAAGATTATGTACAAATGTTGGCCCTGTCTTATTTCTACAAATCCTATATGGTCAACTCTCAGGGTTAGATTTAGCTTATAGAAAACATCAGAATGTTCATATACGGTGCCTCCAGAAAGTATTCACCCTCTAGTGAATATTTTTCATTTTGGAGGGCTGTTTTGGAATGGCAAATTGAGCATGACCTGAAAATTGTTGTTCACCAACATTCTTCATCTAATTTGGTGGAGCTGGAGAAAACTTGCATTGAGAAATGGATGAAAATGCCAAAATCAAAATGTACAGAGCTCATAGAGACACATCTGAGACAAGTCTTCTGGCCACAGGTATAGACTACCCATGTGCAGAAAGGCCAGCTATGGTAGGAGTTTTGTTCCTATGGCTATATGAATGTTAAACACATAGGTAATCATCCATTGCGATGCCATTTTATGCTCTGGCATTCATTGTATGATACTGATGCCCCCCCTCCCCTTCTCCGCTCTATGTCTGTGATTGTTTTGGTGGTTAATATGTATTGTATGGTGTTGTGTTTATGTTTTCTATGCACCCACGGTGGAAACACATTTTATTTCCTCTTTGAGGACAAATACACTATCTATCTATCTATCTATCTATCTATCTATCTATCTATCTATCTATCTATCTAAGTCATTGTCTTCATTGCTGCAAAATGACAGTTCACACTAAGGAGGTAGATTGTAGATTTTTTCCGTAATATTTCTGAGTAAAATTAAATTTTATTTCTGTTGAGAGGAGTAGCACAAAAAAGAGAGAGAGAAATAATCATTATGGAGTGGGGTGAATACTTTCTGGAGGCATTGTGGATGTCTGTTTTGGTTTTGCACATCCTGACTACATGACCCATACGTTTACAGTAAAGTATCCAGAAAGAAAAGGAGGAAACGATGAAAAGAAGAGGGACAACTGCTGATAAGTCAGGAAGGCTCAGAGCACTCTGAGGACTTCGGGCAGGTTGGGCGCATGACGTCATTCAGTAGGAGTTCAGTTCCGCGTTGGTTCTCTGCTGCAGGAGCTGAATGAAGTTGACAGGCGGCCAGTGTTACGTCTTAAAGCCTTTACGGTGGCGTTAAACAGCGGCTCTGAAGACATTCCGGTATATCTAATTTCTCACCATGCTTACACGGATGAGATCCGCCGTTTCCAACATGATCGGCGGCATCATGGCTTCTGGTGGTGCAAACGAGGAGAAGGAGAACGACGGCGGTACAAATCTACCGCCGAGATTCCAGTACTCTCGACCTGATTTCCTCGGCCTGTGTGCTGATGAGCTGCAGTGTTTCACTGATCACATCGCAAGACCGATCCTGGACCTCAAGGAAAGCACCCGACTGCCCTGGTCCACTGGCTATGCAGAGTAAGCAGAGGCGTTCAGCCTTCTTTCTTTCAGCACTCTAGGTTGTAATGTTTTCTCTGCAATGCACCTGACGCGTCTCAGCAGATATTTATCTTCTTCTTCATGAGGTTAAAATGTGCAAAGTGCAGGAGGGAGCTGTAGCAGCACGATCCGATCAGACACTGCTGTATACTACTGAAAGGCATTCGCAGTGGTAATATACACAACAAGATGTGGAGAAACATAGAGCATAATTATTAAGCCTGGCGCAAAAAATGCTGACTTGCTCTGATTTATTTTTAGGAAAATGTTCAATATACACATAATAATAATATGCTAATAACAACAACAACAACAACAACAATAATAATAATAATAATAATAATAATAATAATAATAATCATCATCATCATCATCATCATAGTAATAGTAATAATAATAATGCTTGGTTATTGTTATCATTCTTCTTCTTCTTCTTCTTCTTACTATTATTATTATTATTATTATTATTATTATTATTATTATTATTATTATTGTTACAAGGTGCTCTAGCTTGTTTGTTTTGATTCTATAACCAGCTGTAGGTTGTTACACAAAATCTGGCCAAGTGCGCATTGCTGCTCTGCGTCACGTCATCCAGGTTACACACGCACACACACACACGCGCGCACACACACACACACACACACGTTGTTGTTATTGTCTATCCTTTACTTTTACTTTATTTTACATTCTCAACCGTTTTCAATACTTTTTACCTATTGGAACATGTGGTGTATCAAAGTTCTGAATTCTGAACTAATGTTTACTGCACATGGCTACATGGTGTTAGTCTGCATCACTATGAGAGGCAATAGACCAGAGGAGCATGCCACTGCAGGCATTTTCAGCTTGTAAGCAGCTGGTTTCTTGGCCACACTAAAAACCACATTTGTGTAGAGAATAGCTCTACACTACAAATACCATGATGCTTTAATAGAGCCATTAGTGGATGGAATGATCAATATATTGACTGACTTGGTGCTAGTGAATCCTTAAAAGCTACAAATGCATAAGGCATAAGTAAGATGTGTTTTTTTGGGGGTTGTTAGATCAAGTAAAAAAATTGCAGATACAATTTTGCAGTCCTTTGCAAAGCTATCCAAAGTTATTATGTTTGATCACCTTTATCCTATGATGAAACATTTCTAACTATTCTGATGGGAGTGCTATCTTCAAGGGTGACAAAACCCACAACTAAAGGCCATGAATGCTCACTGAATTGTTTAATGAGTTCTCACCTCAGTTGAAAACCTATTGGACATTTTGTACACTTTATATTGTTTTTTCAACAGCTTCCTCAGTCACATGCAATCGGGTCAGTCTGCTATGTTTATGTAAAGTTCAACGTCAAACAAGACATTCTAACTTTTATTAACAAAAATCCTCCTTCACCCTGATTTTTTATAGTACAAGTGCATCGCCAAAAATTTTAATATCTGGGAAAAGTTCATTTTTTCCCGTAATTTAATTAAAAAAGTGGAACTGTCATAACGTCTAGCTTCATTACACATAACGTGAAATATTTCAAGCCTTTTTTTTTATTTTAATCTTGATGATTATGGCTTACAGCTCATGGAAATAAAAAATCCAGTATCTCAAAATTTTTTAATAAAGAATTTATAATTCAGAAATGATGACCTGAAAAGAGCTCTAATCAGCTAATTAACTCAAAACACCTGCAAAGGTTTCCTGAGGCTTTAATCTCTCAGTCTGGTTCAGT
>JANDJT010000041.1:8223811-8248353 GCA_024331685.1 Stegophilus panzeri | reverse complement strand
TGATAGAGTCCATGATGCCATGTATCCTAACAAAATGTCCAGATCCTCTGGCAGAAAAACAGCCCCAAAACATTAAAAAGCCACCACCATATTTAACTATGGGCAAGAGGTACTTTTCCATATGGCTACCTCTCTGTGTGCACCAAAACCCACCACTCGAACCATCTTCTTCAAAGTGCATTGAGACACTATAAACACACGTCCAATTCCAGGCTGATTGTCATCTCTAAATTGTCCGTAGTGTGCGAGCGTGTATGCAATTATGCCCTGTGATAGGTCCATCCCCCTAGACCCCCCCCAATTCATCCAACTGCAATGTGGGCTGTAACATGTTTATACAATATAATACAGAATAACCAAAATTACCCCATACTTTGTTATAAAAGTTGCCAATAGCACATATACACACTTTGCCCTATTTGATATGTGGTCAGTATAGATATATAAGGAATTAATACATCATTGTATATATCGGTATACAGTATGTGTGTGTGTGTTATGTACTTGCATTAAGCATGAAGAGGAAGATCTGTATTTCCACTACTGGGCACTCTTCGATGGCCATGCTGGTTCGGGTGCTGCCGTCTTTGCGTCCAAGCTCCTTCACCTTCACATTGAGGAGCAGTTGCAGAGTGTGCTGGAAATCCTGCAGAAGCCTTCACTGCAGCCCCCTACATGTCTCGGTGAGGAGACCAGCTTGCATGTTCGCCCGAGTGGAGGCTCATCACAGCGAGCGCTGTCCAGAGCCGCATCACTGAGGGGTGCTGCGGGAGCACCAGGTTCACCCAACACGCCAACTCCACGCTTCTTCATGGAGAAGAAAGTGAAGCAGGAGAGCCTGGTGATTGGTGCAATTGAGAATGCTTTCAAAGAGATGGTAAGTTTTAAACACAAGGATAGACTTAAGGTAGTGATTAATTAGTTTTTCTTTTTTACTTTATATCTTAGAGCTGTTTAAACCTTGGCTAAGAACATTTCGATGAATTAATATAGAAAACTTTTTTCCGTTAAAGTAGTAAACATAGCTGTCGGTTACTTGTGTACAGCCACTAGATGGCAGACATAGTTTGAATTGTTTGCAGATGTTTAGACTCTTGTACACACTGGCTTATTAACGAACATTTTTTACTATTATGGAATTGTGCACCTGCAGGACAAACATATTGCCAGAGAGAGGAGTGTGTATGATATCTCTGGAGGGTGTACAGCTTTAGCAGTTATTTGCTTGTTGGGGAAGCTTTATGTGGCCAATGCAGGAGATAGCAGGTAAAGTTCTTTATATTTTGCATCATGTAATAGCAAGCTTATAATTGTTGCTAAGCATCATTGGTTGCTCTTGAACATTCAAAATGTCTGTTGTCCTCCTCTTTCCCTAAATTTGTGGGACACTGAGAAGGATGGTATTGCCCATTTTGCTGATCTGAGACTAATATAGCCTTGCTTCATACAATGTCAGAGTTTTATTTATTTATTTATTTATTTATTTATTTATTTTTTAGAATTGTATCTGGTATTCCTCCTACTGTAAGTCAATGACAATGACAAAGCCTGAAGTCAAATTCTGGTAAATTATATTGTAGCAACTGCTGAATTGTTCAGCCATGATATCACACACTATAGCAATGGGTGGATCCTGAAACACAGGATCTTGTACACATTCTTATCCTGTGCCTGGTGCATCTTTCACCGCATGACCTTGATTTATCTTAGTTTACCATGAGCTACAGTAAGCAGTTGTGCAGGGTAGAAGGTCACTCACAGAAAAGAGAGTGCAGAAAAAAAAATATATATATATAGACAAACAAAGGTAATACGTTCCCAACGGTGTGAGCTGACCTGGTCTGATTCTACAGTACTCACACACATACTATATACTTAGAGTATGAAAGGAATATCCAGATGTAAAACATTGACTCACACCAAGCCAGGTTTGGTGAGTTCAGTGACCTTTCAGATTAGGCTTTTATATTTTCGCCCAGGCACAGTTGTGTTTTCTGTTTCTCTGCCAGGGCCATAATTCTGCGTAGTGGGGAAATCATCCCAATGTCAAGTGCCTTCACTCCAGAGTCAGAGAGACAGAGACTTCAGTGTTTGGTAAGAATGAAAGAGCAGAGTCAACTCTTATCAAAAAGTCCCATACAGAAAAATGAATATGATAAGCTACAGTATATAATATAAGACAATTTTTGAGGAATTTAATGTTATCAATTCTTTTTGTTATTGGACCATACTACTGGCAATAGTGAGACTTTTTTAAGGCTGTTTATTATTGTAAGTATTGTAAGTGCTGAATGTCATTTCCTTGAAATTTGAATGACAAGGCCTTAGGAAAACAAAGATTAAACCTTAGAATTGTAACATTTGCTTGATTTTACCTGTATTTAGACAGCATTTCAGCCATATGATGCAGTATTCTGTAGTACAGTTTTAGTATTGTGACAGTACCAGCCTTTTCGGTGCCACCAGCATTCAAACTCCATTATGCATTATACAAAACAAGACCAACAACAACAACAACAACAACAACAACAACAACAACAAAACAGTCATTACCATTTTTAATGGTAATAACATCATTGAAAATCCCCACCGCAACTGGTCTAACCTACTGTTTACATGTTGCTCTGTTGTCCCTAATCACATCTATCAAGACTTGAGATTACATGTTAATCTCATGTTAATCTAAGCATTAATAAGGCTTAGTTATTGGTTTGTGATTTTGCTTATAACAAAAGTAAAGGGTGAAAGACAAAGCCTTGTCAAGCCTTATAAAGCTATAGGAAAAGACTTTAATATGGCACAGGAAAAAATGATCCCTGTAACATCAGCATTGGTGTGCTACTATTAGATGAACACTCAAAAACTAGAAGGGCATCAAACAATATTTAATATGATTTGGGACATTTTAAAGAAAAAAATTCATTATTAGACATTGAACTATATTAAAATGGTTTAAACATTAACCAAGGTATTCACATGATCCAACACTCTTGATCCCAAACTAATAAACCTTGTCTAGTGTTTGATTTTACACACAGCTAGGTCTGCAGACATATTCTGATGCCATAGTTGGTCATGTACTGAAGGAATTTCATTTAACAAACTGTGCAGTAAGGCAGAAGCAATTTTCTAGCACTCACATTCCAGAAATCATTCAAATCAATGAAAATCTTTGTTAGTTAGAAAACAGATCCCAGAACTAGTTGTGCATAGATTCATCCAAATTTATCTGAGTGTAGAACAAAAAATATAAGTAGAACCCATGACCTTTATAAGTTTACACATTTTTTTTTTCTAATCAGGCTTATATGCAGCCTCACTTGCTGGGAAATGAGTTCACACACTTGGAGTTTCCTAGAACAGTTTGCAAGAAGGAGGTGGGAAAGAGAATGCTGTACAGAGACTACAGCATGAAAGGCTGGTAAGTGGAAACCTTACATTTAATACAGATAATTGTATCGAGGTGACTGTTTTCAGTGTGTTCATTGGCTAGTATCCGTCACAATATTAAAGGCATTTACTATCTACCACATCTCTATATTGCACGAGTCAACTGTAGTTGTGTTTGAAGTTATTATTTAAGGCAAGACAATACAGAAACGAACGATTTTGGTCACATCAATCATTTTTTCCAGATATTTGGCAATGACGTGTAACATGGCTAGTCATAAACTGTAGTCATAAAAATGTCTAAACTCTAATATGTTTATGTAATATGTTTATTTCACTGATTTTATCCACACACAACCACTACATCTGAAACTTAGCACCTTTAGCTTTAGCTCCACCCACTTGGCATAATCACATCATGCTGATATCCATGAAACGTTTGGTTCCTGCTAGAAATATGAAGGTGAGCCTTTGTGAGATATCTGTCAGTTTATTTTGATAAAACTTATAAATCACATTTACAAGTGTGGAAATACTTTTAACTGACTTGTTCTCCAAATTAGTTTTTCCTTTAGTACTGGGTCTGCAGCCCATTACTCCCACTTATAAAATATTTCTATTGTGAAATAGCCATTTTGATGAAGGATTTTTAACAATCTAAATTGGAAGTGTGACTTGGATTAAATTTTTTTTGGATAACATTTTATTCCCCCACCTAATAGCACCTTCAAAAATGCTACATAGAACATCTGATTTGTTTTTTTGAGTTGTTTTTTTTTCTTTGTTCAGAACAAAATTTTTATTCCTATCCATATGTAGAAGTATTACAGGGGGATTTCTCAAAATGTCCATAACTGTTGGATTTTATACTGAAATTGAATGTAGTGTGATACATTACATAATGTCTTAAAACTAAATTAAGTCGAATCCTCAAACTGAGGCATTCTCAGTTATTCCTAGTTAATAGACACATAATGTCGTGTCAGACTGATAGACCATATTCTAGCAGCCAGAGGGGCAGTCTGATTACAAGATCCCTGTGGGGTCTGAATGCAGTGAAGAACACCTTATTAAAATATTGAAATGAGGAGGTGAGGGAAAGATAGATGCATACATGCTGGTTGCATTGACTTGAAATAGACACTAGCAACTGATGCAGTTGAACAAATTATCGCACAAAATATGCTGTTAGTCTGACAAAATATCTCCAGTTGGTTTAAATATAACTGATATTTTTGTGTAATTCCTATTTGAATAAATAATTTAGCTTTGCCATGCTTAAAATCATGTTATGTCTACACTTTCGGGAGATTATGCTGTGCACCAGCACCAAAGTGCTCTCATTAAAGGGCTCTTTCTTTGTGCAGGGCATATAAAACTGTGCAGGAGGATGATCTGAAGTTTCCACTGGTTTTTGGAGAGGGGAAGAAGGTATGAGGCCTACTGATGACAAAATTATAGGTCTGTCCTTTGTAGTAAGACAAAAAAAAAGAAAAGAAAAGCTAAACGGATCTAATAACAGACATTCTTTAGCTGTTGTGGCTGACTGGGACTTTCCTGGATCTATAGCTGGACCTATAGATATTGTAATACAACAGAGAAGACAGATCATAATGCTAGATATAAGAAGCAAAATTACCAAAATATATAGGTTCTTATGAACATGATAGTGTCTATTAGAAAGGAACATCAGGTTTGAAAAGGTTTGTTAAATCTGATCATTGTTAAATCTGATCATGTCTTCTGATCAAGACATAAGACATTATGTCTATAACAGGTATAGACAAACCCTTATCAGAGCCAGGTGAAACACAATATCACATTAAGAGTACATTCAATGCAAAAGTATACATTTCCTGTTTTTTCAAGCCACATTATTTAATATATTAACATGCATGAAATGAGAGAATTAAATTTGGTTCATAAAATGGAAATTATATCATTGTACTATTGATCAAACACTGTGGTAGAAACGTTGTATATACTGTGTTGAGTATTCAATTCAATTCAATTCAGTTTTATTCATATAGTGCTTTTAAACAAAGGACATTGTCCCAAAGCAGCTTTACAAAAATATATCAATTCAGGATATAGATTTTAAATGTATGAATGTATCCCTAATGTGCAAGCCGGAGGTGACGGTGGCAAGGAAAAACTCCCTGAGACGACATGAGGAAGAAATTTTGAGAGGAACCAGACTCATCTGGGTGACACCGCATAGTGCAATTATAAATAATTCCCTTCTATAATGGTGTACTACATGGTCAAAAAGTGCAACTGGAAAATTCATTATAGTTTTCACATGAAGTTTGTTTTGTTGAACTTATCCAGTGGTTACTGATGGAGACTTGAGTGCAAAACTGTTTGTGGAAATTGCAGTCCTATAGTCATCATAGCAATTGTAGTCCTAAGCCACCATAGCATAACTGTTCGTTTGAATTGAGGTCTAAAGCCATCTTTATGGTTTTTAAGTGGTACCATCCTCAGTAATCTCAATGATCTTCATTCAGTATTTGAAGTGTTTTGTATTGGGACACACTATAAAATATCATGACAGTTATTTTATACATAAGAGTATTATGATGGACAAGTCCGAACGCTGCATATGCAAGAGTACTAAACAGCACTTTCTCCCAAGTGCACTATACATATTAAAAATCTCTCACTTAATAATGTTTTCAGCTTTCTTCTCTATGAGCAACAAGACCAGTCTTATAATAGAAATCATACTAAAGAGAATAAAATGTGTAAAAATATCTGTGTCTAACTAGAGGAAGCAAGCTAGTGAACATGTAGCAGAAAAGTGGTCCTAATACACAGGACTCATAAAACCAGAAAGAAAGTAATGTTTTTAAAATAAGTATTTTATTAGTCAAAGTTGAGCGTAATGATGGAATGTAACTCCTTTACCTGTATCTTCTAGAGCTTCAGAGGTAGTGCTAATTTGATTGCATAAATGTAAACGATGTAAATGACAGAACGGTCAAGTAGAGTTGTGAATTGTGAGCACTCTTCTGGTGTCGCAGGCCCGGGTGATGGCCACTATTGGCGTTACCAGAGGATTTGGTGATCATGATCTACAGGTTCATGGCACGGGCATCTCCATTAAACCTTTTCTCTCCTGCAGTCCAGAGGTAGTTTCTTTATCTTTACTACATTCTATACCTAAAAGAGTATATCAGATGTGTATAAAGTCTGTTAAGGGATATAAAATGATTGTAAGGTATATTCCCTGTCCTTTTTTCTGTTGTACAGTTTGATTGTTAGTTGCCAGGCTATCAGAATTATGTCCTTGCTAACAATGAGATCATTTTTAATGTAAATGACTTGGCAGCCCTTTAAACCCATTTAATTTTAAGCAGATGTGAACCTAACCATAAGAAGCTTGTCTTCTCTCGAGGCACTGTAGTTCCTGACAGCATGGTGTACTCTCTGTTCTCAGCTTGCACTCTATCCGAATTGCTTTTGATCTTCAAATTGTAAATGGGCAGAGTTCAACCACAGTTCAACTACATAAACACGAGCAAGACTCAGATTCTCTTTTTGATCTTGAAAAAAATGTTAACTTACTCTCACCCTGAACTAGAACTGTGCATTCGAATATATTCATGCCACTGACACTTCATTTTGCATTGGGGTCGTGCTGTGGAATTTTATGATTTACATAAGTAAGTGTAGCCGGACTTAGATGAACGGTAGATGAACTTTGATATTGATAAAAGAGCTCACTTTTTGTGTTTGTAATTGTGTTTGCGCTCAACCTGTGACCCCGACCAGGATAAATCTAAAGATAATTGAGTGAATGAACGTTTGTTCTCAGCCAAATAGTTGGAAGGAAAAGTGCATGAGAAGTGCAATATCTGAACCTTTTTGAAGTACTGTATTTAAGATCCATATTTGAATACAAGTTACAAACAGATCATTGATTTTCATTTCCATTTGAATGAAACTGTGATGTATGTGTGACGTGCTGTTTCCAGGTGAGAGTGTACAACTTGGAGCAGTTTGAGCATGGCGTTGACGATGTCATGATTTTGGCTACAGATGGCTTATGGGATGTTCTCTCCAACAAGGAAGTGGCTGAGGCACTTACTAGTTTCCTTGGAAACTGTGATCCTGACAACCACCACAGGCAAGTTCTCCAGTATGGCAAAGCGTGCTTGAGGAAATGGCAAGAGCAAACAATTACTCACTCTGCATTTGGTGTCTATAAGTAGCCAATAGGCAACTGGGTTTAGTGTCACTGTGAACATGAATGAATGATCAGTTATCGTAGTTCTTTGCCATATCTCTTGCATCCTAAAATACTTCATCTGGGAATTACCTCAGCGACTAACACTCACAGTTCTGCTCCTGTATATACTGTATGTCCACACTTAATTCAGATCATTAGAAATATTTGTAGTTGTGTTAGAACAGGGAAATTACCAAACATTGTTGTATATACAGGACAAAAGGTGAGCACTTCAGGTATGATGTACAGTACAGTACATTGCATTGTCAGAAACATGGTAATATTCCTGATGATACATTTGCTAGTTCATGATGGGTTGGGCGAGCTAATACTCTACTTCAAACATACTATAGATAGTGGTTTATAAAATTTTTAGTCACTGACATCATGCATGCTAGTAAAAGTAAAGTGACTTTAAGAACTAAAAACACATTTTCTTTAAATAAGCAATCCATCGATAGTACCTAGGCACTTATTATGTCCTTTATTATTGACAGTTTGTCTGTATATCTCTGGCTATTTAGGTATACAATGGCAGCCCAGGAGTTGGTGATGAAAGCTAGAGGGGTATTTACTGAACAAGGCTGGAGGACAACAAATGGTAGACTGGGTTCTGGTGATGACATATCTGTTTACATCATTCCCCTAATATTCGGAAACGGCCAGCCACAGTCAAGGTGACCCACGGAGATACATGGATCAAAGAACATTTAATGAGGTGGTTTAAACCATTTAGAGGCTTTCACTGGCTGAATTTCGACTTATGACTGGAGTTTACATTTGATTAAACATAATTTGATACCATATGGACACTAAATGTCCATGTTCTACAGAATCTACTGGTACCATCAAGGACCGGTTGTTAATATTGTTCAAGTCTTCCTCTTGCCTTCTGTTTATGTTTTGTCTTAACACAGGTAATTATTTTCTTTTTTTCCCCTCTTGTCCATTCTGTGAATGGAAATGAAAAGTGAATCCTTGGAACCTGTGTATTTAGAACTGTATTTGAAAAACTGCCTTTTCACGGTGCTCTCTCAAATACACTCCGAGGGTCGATTTCTCAATATGTTTTACAGTAGCACAAAGCTGAAAAGCACTTTTGTACTGTACAATATAGGGAGCATGAATGACCTCTACAGCTAAAACTAAGGATTTTTTTTGTTGTTGTTTTTGTTTTTTTGTAGTAAACCACAAGACAGTAAATTGTTAAGGGACTGAATTTACTCTGATTTATTGTGATTTTGTCTTTCATCTACTTTCTATAAAAACAATGCTACACTCAAAAAATACTGAAGCCAATAAACATGTCCTCAATGAAATTTTTATTAGCATCAATTAAACTTTAAACTTACACTACACTAGTGGTGAACATTGGCATTTTAAAAAGTACGATCGTTATATCTTTCAGGCCTCAGGACTGTTTGTTAATATATACTATATTCACTTAAAAAATTTTTTTTACTTACTTTAAAACCCAAAGGTAAATATTGATCATCCTGTGCTTTCCAAAATATCCCCTCTAACAGAAATGCTACAGAGACACCAAGCAAAAATCATTGCAATAACACTATGCACCATTTGGAGTACATTACTAAGAATACCTTTAGGTTTGTACTTTATAGTGTTGATGCCCTAAACAAACCATGTTGTCACTGGCCTTAGTCTTTTTTTTTTTTTTTAAACAATAAAATTCATTTTAAATCTGTAAGTATTGCCTTCATCTCCAAACCCTTTCCTGTCCTAGTACTCAGCTTCATACAAAAGATATTGAATTGGTGATTTTTAGTGTTGAGTTATGTGATTTGCTGGGCACCACCAACACACTACCACAGGAGATAAGCCATATGGTCAGCCTAACCCTGGTGCATCTGAAACAAGGCTTATTTGGGAAGACCTGATGGTATGTTCGTAGTGGACATGGCTCTCTCTCTATCTCTCTCTCTTTTTCACTCACTCTCTGAGTGTATAATCACACCGAGCACCAAGTGTGGGAGGACGGATCCTCAAGGTCACCCACATGCTCACTGGCATGACGCCCAAAGGAGGGGCTCGGAGAAATCCTTCTGTGGAAAATGGACACTTCGGCTATAAGGACCCACATTGTAAATATGTGTCTACTTGAAATAAGACAACTTTTAATGACTGATTGTATGTGTGTGTGTGTGCGTGCGTGTGGATGGGAGGAAACCTCCGATTAATTTAATCAGTACCAAGAATTGGTTAGAACTGATTAAACTATACTACAAACAAAATGGTAAAGGTACAGCCTATAAGAAGAAGTTAGATCACCATGATTAGTGTTTTGGAGGTCAGCTGATTTCGACCAGGAACCAAAACTGGATTCAAGGTTCCACTGTATAAACCAACTGCAGACAGACAGACAAATAGATAGACAGACAGACAGACAGATAGATGTAATAATTTTTAAATGTAGTAGTAGTTCGTTTAGAATGAACAGAACATTACAAACCAATCAGTCCTTATAACAATCAAGATGTCCAGTGTGGTTCCAGCTGTTCACCAAATGTACCCATATGCATTATAGGGGAAATAATAAAAACACGTCAAAATCAACCATAGGCTTATACATAACACATGCTATTTTAATGGGGGGGAAAAAACCCCAAAGATGTAATTATATTAGTAATGAAAAAATAAAACACTAAATACCTGAATCCTAGTGCTTTTTCACATTAGCAAACAACACCCACATTATTCAGTTTAACCTGATCAAGTCGTCTTTCAAGAAAAGCGGATTAATTGAGGAAGAAGTATCCTTTAATGAGCGACAGAACACAAGAAGAGATTACACAAGACACATGTTCAGTCTTCTGCTGCGATAGGCTTACGTGCAGCGCAATCGTACACAATGTTCCGCAAAACTGCTCCATGACGCTACTTTGTAGAGGTCCAGTGTGTGAAGTTAATGACCAGCACTAGCAAGGCAGTAGCTTGCGCAGTCACCTCCATAAGCGGGCAATCTCACATCCCATCCAACAGCACAAACTACTACCTCAGCTAGGACATGGCACTCTGCAGTCTACACACGAGCTGTTCCACTTCAGAGGATCTCAGTAGAATGGAGCTGAGGCTGCTGAATAGCCTTGATAGCCTTGCTGTACAGATGGAGAGCACACCTACGTACGTACGTACGTACCTTCCTTCCTTCCTACCTCCTCCTCCTCCTCCTCAGTCATGCCGAAGAGTTGTAGATCTGCGTAAGCAGTTGTAGAGCGGACTACGCGCTTTCAGACATGCCATTGGCTCAACGTCTAGCCAACCAGATGAAAGAAAGCCCCGCCCACTCCATTTCGTCATACTAGAGTCGTGAGACTAATTCAAGCAATGTAATGCACAAAATCAGCTGAGAAAGCCATTCAGTTTTACTTTATGATGCACTTAAGGCAAATCTTGGACTGAAACAAGGCTCAAGTCTGTGATTTCAAGCAGCAGAGCTGGATCTTGCTTACACAAAAGCAACACCAGCATCCACCTGGAGAGAAAATGTGTATTAGAGTTATTCTACTATGACTATTCATTAGTGGTTCTGAATATTTCTCAATAAGTCATGGACCCTTAAGCATACTCTGTCTGATCCTTGCAGAACCCCCATATAATATGTATATACAGTACTACATACTAATATATAACTATAGTAGACAGTTGGGTTCAAAAGTCTGAGACCAAACCAATTTTTTTTTTTTTTTTTTAAATATTTAAAACAAAGTAAATGTTCAATATCTTGAATACTTAACATTCAGGATTCTGCACTAGTTCTAGGTTTGTATTTTTAAATGAAAGAAAATGTGTGATATTGATCATGTTAACTGCTTTGTACAAAAAGTCCTATTTTCTTCATGTCTAATCTCTTCTATTGAAGCATGTGTTTAGATGACTCTCTGAATCCAGCTCGAGGGCACAGTGTCATTAAAGCAACAAAAACAAACAAACAAACAAACAAACAAACAAAGAAAAGGGACGGACCAAATACCTAGAAACTCAGAAATTCATGTAAATATGAATTTTTCACTCAGGTTGTTGTCGGTAGTATAATATGTAATGAAAATTGTTGTATTAAATTAGAAAAGAATGCAAAATAGAAGCATTTTCACCAGTGCTGTCGGACTTCATATTGCATTAACATTATCAGTGACATTTTTATATACTGACATCAATACTTCACATTTCACAGTGACACAGACATTTCATTTCAGCCAATAATGTTGAGCTTGAAATTGTATTTTTTGCCAGTCTGTACAGGAGTGAGTTTTTTTTTTGTGATTGTTATGGCCAAAAATGCTGGATATTGTTGTGGCTTTTATCAACATTTGTGATGCAATTTGCAGAATTCTTTGTGCTGAGGGAAACTACTTGAATTGGCCAAAAAAAAAAAACCAAAAAAAAAAAAAACCCAGTGATTTGTTGGTAAATGAGACCATTGAGCTGTGCTCATGTTCCAAGAATGTGAATCGAAGAGGGCTTTGGCTGAATGCATGTTGCGATGATGTCACATGCTGCGTCTTGGTCCAAATCTGTGGTAATTTTGAAAAACTGCAAGCCCCTCTGAATAATGCAAAGTTTCCTTGGTTTTGCGTGAATTTCTGCGATCGACTGTCTTGCAGCCAGGAATGAACAGTAACATACTGACACGTTTTCTTGCTAACATTACACTCAAGTTGATTGTCACTCTGAATGATCATTTGTTTATTTAACCCATCAGTGTTGGACACAATGCAAACCTTGTGCTAATAACATCACAAACACAGATCAAGGGTGCTCCAGCATGAGCAAGCTCAGCTACGTTAGTGAGAGAGTTGTGAATGCGCATGACTGAGCATATAGGTTCATTAAAACAAAACAAAACAGTAAGTCTGCAGTCTTATGAAATTAAATGCGCCTGAAAATGTATTTACAGTATAATTCGAAATCCACTTACCACTTACAGATATTTTAAATATTTTTAGAAACAATCCCACAAACGAGGGATCCACATACTCCTGGTTGAGAAACTCTTGTTTAGATCTTCAGTCCATGGTAGGGCATCCTGCACACACATTCATATACTTATTCACACCTAGGGGCAATTTAGATTAGCCAATTCACCTATTGGCATGTTGTTGTGAGGTTGGAGGAAACCGTCGAAAGAACAGGTGAAACTCTGAACAGAAAGTAACCCAAGGTCAGGATCGACCCAGGGACCATGGAGCTACCACGCTGTGACGGTACCCGTTGAGCCACCATACCAGCCGCAAAGACAACTGCAGATTCAAATTGCACACTACAGTGAAGCAATGCTTCAGCAAATCCCTTCTGATATTGTATAAAGCAGCATTTAAAAAAGTAACTAAATAAATTTGGTGTTCATAGAACTGTACCATTTATTGTACACACATAGGGTTACATCCCTTCTCCAGCTCACTAGAGATCACATGGAATGTTACAATCAGATCTTGCATAAAATCTTTTTGCAGTTGAGAAAATGTCACAAAAAGACCATTTTTTTTTATTAATCACTGTATTTTCTAAAACCATTCTTCGGTTTGAGATCATTCATGTTGAATACGTGATTCTTTGTTACATCATTAACACTATCACCACACACTGTATATTAACTCCTGTCATGGTAAAGAAATGTCTTTTTTTGGGGGGGGGGGGGGGGGGGGGGGGGCGAAATCAAGAAGAAAAAACAATGAACACTGCAAATGTTATATAGCGGAAAAACGCATTATTACTGTCCAGCCAGCCAATTATAATGTAATTTGAGCTACTGTTAGAAGAAGCCGAGAACAGTGACGCCATTGGCAGTAATGGATTCCATGAAAACAGGCAATAAAATGTGCGCTGGGGCAAAAACAAGTCAGTGTGTGTGGTGCGTCACATTCATGGTTCTGGTTGGATAAAAAGCTTGTGGGACGTAATGGATCATGACTCGCCGTTCTGCACTTTGGCCACTGGCGGCTGCATGAAATCTTTGAAAGGCCCCAGAGCCTCCTTCAGAGCAGAGCTGACCTCAGGAGACGAACAAGTGATACATTCTACCAGAGTGGGGTAGAGAGCGATCACCTGAGCCCAGGTATTCCCATCCACTGCAAAATATACATGCAAGCCACACAGCAAGCGGTATGGAGAATGAGTGAAAGAAGGGGAGAGAGAGAGAGAGAGAGAAATTCAGAAGATAAGGAAAAGAAAAAAATAAAGATTAAACATGACAGGGGTGCATCCAAAAGTAGAATGAAGAGCAGGAAAAAAAGAGAAATAACAAATTAGCATTCCCCTATGACAATACTAATATATACAACATATTCAAATTCTTTATATAAAACCCTACATTAAAATGAACACATTACATTTACATTTACTTACACAAAATTAACAGTTGTAAAACAACACCTAACAGTTCCAAACCTAGACAAGAAAAAGCAAATGGTTTACGTTAATAATGAAAAATATACTTGCCATTCTCAGGCTTTGTCTTTTTGAGGGAATCCATGAGCGTGCTAACAGCTTTTAAAACAAAAATGATTTCGGTCACTTGTTGCCTAAGATAAGAAAAGAAAACACGAAAAGATTAGTGTCACACAATGCACATAATATCCATAAAATCAGAGGCTGTGACACCATGAACACACAGTGCAGTAAAGAATGGTGCGTGACAGTCTGTGAACCCTTTAAAATTTTCTGTATCGTTGCAGGAATACATAAATTTCACACAAGTCCTAAAAGTAGATAAAGTGAACCCAATTAAACAAATGGGACAAAAATATTATACTTGGTCATTTATTTATTGAGCAAAATGATCCAATATTGCATATCTGTGAGTGGTAAAAGTATGTGAAGCTTTGCTTTCAGTATCTGGTGTGACCCCTTCGCGCAACAATAACTGCAACTAAACATTTCCGGTAACTGTTGATCAGTCCTGCACATCGGCTTGGAGGAATTTTAGCCCGTTCCTCAGTACAGAACAGCTTCAACTCTGGGATGTTGGTGTGTTTCCTCACATGAACTGCTTGCTTCAGGCTCTTCCACATTTCTTTTGGATTAAGGTCAGGACTTTGACTTGGCCATTCAAAACATTATCTTTCTTCTACTTTAACCATTCTTTGGTAGAATGACTTGTGTGGTTAGGGTCGTTGTCTTGCTGCATGACCCACTTTCTCTTGAGATTCAGATCACAAACAGATGTCCTGACATTTTCCTTCAGAAATCGCTGGTATAATTCAGAATTCATTATTCCATCAATGATGGCAAGTCGTCCTGGCCCAGATGCAGCAAAACAGGCCCAAACCATGGTACTACTAACACCAAATTTCACAGATGGTATAAGGTTCTTATGCTGGAATGCTGTGTTTTCCTTTCCCCAAACATAACCCTTCTCATTTAAACCAAAAAGTTCTATTTTGGTCTCATCCATAAAACATTTTTCCAATAGACCTCTGGCTTGTCCAGGTGAGCAATGTTCTGTTTGGAGAGCAGTGGCTTTCTCCTTGTAACCCTGCCATGCACACCACTGTTGTTCAGTGTTCTCCTGATGGTGGACTCATGAACATTAACATCAGCCAATGTGAGAGAGGCCTTTAGTTGTTTAGAAGTTACCCTGGTTTCCTTTGTGACCTTGCAGACTATAATATGTCTTGCTCTTGGAGTGATCTTTGCTAGGTGACCACTCCTGGGGAGAGTAACAATGGTCTTGAATATCCTCATTTGTACACAATCTGTCTGACTGTGGATTGGTGGAGTCTAAATGCTTTCGTTACCTTTTCCCACCTGATGAGCATCAACAACTCTTTCTCGGAGGTCCTCAGAAATCTCCTTTGTTCATGCCATGATACACTTCCACAAACATGCGTTGCAAAGACCAGACTTTGATAGATCCCTGTTCTCTGCTCACTCACACCTGATTTCAGTCATTGGGATGACAGAAAACACCTGAATCTAATTTTACCTTCAAATTAACTGCTAATCCTAGCAGTTCACATACTTTTTCCACTCACAGATATTTAATATTGGATCATTTTCCTCAATAAATAAATGACCAGGTATAATATTTTTCTCATTTGTTTAATTGGGTTCTCTTGGTCTACTTTTAGGACTTGTGTTAAAATCTGATTATAATTTAGATCATATTTATGCAGATAAAATTCTAAAGGGTTCACAAACTTTCAAGCACCACTGTACATTTAAGATTAAAAAAAGATAATGGAAGCCAGTGAGAAGACTGTTATCGGTATGGTTCAAGAGTGAACTCTCTCTTTTAAAGTCATCGCAGGACTCCGGTGCATATTTCTGTGTGTATGTGTATGTCTGTTTGTGTAGAATGACCTGGGGAGGGGGCAGCGGCCGCTAAGCCTCTCATCTTCTACGTATTGGCGCAGCACGTCCTGAGCTCTGTGCAGCAGCACTGAGAGGGCCATGCGGGAGATGTAGCCTTCCTGTGGTGTGCTCACTTTGTTACTGAAGGAGAACTGTAACAGTGTCTCGAAACACACCTTAGAGAACTCTTCTCGCATACGGATATCAATCTCTGCTTCTATAAGCACCACAACATGAGAGGATTTTACTACATCGTACATAGCAATAAAAAAAGATATTAAGATATTAAACAATAGCAGCATTAACATAGAGCCGTTAAACAGGCTACTACTTCTGATGCAACTGCAGAGTTGCAAAATCACTACCACATACACTTTAGTTTTTATTATACAATACCAAGTTTCTGGCAGTCACATATATTAAACATTAAATATCATGTTAGCATATTTATAATGTCAATGTCAGTATAATGTTAACATCTAAAATGCCCCTTAGTGTCCAATTTATATTATTTTAAACTACACTGTATAACGCTAATAAAACTGCAAATAAACTACATTAATAACTGCCATTGAAAAATGGCTTGATACTTTATGCTATTCAAACTATATAGCACACATACCTACAGTATATGCATACATACATAGATAGATAAATGTATTCCAAACACTGTGCCTAATGTATCCTCTACCTGTAAAGGAAGAGGGCTGAGAATGGATGGACCCTCTGTTGAGCATGGCCATGATTTGACTGACAAACTCTTTGGGGAGGAAATTGGCGTATGGCAAAATCTCTGTACTGATCAACTGCACCACCTAGTGGACAAAACACACAAAAACGACACCAAAATCAATAAAACTAGAACGTTACTAAACTTCTCAGATGCAAAACATCTCTATCTATCATCTCAAAAAATATGTACACCCCATGGCAATTATTTTATTTTTTACATATTTGGACAAGCAAACATTTGATCCACTTTGAAAGAGTGCCTATTAATAAAAGTGATACACTATCAAATAACACATACAATTGACATTTTGGAGTAATTTTCACAATTTAAATGAACAAAAAAACCCCAAAAAACAGATCAGTCACATGATAAAAGTAAGTACATGCCCACATTTAATCACACCTTCAAATCCATAAAATTTGAATCAGGTGTAGAAGATTGGGTACCAGTGATTAGAACCTGCTTAAGGAGTGCAGCTGGAAACTGACTTATTTATACCCCCTCATATCTAGTGTCTGGTGTTCCCTTTGTTATTGAGGCGTCATCATGCCAAGATCTAAAGAGTTCTGTTAGGCCTTCAGAAAAAAGGTTGTGGATACTTATGAGTTTGGCAAAGGATTTAAAAACATCTCCAAATTATTTCAAAAACATCATTCCACAGTAAGAAAAATCATGTACAAATGGCACAGATTACAAATGACAGGACTGGCCGTCCCAGCAAATTCAGCCCAAGAGCAAACCTGATGTAAAAAGAAGTCTCCAAGAACCCCCAAAATTTCATCACAGGATCTGCTAGCAAGTCTTGCAACTGTTGGTGTCAAAGTACATGCTTCTACAATCAGAAAGATATTGCACAAATTTGACCTGCATGGGAGGCGCGCCAGGAAAAAGCCTTTGCAGGACTACAGTGTGCCAATAAGCATATAGACAAAGGCCTTCTTGAATAATGTGCTCTGGACAGACGAATCAAAGATAAGAGTTGTTTGGCCACAGTAACAGCAGACATGTCAGACCAAAGACAGCTTTTCAGGAGAAGCACCTCATACCAACTGTGAAGCACAGTGGTGGAAATGTTATGGTTTGGGGTTGCTTCACTGCCTCAGGGACTAGACAGCTTGCATTCATTGATTCAACTATGAATTCTGCATCATATCAAAGAGTGCTTGAAGATAATGTGAGGCCATCTGTCCAAAAGTTGAAGTTGAACCGAATGTGGAATTTTCAGCAGGATAATGATCCTAAGCACACTAGCAAATCACACCAAAGGAATGTCTCAAAAAGAAGAAATGGAGGGTTATGGAACGGCCTAGTCAAAGCCTGAATTTGAATCCCATTGAAATGTTGTGGGGGGATTTGGAACGGGCAGTACATGCAAGAAAACCCTCGAACATCTTGCACCTGAAAGAATATTGCATGGAAGAGTGGTCTAAAATTCCAGCAAGCCGATGTCAGAGACTGATGGTCAATTATGCAAAACGCCTACAAGAAGTTATTTCTGCTAAATGGGGCAATACTCGCTTCTGAGGCCAAGGGTGTACTTACTTTTTCCATAGAAGAAGATCACATCTATTGATATTTCTGTTGAATAATTGATTGAAAAAAGCTATTTTTCCTTGTGCTTTTGTTCAAGTACTAGTAATAATAGTGTCAATAGGCACTGTTTCAAAGATGATCAAATGTTTAGTAGTTATTTTATATATCTAAGGAGTGTGAAGTAGTGTGTTTTTCATATTCAATATTGGAGACTAAGCGTCCACTTTCAAACAAGCTTACATTCTCCAAATCATTGCACCCCTAAGATTTTCTGGTAGAGAGAGTGTTCATTTATTAATCTTTGTGTTGTGATGCTTTTGGAAAACTTGCTCTGATATTTTTGACTATGAAGTTATGCAAGACATTTTGTCTGTGAGTCTTCACTGGGACTGTGGCTTAATGAAGTGTACAATTTTACCCTGTGTGGGTGAGACACAGCTAGAAAGACACTGGTAGGGCTAAGAAAGATTAGTGGTGGTATGGAGGCGAGCCACTGCAGAAGAAGCCCACAGAGGATCAAATTTGAAGGCTTCTACTAAACCTTTTTTTTTTTCTCACTCCCTCTCTGGCACTGGCACATTGTGATGAGCAATTCTTCCTAAATACAGGCTTTTACACACACACACACACACACACACACACACACACACACACACACACACACACACACCACCCACTCTACTCCTTGCTTGTGACTGCAGGGAGGGCATTAGATAAGTCAGTCCTCTATCTCCAATGTGACTAGTGCAACAACTCCCTGTCATCATGAAGCTGTCATGGTGTTGTTTGGCCTGAACCTTCACACACATGGGGGTGTTTGCTCCCACACCTACCTGCTGTTTGTGCATGTGTATGCTAGTATTATATAGAGACAGTTTAAAATTGCTCCATCTCCATTTACCCCCTTGTTCTGTTTTTATATCTGCCAAAACATGTCTGAAGTAATTCATAACAGCATTCGTGGCGTTATTTCGATCAGTGTTGCAAGCCTACCATGATGCCACTTTCCCTGGCAGCCTTTCTTAGCCATTTTATTTGGAGACCAGCCTTTGTGCATTGTGCACTGCCAGCTGGAGCTGCTTGTGTGCCATTAGTCAGGACAGCTGCTGCTCTCTCCCTGGGAGGAGGACACTTATGCACTAACATGCAGCCATACAGACTACTCTCCCTCAGCCTCAATCCATCAAGCTGAGAGAGGCGAGGAGAGGAAGAATAAAAGGAGGTCGCGGGCGAGTACTATGGGAAATATGCATTCACTTGTTCAGTTAGTGAGGCCAAATGGAAGGCCTCTTACAAAGAACCCTATTACATTTACAATTCACATTTATTTAGAGATTGTGGTTATTGCAATAAGGTGTTATTACACCCACATGCCTTTGTTGCTTGTGTAAAAAAAAAAAGTGCTTAGTGCAAAACAGCAGCTTTTTAATAGGGCAGAAAATATACCTGACCTTTTGAGCCTATTTTTGGCGCTCGAGTCATAAAATGTTCTAATTAATTCTGCAATGACTCTATTCATCCCTATTGTGTATTGCTAGGAACAAATGTTCTTTTCTAGAGCAGTGGATTGTATGCAAGGCAGAATGTGCAGTCTAATGAGTAGAAAGGTGCAAAGTTAAGGTGTAAACATTGCAATCAAATACCGTTGCGGTCAGAGGTTTACATACACTCATCGTGGACATGAATCTCATGGCCTTTCAATCATTTCTTTGAACTGTTCTCTTCTTTTTACAGAAAACCCCAAATGAATAAAAACTTATGAACCAAATGATTTTTTTAAATGATTATTAAAGATGTATGTTGTACAATCATTCTGCCGCAGAAAATGAACAGTTCAAAGAAATGATTGAAAGCCCAATATTGCTATGACATTCATGCCCAGGATGAGTGTATGGAAACTTCTGATGCCAGCAAACAGGCAGTGCTGTAACTGTTAAAGAGCTGAGTGAAAACATCTATTTTGCATCCACTCATTTATTTAATTTATTGTAATATGCATATGAAAATTACAGCAACATCTAAAAGACGTGGGCTGAATCTATATCGCTGAAACTGGGCAAAAACTATGGCTCTATTGCAATAGCAGGTAGTTGATGAGTAGAAGATAAAAACACCCACTCAGGCTCCATGTGTTTACTTCATTTACTGAAAATATAAACTCTGATTTGCTCTTTTTTTTTTTTGCTTTGTAATATGTTGTTGAGGTGCTGTTATATAGGTTAAGACTTTGGAAGAAGAACATCACAAAAAAATGTTTTCCTTTCACAGTGGGTCACCTTTAGAGAAAGTAAAACATCCTCAACTATGCAATTTCTGAGTATCTTATTTATTCATTTATTCATCCCCAGATGGCATTTTATCCTGGTTAGGGTTGCAGTGGATCTGAAGTCTATTCCAGGAACACTGGGCGTGAAGTGGAAATACACCCTGAATGCGATGGCAGTCCATATCAACAGTCCCTCCAGGATTTTGCGATGGTGGAAATTAACTCAAAATCTAGAAAATATTCAGAGGAGCTTGCAATTTTTCAAAAATTACCACAGATTTTCCCGCAGGTTTGGGCCAATACGCGTCATGTCATGTCATGTCATCACGACACGCATTCAGTCAAAGCTCTCTTCAATTCACACGCGTCAAACATGAGTACAGCTGAAAGTTCTCATTTACTAACAAACCTCACTGCGAAAGACCGTGCAGGACAATTTTGTGAAATTGCAGTTTCACCAATTCAAGTGGTTTTCCGCAAGAAAGCAGAAAAAACTCCGCAAATTACATCACAACTTTTTTTTTAAAAGCCATAGCAAAATCAAGAATTTTTGGCTGCAGCAATAACACAAAACTCAGCAAAATCCTGTATGGACTGATATCAAGGCACTATGCACACATTCATTCATACACCTACTGGCATGTTTTTGGACTGTGGCATGAAAACGGAGAACGCAGAGGAAACCCACTCAGACATGGGGAAAACATGTGAAACCAGTGACCCTGGAGCTGTAAGGCAGAAACACTACCCACTGCGCTATCTTGTTTAATCCAGGCTATACATATTTCAAATGGCTTGTAGAATTATATGCATGACCTTTATGAGCCCTGTTTTAACATCATTACTGGCATCATGATGGGCAATTTAACTGCATTTTTCATGTCTCGCGGACCTTATTGTTCTGACAAAGTCTACATGCTGTCAAATGACTTGTTTTTGGGTTTTTTTCCTTCAGTTTCTTTTTTATTTATGGCATCAGAAAGCTCAGTGGGATTATTCGCTGCAACATACAGTCATGCCCAGAGGCATCCAGAGAAAACATAGTTACATAGTGAAACAGCAGAGCATAAGAGGAAGAAAGACAAAAGCTGAAACTCATTCATCTTCTCAAAGCTCCTAGAATAACATACATTGAAAAACATTCTGGTTTCTTTCTCCCTTTACTCTATTTTTCTTCCCAATAAATGTCTCAATCTGTCTTTCTTTCCTCTGCGCACCTCTTTCCTACCCAAAGAGGTGATTATTTATTTAGTAGAGTAGATTTTTTTTTTCTTCTTTGAATGGTATCTGTGTGGAGATTCAGGCATGTGTTGTGGGGTTGGTTTGGATTTGAAACTAAGATGTCAATCATAGAACAAACAGTTATTAGACAAAAAAATAAATAATAATAAATCCCCACAATGCTGTTATATCAGTATACATGTGTGAATTAGTACTAGTGGACTAATCTGTCTTTTAATGCATACTAATTAATTCTGTCCCATAATGTAGCAGTATATGCATGAGGGCTACCATAAAAAGGCACTGATTGCAATATTCACACATTATGACAGCTTCAGTCTCATTAAAATTGATTGATATCTAGTGCCTCTGGAGAGGTTTGTGCTGTAAGTGCCATTGCACTGAGTGTATTATTTCAGTTGGATTAGGAAACACTTCATGTTAATTTATTTTGGCTGAACTGCAGGAGGACAAGCCATCTGACCAACGCTCCTCATCACAGTCATAATGTATTTTATTTGCCTTGGCGTGAAATGAAAGTGACAGATTTATTTAGCACCTGATTAATCGGTAAAGACAAATGGAATAGTGTGTGTACATGTGTGAATGTCTCTGCAGTAGAGCTCCCAGAGCTCACAAAGCTCAAAGATTTTTGTAGTCATTTAAGAGCAGTGAGAACAATATGAGCTGGATAGGAAAATTGAAAATATAAAAATAGTCTTGTATTTATACGAGTCCAAGGAGTTGTTTGATATTCCAGAGTATAAGCCTCTTCAGCTCTGGATGGTGTGTATGGATTTCCCTGCAGAGATCCAGAGATCTAGGACACACACACACCCAGACACACATTTTTGGCGTTTGGAACTTGCTCTGCTGGGCTGTCAGCAGATGTGTTCAGGTATATCAGCAGTCCAGGTGGCTAATGGCTTTGGCTTTCCAACACACACTGGGTCTGGAATTTATATGAACATATCTAATAACATGCAGGTTGAAAGTGAAAATGAAAACACAAGTTGATAAAATCGGTGTGAATTAAATCAGCACTGTTTAGTGTTATGGTTTAATTCCTGAGGGACCAGTATGGCTTGTATATTACCCCACATCTCTCTCTTTCTCTCGTTCTTACACACACACACACACACACCCACCCACACACACACACACACACATCGGCTCTGTCCCTGAGCTTCCCCAGCTGTGCTGGCGCATTGTACTGGGAATAAAGCCTTTCAGATATAAGAGTAAAACAGCAGCCTCAGGGAACCAGACGTTCAAAAGTTCATGCACTCAACAACAGCACAAGGCTTAACAATAACAGCAGAGCAGAATGAGGAGACCTTAACATGGACCACGGTGTCCTACCTTCTTCCAGTAAACAGCAGAAGGTTAAATTCAACCAACAGTATGAGGAACACATACAGTACTAATCTAAGTTTCTTTCTCGGAAAGAGAATGGTACTCTGACTCATGTAGTCATTACCGACATATTTACACTCAGTGCCAGTTGATCATGTACAAAAAAGTATCAAAAAGATGCATTTAAGAGATATACAATTACTCACTGTAGCCCATCTGTTATATTGCTGGCTCTGCTTTGCTCATTCCCTCAGTAAAATAAATAAATAAATCAGTATATGACCAGCACTGAGCAGATGTTATTTGGATGGTGGACCATTCTCAGAATAGCAGTGTCATTGACTACGTTTACATGCGCATCAAATTCCGTTTAAGGTCTACATTCGGGTTGCAGCCATATTCCGAATACGATGTTTATATGCGTAGAGGCATCGGAATATTCCTGTACACATGGTTATTATTATGGTAAGTACAGTATGGCTGAGATGCTATTCCTAAATACCTAGCATACAACTAAGTATCTGTTAGCACCCTCAATTCCTTGCGAACATATATCTCCTTTCAGTGGATTTTCTGAATAAGGTGTTTACATGGAACAAATTTCCAATGAAAACAGGCATATTCCAGGGGTGGGATTCAGAATTTGGAGAATCAGAATATTGTCTTAATCTGAATCGGGCAATCGGATTGTAGCATTTACATGACTCAGTACTAATTAGAATACTGAATTTGAAGTTTTTGTTTAGAAAACAAAAAAAAAAATCCAGCTAACAACAGTCCTGTGACCGAAAACTGATAATGATGAATTTTGTTAATAAATGATTATTAACAAACACTGTGCATGAAAAGCAATGGTCATGGTCAGCTGTAGACCTAACATCAAGTTCATATATACATATTATTCAGTAAGTACAGTTAAAAACGTATAGGATGTGGGTGAAACAGTGACACAGTGGGTAAGGTCCTGGGTTAGAGCTCGGTTATTGTCTGTTACAGAGTTTTGTCTGTTACATCTCCCTGTGTTCGTGTAGGTTTCCTCTGGGTTCAGCGGTTTCCTCCTGCTGTCCAAAAAACATGCAAGTAGCTGGATTGACTATGCTGGATTGCCCCTGGGTGTGAATGAGTATACAATTGCATGTGTACATGGCGCCCTGGCATCCCATCTAGGGTGAGTTCACTCGCCTTGTACTCAGCACTACCATGATAAAACAATTACTGAAAGTGAGTGAGGGAGTAAGAGAGGGATGTCATTGTGGACCCAACAACACATCTTGAAAAATAAAGGCGTTTGAATCCTAACAATACTGATAGCAGCACCTAACAGTCACACACACTACACCATGCCACCACCATTTTCTGTGTATGTAGCTTATAAATACATAACGATATATATATATATATATGTGTGTGTGTGTGTGTGTGTGTGTGTGTGTATATACATATATATATATATATATGTGTGTGTGTGTGTGTGTGTGTGTGTATGTGTGTATATATAT
>JANDJT010000041.1:8192381-8222608 GCA_024331685.1 Stegophilus panzeri | reverse complement strand
CACACACACACACACACACAATATGGCCAAAAGTTTGTGGACACCAGAACCAGCTGTAAGCAGGTGTAACATGTAAGCCGCGAGAGACCGTGTGATAATTGGTGCAGAAATAAACATAATTACCTTAATGATGTGCTCTAAGACTTTCTCAGTGATAACAGCCTTGTGACAAGCAGTTTTTTGATACAGGTCTACGACCACCTCAAGAGACCTCTCAGCAAACGGCACATAATTTAAGGCAACCCACTCAGCCTATAGAAAGACAGAGACAGAAATATGGGAACAAGCAAATAAATAAATAAATCAATCAACAAATACAAAAGGCATTTTGTACATAGAATCCGATAACAAAACCAAACAAAAAGCCTGACATTAATTAAAGCAAAGCATATAGACAGACACACACAAACATACATAAAATCAAAACCTTATAATACATTGCCCTACAGTGGGATAGAGCTATACAGCAACTGACTAAAAATATTTTGGAGTTGTTTAGGCTGCACACACACAAGTAAAAAAAACCAAAACAAAACAATGTTGGTAAAGAAAAAGAAGAACATAAAGATGAGTGTAAACTATGGCAATGAGGCAAAAAGACAAGAGGAAGTAGTCTTGTACGTCACAAGTTTTGCCAGTGAACTTCATTATGCTGAAAGGGGACAAAGAGGGGTGGTAGAAACTCACCGGTGCAAACAGTTGGATCTATAGTGGATCCATATGACAAGTACAAAAAAAACAAAAAAAAACAACAAAAAAAAACAGAATGAGAGAAGAGTGGTCAAATATTACCCGTTTCACATGGCAGCAAAGATTAATGACAGAACACTGCAGACTGAAATGATCAAAGTATTGTGAAAACCACAGCCTTACAGTAAGGTAAATGAAGTAAATGAGGGAGGAAATAATCAGGGCCAAGATTATGAGTGACTGTGTTAAAAGAACAGAAGTGAGTTGAAAAGGGTGTAGAAGAGAAAGAAGAGAAAGGGATCAAATAAGAGAGAGAATGAGGTGACGAAACTCTGCTTCCTTAACAATGATGACGTCCTGAGAAGGGATTTTAAAGTGCAAAGTCGTTCGGATAAGTACAAAGAAAAATGTCCCAATCATTACCCCAATCCATTACAAATTATCAACCACATTCAAAGGCAACTCATACGGAGCCCCTAAGGTGAAGGGGGAAAAACTGAGATGGGAGGAAAATTTATATTTCAATGCTTTTGTGTTCCCCTGATATAGTTAGATTTTTTTCCAAGAGAACACAAAAACAATGTGAAAGAACACACACACACACACAAAAAAAAATTGACAGAACACAGCATTTCTCAGGGGAACACGAAATTTTTGCGAGCGAAAGCAAAAGCACTGAAATATAAATTTTCCCCCCCATCTCATATTTTTTCCATCCTCATATCCCCTTAGGGCCTCCATAAATTCACAAGACACTATATGAATACATAAATACTGTAAATGCTCAATATTTAACCAATCCCAAACGAAATATCTTAGTTCATGTAAAAAGAAAGCTAATAATTTGACAAAACATTAGTAAGAACTGTAGAAATGGGTTGGTTTGTTTATATTCATTCGATTCAATTTTATTCATATAGCGCTTTTATTGTTTTGTCACAAAACAGCTTTAAAAAAATCTTGATTCATGCCATTAAAAGTAATAGGAATTATTCTGTGCGAGATTATTGCAGAGTAAGTTATATGGTGTGGGGACAACACACTAACCTGGTTATATTTAGCATTAGCCACATGCTTGGTTTCCATTTTGCCATACTGTGGTGGCTTGCAAGAGAACTCAACAAACTGCAGGAGCTGCTCAAAAATGGCAGGGTACATCACCTGCAGCGTCTCAGGGCCCACACAAATTGCCTGCGAAAATATAACTCATAAATGTACATGTGCGTGCATGTTTATACAGGTTTTTGTCCATTGATATAATGGAATACTAAATAATGCTATATCTACACCTATCCTTAACTTCAGTAACTAGCATGAAATATTTTGGCTCTTTTACTTTTTCAAAAAGCTGTATATTTTGTGATCTTATTTTTTGTGAGGACCCGTTGACTGGAAGGTCAATTGATGTTTATTTTATCATTGTGAGGACATTTGGTCCTTTTTGGTCCTCACCAAGGGCTAAATACATGCACACGCACGCACGTACTTCTCTACTGACTGTAGTAAGATGTGCAATGGTCAAAATTAAGCATGTTTCATCTGAAATGGAATAAACTCCATATCCAAATCCATATCCATGCAATGGAAAGGAAAAAAAAAATTCGAATCTTTGTGGCACGATATCGGCATCAAAATCCTCACCTTCTGTAGCACATCGAGCGCTGTGAGAACAGCCTCCTGCAGACTGGTGAGCACTGCCTCTGTATAGGAAGGCAGAATGAACGGTGAAGCGTCTGAGCTTATGGGTACAGATACTGCTCCGTGCAGGATAACGCCCAGCTTACGCAGGTCCTCCATGCTAAAGCCACCTGCTATGTGCTGGTACAGAGCAGGGAAGATCTGGATCAACGCCGTCAGAAATGGCTGACTGGGCACAAATGCCAGTTTATCAGCACTGCCATTTGGAGGTCGTGTGCACTCTGTGCCCGTTCGGTACCATGTGCTCCAAGCTGACCACCACAGTGCAGAATCATCCAACTCTTCCCCAGGAAGAGGAGGCTGAGGCTGGGCATTGTAACGCTGAGCTAGCCGATCTGCTAGAGAGTCTGAACGAGTCAGGGGTCTCCCAGGGCCTGAGGATGTGAGAGAGTCCACCATGGGGACAGGCGGAAGGTCCACAGAACCCAAAGAGTCAGGTTTTTCCACATCTTTAACCGGTGTCACTAGTTGGAGAATTTCCTGGAAACTCTTGAGAGCAGCCAGAGAGACTTCATTATTTTTGCTGAGAGCTGCAGACTGGATGTGGTCCAATAGCACCTCCCATGCTTTGAAGAAATCACCTACATGAGTGTTTTTTGGAAAGAATTAGCCACAAGAATATATATTCAATAAACATGATAAGACAAACTGACATAGAAAAACAAAAAAAAAAAAACAGTGACTGTGCTCATTCTCATCGCTAATCTGAGAAGAAAAATGATCATCATCATAAATGCTGTTTAATTTAGAGCTGCATCTGGAATTTTACTATGTGCAACAGGCTAAGGCACACAATCTTTTTAAAAAAGGTTAGATCTTGTATAGATGTTTACTGCGTCAGTAGAAAAAGGCACATTTAATATTTCCAACTGTTCATCCCCCCCCAAATAAATAAATAAATAAATAAATAAATAAATAAATAAATAAAATTTGGAGACACCTGGCCATCACAGTCATATGTGGGCCTTCCCCACTCGGGGATGAACTGGAATGCTGTATGCACCCCAGACCTCCTCACCTAACATCAGTGCCTGACCTCACTAATGCTCTTGTAGCTGAATGAACACAAATCCCCACAGCCACACTCCAAAATCTAGTAGAAAGCCTTCCCAGAAGAGAGGAACTTATTATAACAGCAACGTGGGGACTACATCTGGAATGGGATGTTCAACAAGCACGTATGGGTGTGATGGTCAGATGTCCACATACAGTAGCAAACGAGATCCACAAGATGTGGCATGTTCTCCAAGATAGTTGAAAGAAAAAAGAAAAAAAGAAAAAAAAAAAAGAAAAATACCAGTCAATTTCCTTATAAATTTGTACGATAGTATACCTAGGAGAACTGGTTTTAAAAGAAAGTGGAGGTCATTGCAAATATTTAATTGGTTAAGTCTACTGCTGTTTATTTACTCTTCAGAGCCATATGTACATACATTTCATTTCATTATTCTTGACACCATATTTGCTTTCAGAATTTCTGTACAGGTTGGTTTTGTACATGCATGACGGATGAAGGCAAAGTCTCTGCAGTGGTCAGTCATATTTGTGCAAAAAATATGCTCTAATATTTGAAACAATCACCAAAACTCCACTTAAATGCCATTGTTCCAGACATTGTACCTTGGATATCAAGAATAAGATTGAATTGATACATTTTTGTATTTCTGTGTCAAAGAAATTTCTGCTCAGTTCTCACCAAGTTGCTGCAGCAGGTATCTCCTGGTGTTAAAGATTCGTGCTACACCAGCCAAGGTCAGGACCCAGGTCTCCGCCCACTGCTTCTCTGCAGTGTCACGTGAATGGTGAATAAGGATGTTTCCGCCCCCTGATTCGATCTTCTCCTTATCAGCGGTGGTAGATGACTTCCTCACACAGTCCAGTAAGTGGAAAAGCACCTGCAAATTACAGCATAGTACCGCAAAGGTAAATTCTCAGATATACACTACCAGTCAAAAGTTTGGAGACTGAAATGTTTCTCATGATCTTAAAAGCCTTTTGATCTGAAGGTGTACGATGTTTGAAAGCGGTGTTGCAGACAAAAATATAATCGTGCCAACATATTCATTTCTTTCATTAGAAAACCAACATTTTATTTATTTATTTATTTATTTTAAACGGACGACTCGGAGTGAAATATTACGAAAAGCAGCCGATAAGAGTCCAGCGTCGGTGTGAACTCCTTTAATACTGTTTAAAAAGCATCTCAGGGAAATTCCTCAAGAAATCAGTTGAGAAACGCCAAGCATACATTTCTGGAAATTCTAGACAAAAAGCGTGTCTACTTTGAAGATGCTAAAATATTAAATTATTTTGATTTATTTAGGATTTTTTTATCACAACATAATTCCTATAGTTCCATTTGTGTTACTCCAGAGTTTTGATGACTTTAGTATTATTATTATTCTAAAATGTGGATTAAAAAATAAATAAATAAATAATGAGTGTCTAAACTTTTGACCGGTAGTGTAGTTTGTAAGGGTTTTCTAATGTTAAAATATTATTTTAAATATAATATTTTTCACTGCGGTGATGGGTGTAATACGTCTCTTAAATATTAACTGACTATGAACACTAATAACCAACAGACTAGTCGCAATAAACCTTAGACCAGTTCTCAGCCATAGTCTCAAAGTTAAGACTGTAGAAAGAACAATACAAAATAAAATACTATACAATGTGTCCATGTCAGACTTGCTGCTGCAAAACCTTTCAAAACCATTATAACGCTTTACAAGAGTAACAAGTATTCCATCAGCGTGTCAACAGGGTACCTTCCACACTACTATGTGCCATGTGGGTTGCTGTAGCAGGGTTCCGTGGGCAGCGATTGTTGAAAACATTGTTTGGCCTGCACTTTTTCTGACAGCTGGCCGAGGATCCACACATAGCTCTCCCAGTTTGGCATAAAGACACAACCACAGACAGTCAAACGGTGGAGCAGGATGGAAGGGTCTATTCAGAGGCTCCCCTTTTTCATGGGCCTGTTTGATCAGAATGGCTTCCTCCCTCTCCAGCTCCTCTGTAATCTTCTCTCCCCTTTGGAAGAAATAGTCTGAGATGTTCCACTAAAGAAAGGATAAAGGAGAGGTGTGGCACATGTTACGCATCTATTCGAATAAACTTGAAATGTTTTTGTTCCAAAAATATGATTTTGTGAGCAGTTTTTAAAAAGTCAGTGTATAAACGTAGTAGATGGTAGAAGTACTCTCACCAGAAGGCCTATAGAGGTCAAGCTGATGTTCAGTTCCTGGTTTTGAAGACCAAAGCTGCCAGCTACGTCAACAACGATCTGGAGGCACGTGCAAGGCATAGTGGGAAGGAAGTCTGTCACCACCAGCTGCAGGCACTGGAAGGCTGTTCTGATCAAGGATTCACTAGAAACCAAAGCAAAGATAACTTGGGAAATGGAAAGCAGTAATAAAAAAATAAAAACATCAGTTAAGATTGCCAAAACCATGCCACTGCCTAGTCTTACTGCATCACACATGTACAGAATAAACTTGTTGCTACAAACATTTGTACAGACTTCTCTTTAAGGAGATACACTCACCGTCCACTTTATCAGGATCATCTGTACACCTGCACATTCATGCAGTTATGTAATCAACAAATCATGTGGCAGCAGCGCAGTACATAAACAGTCATACAGATACAGGTCAAGAGCTTCAGCTAATTTTCACATCAAACATCAGAATGAAAAAAGGGTGATCTCTGTGACTTTAGCCGTGGCATGGTTGTTGATGCAAGGTGGGCTATTATGAGCATTAAAGAAACTGTTGATCTCCTGGGATTTTTACACAAAACAGTCTCGAGTTTACATAGAATGGTGCGGAAAGAAATAAAAACTTCCTGTGTGTGAAGGGTCTGCAGGCTGAAACACCTTGTTGATGAGAGCCATCAAAGGAGAATGACCAGACTGGTCTGAGCTGCCTGGAAGTCTATAGTAACTCAAATAAGCACTCCTTACATCCATGGTGAGCAGAAAAGCATCTCAGAACACACAACACATCAGATTGAGGTGGATGGGCTACAACAGCAGAAGACCACACATCAGGTTCCTCTCCTGTCAGCCGAGAACAGAAATCTAAGGCTATAATGGGTACAGACTCACCCAAACTGGACAGTTGGAAGACTGGAAAAAGACCAGGTGATTTTTTTCTTGGTGAATCTTCAACTGTCAGGATTAGGTGAGCCTGTGCCCATGATAGCCTCAGATTTCTGTTCTCAGCTGACAGAAGAGGAACCTGATGTGGTCTTCTGCTGTTGTAGCACATCCACCTCAAGGTCTGATGTTTTGTATGTCCTGAGATGCTTTTCTGCTTACCATAGTTGTAAAGAATGATTACTATGAGTTACTATATCCTTCCTGGCAGCTGAAACCAATCTGGCCATTTTCCTCTGACCTCTCTTTTCAACAAGGCATTTCCACCCACAGAGCTGTCACTCATGCAATGTTTTTGTTTTTTTCCACACCATTCTGTATAAACTCTACAGAAGAAATTCCCAGGAGATCAGCAGTTTTTGAAATACTCAGACCAGCCCATCTGACCCAACAACCATACCATGGTTAAAGTCAGAGAGATGACCCTTTTTCTTCATTCTGATGTTTGATGTGAACATTATCTGAAGCTCTTGACCTGTATCTGCATGATTTTTTTATGCACTACGCTGCCACCACATGATTGGCTGATTAGATAACTGCATGAATGTGTAGTTGTATACTACTGTGTTAGTATACCTAATAAAGTAGTACCTAATAAATAAAGGTGTACCTAATAAAGTAGACTGTGAGTGTATATGTGCGTGTCTCACCCTTGATCATTGCGAATGGCTCCGATGACCCCCAGCACTAGAGGCCAGCCTGGGCCAAGGCTGTCTCCTTGACTCTGCAAAATCTGCAGCACACACTCAAGCTGCTTCTGCCTGATATCAGGGTGTAGGATGTTAGAAAGCTCCTTCAGAGGGTTCAGCAACAGGAGCTGCAGTCTCTGTGAACATAACGTCACTAGATCAAGGCATCCATAAACTATCAAAGAAAATCCAAATACTATTTAATACAAATTAGGTTAAAGCTAACAGAGTCCTGGAAGAGATTAGTTGGTTTATATGACATATGATTTTTTTTTGTTCACATATTTTATTTATTTCATACTTCAAGGACACAAATGAATGATAAATTAAAGGAAAATCCTGAATAAATGAGGGGATAAATGTAAGAACATGCTTACAAACAGGTAGATGCTTAAAAACAGGTGATACAAAGCCTGATACAATTAAACAATTAGCATCCTACCCAGCACAGTGGCATGTATAAAAATGCTGAGCAGCCCCAGTTGACCCAGTGACTATAAAATAATGTTCATTATCGAGCCACAAACAGCAGAAGCTATTCTAAACAAATCAGTGACATTTGCATTTAGCCATATCTCCCCACGGTTCTCGCCTGGTTTCCCACTGAAGCTAAACAAGGTCAAGCCTGGCCAGTACCTGGGTGGGAGACCTAGGGAAAACTAAGGTTGCTGCTGGAAGTGGTACAGTATTAGTGAGACCAGCAGGGGGCACTCACCTTGTGGTCTGTGTGGGGCCTAATGCCCCAGTATAGTGATGGGGACACTATAGTGTAAAAACAGCACCGTCTTTCAGATGAGACGTTAAACCGAGGTCCTGACTCTCTGTGGTTATTAAAAAGCCCAGAACACTTATCATAAAGGAGTAGGGGTATAACCCCGGTGTCCTGGTGAAATTTCCCCATTGGCCCTTATCTATCATGGCCCCCTAATAAACCCCCACCTCTGAATTGGCTACATCACTCTCTCCTCTCCACTAATAGCTGGTGTGTCGTGGGCGTTCTGGCGCACTATGACTGCCGTCGCATCATCCAGGTGGATGCTACACACTAGTGGTGGTTGAGGGGAAAAGTGATATGATCAGTTATTCTGACTGATCAGGATTATATCACTATTTCACTGCTTCTGTCAAACAACAGATGATCCTTTTCCACTGGTGAGACGCACGGGCCCAAGCGGAATCACAAACGTAGAATTTGTGGATCTGATTTGAGGCCGTGCATGAAAAATTTCATCTTGTGTGACTAGACAGAATGTGACTGTGCAACTTTAAGTAATAAACTAACACAACTAATTTAAAGTTGAAAATATGCAAATGGAGAGAGTTAAACGTTTTTCGTTTAAAAACCCAAGATTACTACACACTCACTCATATTTTAGTATCATAGACGGTATTTGTCACACTAAGTAATACATTCTTTACAATATTAGCTAACTGATGTTGGATAGTTAGCAATACAGCGGTACATAATAACTTCATAACAGTGCTAGCTGCTAGATAAATGTATTATGCATTATTATATGTCAACCGTATACAGTGGGAGTGAATTATTTCAATTTTCTATTTTAAATCCCATGTTTTTATGTAGGCTACATATTTTAATATCCCCTGCACCCCAGTTTTTGTCTCATGTCAAAATATTCTATTTTCATCTACAATGGCTTACTGCATCCCGTTACGAACAAAACATAAGACACAATACAACCACCACTAAGGGAAGCAGTGGTGCTTGAACATTTGTGAACCCTTTAGAATTTTCTAGATTTCTGCATAAATATGACCCAAAACAACACCAGATTTTCACACAAGTCCTAAAAGTAGATAAAGAGAACCAAATTAAACAAATGAGACTAAAATATTATACTTGGTCATTTATTTATTGAGGAAAATGAGCCAATATTATGTATCTGTGAGTGGCAAAAGTATGTGAAGCTTTGCTGTCAGTATCTGGTGTGACCCCCTTGTGCAGCAATAACTGCAACTAAACATTTCCGGTAACTGTTGATCAGTCCTGCACATCGGCTTGGAGGAATTTTATCCTGTTCCTCAGTATAGAACAGCTTCAACTCTGCGATGTTGGTGAGTTTCCTCACATGAACTGCTTTCTTCTGCTTCTTCCACAACATTTCTATTAGATTAAGGTCAGGGATTTGACCTGGCCATTCAAAACATTAACTTTATTCTTCTTTAACCATTCTCTGATAGAACGACTTGTGTGCTTAGGGTCGTTGTCCTGCTGCATGACCCACTTTCTGTTGCGATTCAGTTCATGGACAGATATCCTGACATTTTCCTTCAGAATTCGCCGTTATAATTCAGAATTCATTGTTCCATCAATGATGGCAAGTTCCAGATGCATCAAAACAGGCCCAAACCATGATACTACCACCACCATGTGTGAAAATCTGATGATGTTTTAGGTCATATTTATGCAGATATATAGGAAATTCGAAAAAGGTTCACAAACTTTCAAGCACCACTGTAAATTCCGACCATGGTATTTGCAGCCAGTGAAAAAGGTGCCATTATCCTTTGATGAAAAATTTATATTCTGATGGGAATGGGCTCTTCCAGAATGATAATGCACCACTGCATGGTATGATGAGCCTGAAAATGATGCAAATTATATGTTATGGCCTTGACAGTCACCAGATCTCAATTGAACTGAACACCTATGGGACGTTTTAGACTGAGGTGTTTTAGACAGCGCTCTCCACCACCATCATAAAAAAAACAACAACTGGGGGAATATCTTTTGGAATAACGGTGTTGATCATTCGAATATCATTCCAGGAGACTTGTAGACTCTATGCCAAGGCACAGTGAACCTGTTTTTATGACTCATGGTGACACAACAACCTTAGCAAGACACTTTATGTTGGTTTTATCACTGTCATCTGTCTGCAGATATCAATAGGAGGAGAATATGAATAGCAAGTTATTTTCCATGAAGGTGTAGATACCTGGTTCTGTGAAAGTGGAGGGTCATGTTTGTAGGCAAGGCCAGCTTTGATCAGAGACGTGACTGCCTCAGCTCCCCACTCCCTCATACGTGTGTTTGGATGCTGGCAGACCTGACAGAAACAAAATGATAAGAAAGATGCATCCTTTGAAACTCAGTGCATTCAAATTGTGAGAGAATTATGGTACATGTGTATATAATGTTGTGGTACACCAGTATAATATACACCCGTGTATGTAATGCAAACAATCAGTACAAAAAGAACAATATGTTTACTTCAAAACTAAACATGGAACAAAACACAGAAACAATCAAAGTGCAGGCAATACAATATTGATAGGCGAAAAAAAAAAAACATGCAGAGCGTAATCTAGTATGGCTTAAAATGTCAGCTAATATAAAAGCTTTCGATAAAAATATTGCCGCAAAATCAACCCACTCAAAGAATAATAAGTTTGACCCTTCATTCAAGAAAAATAAGCATAGCGGTATGCATAGAGGATCAATGTTACACCAAGTACCCTACAGATCAAGAGACACCCAGTACTCAGGAAAACAAACAAGTAGACTGGACTTGCGGTTTGTATGGATTGGCTGATTCATGTGATTAATATTTCACAAGTACTGAGGTTGCAGTTAAACAGCCAAAGCCAACATTTCTTGGCTATTTTATTTTACAGCAATATTGGTTTGGCCCATTCACTTGATTCACAATGTGATTAGTTTGGATGGTTAAATTTTTGGGGAACAAACAAAACTAAACAGATTTTCTGAAATTAAACTCACCACAAAAAAAACCAAAAAAAAACAAACCCAGAATTGTTTCCATTAAACGAAACATCCAAGAATGATGTACAAGTGGAAAAAGGAGATCAGGAACTTACCTTCTGCAATATAGACATGATGCAAGAAGAGAGAGAGAGATGAGACAGAGACAGACAGAGAGAAACAGGCAAACAGAAAAACAGAAAAATATGAAAGGTACAACACGAAAACAAGTATTCTGTCTTAGAACACAAGACTACAGAGGGTGTTTTGGTTAGAGAAAGGTACATGAGACTACACTACAAGTAGAGAGAGTAGATTAAGATGATGAGGGGCTGTGTGGCCTAACACAACAGCGTCCTTGTACTACACTCAACTCCAGAATTGCTACCATTCATGAAAATGAGCCAACAATACTTATGAGTATAAATAATTATGAGTTATGCTTATGTACCTCATATTTGTACTTGAATACTATTATTAAATATATTTCTTATGTGAATAATTCTTGCTACTCTATGTAGTTTCACCAAATGTCTGAATGGAAATTTTGAATGTTTTACACATTGTTTTCGCCCATTCTCTTGAAGAGTCCCAGATTTCTGGAGTGTCCTCAGTCAGAACTGATCCTTTAGTCCATAATCAAAGAGGAGCTTTATTGCTAAGTTTGCAGCCCCAGTGGCTTCCTCCAGCTACCTCTAAAAGGTGTGCAGTAAGAGGTCTCCATAAGATTTCTATGCGATCCATATTCACCAGGCCCGTCTCCAACAGCTTAGCTACTGCGAACAGAGATGGCTCCTGTCGACCAGACATGAAAAAACCAAAACATTAGAAACCTGCAAACTTGTGTCGTGTAAATACACACCTATTAAAACTTTTAAAGTATTAATTATTAATAAAGTACAATTTTAGAAACAATGAAATCTACATAATAGTGGGGTACAAAGACTTTTGATTGATCAAACCTTTGCACGAACTCAACAAATATTATTGTTCTAGAACAGCGGGACACAAACCACACGCAGAGCATAACGCGATAAAACCATGACTGAGGCAAATCCATGCCTTTCACGCCTTGTTTCCTTTCATGCCTGCAGCTTCTCAAGGGGTGAGATGTGGCCATATTTTGGGTACCCTGCAAATGACCAGGGTAATCCAGCAATAATCTTGCTGACAAGCATCCTGACCTTCAGCGAGAGCTTAAAAGCTGAGGGGTAATTGTTCTGTATACGTTTTTGTAATGATGAAAAATATTTTAGTAGGATAGCCCATATATATGCAGATGCCCTACTTCTAGTTGGTGTTTTCATCAATTGGAAGTTACATGATGCTGCTGAGGATGGCCCCACGTGGTGCAGCCTAAAGATCATTGGGATTGCTGGGGATCTTGCCACTTGAAGACAATGGGGATGGCTTTGGACCTCAACTCATATGAACAGTTATGCTATGATGGCCAGGACTACAAATTGCTATTACAGCCTTAGCACTGCCATTACCACAAACAGTTTTGCATTCAAGTCTCCATCAGTGAACAGTGGAGAAGTTCAACAAAACAGACTTCATGTAAAACTGTAATGAATTTTCCTGGTTACACAGCTGCACTATTTGAACATGTAGTATTAGCACATTTATAGAAGGGACTTATTTATAAATGCACTATTCATTGTCACCCAGATGAGGATTGGTTCCCTTTTGAGTCTAGTTCCTCTCAAGAATTCTTCCTCATATCGCGTTTTTCCTCACTACCGTTGCCTACCAACAAGTCGTGACAATAAGGTAATTATTATGCGTAGACGCATGTATTTGCCATGAAATATGACGATAACGGATTAATTATACCACCTCATAGTGACTCGATCAGCATGCTCCTCTTGGTATTAAACCAATTAGCAATTAGTTTTGGACTTTACTGTAGACAAACCTTGTTATTGCCATAAGCCATCTCCATAGCTTCCATGGACAGGGAACACAAGGCATTGATCAGATGATGAAGAGAGACATCATCCAGGTACCTGCATGATGCACAAAACATGTAATACAGTAATAATCCTACATTGCACCGTGAGTGATGAGCAACATGATGCAGAACTTACTGGGAGCTTTCAAAGAGTCTGGAGAGGATGTTGGAGATGACTGGAAGGTCTGTCATTACAGCAGTTGTTAGAACCTGTGGAAGAAACAAATACTGGTTAGGAGCTTATCTGTGTGTAAAAAGATGGATTTGGCTAAAGGTGATTAAACATACAGTGCTGGGACCCTCCACTGCTCTCCCAGGCTTCAGCACTCCACCGACCCCTGGCTTCAGACCCAAAATCCATACCAGGTGCTGAGAAAAACAGAGGAAGAAGGAGACATTTGTACTGAACAAACGCATATATACTTATTCATCGTAGCACTGATGCAAGGTAATAAAGCAATGTCACCATGGCTCTTAGCCCTGAGGCATTAAACTATGAGTTTTAGTGCAAATACGGCAGTTTTTTTTTTTTTTTTTGTGTGTGTAAATAATGAATGCGTTCTTTAAAATGACATGCAAGAGCCTTGAGGTTAATGAACAACCTGTTTGTTGGGTATGCATATATAGCATTCCAATTTTTGCAATAAGCACGAGGCAATAATCAAAACGTTTTTGGTTTTTTGATTTTTTTTTTGGGATAGAGAATAATGAGGTGTAGTACAATTTGCTCCAGGGTTACACACCAGCTGTATCAGAGAACTGGCTAGACAGACGGATGTGCAAATGGGTGTGTTATTACCTGCAGGGTAGCAAGCACTAACTGCCAAGAGGTTCCCAACACAGCCCCATGGCAATGAGCTAGATTCAACAGAGTCCGCATACACTGGATGTTTTTGGCTGTGAGCTAAAATAAAGAGAAAGAGAAAGTCACTTAAGTTACGGTGGAAAAAAAAAGATAAGCATTCAAATCCATAAAAATCAGCCTTCTGTATTTTATAGGCAGGAAATATAGATTGAAATAAGCATTTGGTAGTATTTTTGTCTTACCACCACAGTGCCCTGGGGCTGTGCACTGAGCGGTTGTCCCACAGCCACTACCTGCTGATGAGACTCACTGGATGGACTAATGATCTGCACATTCTGGCCTTGGATAGAGTATGCTGCAACACACACACACACACACCCACACACACACCACAGATATACCATATGCATTCCAAAAGGCTCCAAACACCCACCGGCATGTGAATACCGACTAACTCATACAGAATGACTCACTTTTGTTGGAGAGGCTAGCTGCATTGCTGCAGAGTACCGTAAGAGCGTAGTGTGGGGGAAGTGAGGCTTTACAGATAGCAGTGATGAAGGCGTCTCGAGGGGTCACAAGGCCGAGACGACCACACAAAGACGCCATAGTCAATTCGGCCTTAAGGATGTTCTCTGTGGCTGTCTCATCAGTACTTTACCCACACACACACACACACACACACACACACACGTATATATGGTAGAAAAATATTTCCTCAATATTGGATCATATGTGTTCAGGCAGTCTGAGTGAATAGTATTTGCAAGAAGGCCCCTCTTACCTTGCGTCTAGGAGGAGAGAAAGAGCTGCTAGAAGACCACACCAGCATGCACTCACCATCTCTTCCCACACTTGGTGGGGTTCTGTAACAAATGCACATTTATAATGGCACCTCAGTTCCGATCAAATATAAACACAGCCCAGTATATCAAGTTGTCAGACGTGTGCAGTAAATAGACATCATTCTAAAAATAAATATGTAGTTGTTAAATTTGAGTTATTTTAAAGATTTTAAGATTGTGCCTAATCTCAAGCCATTAGATTTGTTTTTACAGCAAAATAACTTGGACAACAAAACCGGTTCCGTTCTGGCACCTTCAATCAGAAGATGGGGTCAGTGTATTTGGGGGTCAGTAGACAGTCTCAAATGCCATTTTGTAATTGCGTGACACTTGAGTTGTTGGAAATATCAGCGGCGCTTGAAAGGTGAGCACTGGTCCTCGGGAATCAGGGTTACCAAAATAAAAGTCTGATTCTTTATAAAGCGTACGACTAAACAGCTTTCGTACTAGTTTAAAAAGTCTTGCATAAGGGATTAGCACTTACGTGGTTCCTGAGGACTTTCTTCACTCTGTGGAGGGAGACTAAGCTCCGCCTCTTCTATGGCAGCAGCTTTCTCTTCCTCCTTGGCCAGCTCCTTCTCGATAATAGAGGTGATGCTTCGCACGAGGTCGAGCAGGGCACTAAATGCCACAGACATTGCGTAGCCCTCAGGGATGGAAGGTGGTTCCACTTTATCCAACATCTCCAGACTGGTGCAGAGGAACCAAGGGGGTGCTCAGTGAAAATCCCAAGCCACATATTCCGATTTAGTGTATTCGTTAACTTTTAAGCACAGTTACATAAAATACTATTCTGAGAGGACAATTTGGAAATTGAAACATTGTGAAGATTTCTGTGTTCTGAATGTTAGGAGTGAGTGCTAGCAGGAGAGAGTTACTGACTAGGTGGCCTTGGCACTGCCCTGCACGCTGACGCTCATTAGGGGGATCCACATGCCACGATACTCAAAAGCAGCCTGGGTGCTCAGACCTCCAGGGCCACCTGCTGCTCCTGGACCTCCCTGAGCTGAAGCCTGGGCACCTGACACTGAACCACCTGAGAGGAAGTAAGAAAGAAACAGACAGAAGAGAGTGCACGCAGAAAACGAAAGAAGGAAATAAAGAGAGGAACAAACATATAAGGAAAGAAATTATATCAGTTATGAATTATGCACTAATAGATTTTGGCTTATAAAGATCCAATGTGTGCATGTGTGTGTGTGCGTGTGTGTGTGTGTGTGCGTGTGAGAGAGAGAGAGAGAAAGAGATAGACCTGCAGGTGTGTTAGCAGAAACATTTCCTATGCTGGGTACAATGAAAAGAGACTGGATGAAAGAACCAAGTGCATTGACGATGTCTCTGAATACTTTGGTAGAGTGCTGCTTCATGTCATAGGACTGGCAAAAAGACCTACACATAGCACAGAGACACATACAGCGAACACATGAGACCCAGAGTAGACATGCAGAAATGATAATCACAAAAATCCTACTTGAAACACAGGGACATAAAGCATGACCTCTGTGAGTAGGTGCTCACCGCAGTAAATGTGGCTGCACACAAAGCCTGTGTACCGACTCCACAGCCACAGCTCTGAGCCACTGAGGCTTCTCACCATCCAGAAACTTCACCAGCAGAGACAGGAAGATCTCACACTCAGTCACCTATACAACAACATACAGTTGCTCTTAGATCAAGATGAGACCCAGGTGCACAGCACAAGAGCAATCAAGGAAATCTGCATCAGAGCATCTCTACTGGTTTGACAGCAAGCGAATGAGCAAAAATACTTCGAAAAATGCATGAAAAATGACTTTCGCAGTGATGTTTGTTGGTAAATGAGACCGTTTAGATGTTCGATGCAAGTGAATCGAAGAGGGCTTTGGCTAAATGCGCACTGTGTCGACGTCACATGACGCGTCTCGCCCTAAACCTGCTGAAAATCTACTGTAAGTTTGAAAATTGGGAACACTGCAGAGTTTGCATGGTTTTGCGTTAATTTCGCAACATCCTGGAGGGACGGTGTAACGCCGCAAGGACGTGTAATGAAGCAGTGTGGAGACGTTGCTCACCAGCAAGCTGTAGAAGTGCTTGATCAGTACGGAGACAACCCGCAGCAGGCGCATACAGATGGGAAAATAGGGTTTCTCCACAGGGGCAGGTGATGCAGCGCAACTGCTGCTGCCCTGGCGGAACTTGATATTGGGCGAGAAAAGCTTGATCACCAGAGGACACACACGCTCCTTCAGCAGGAAACTGAACTCTTGATGCTGAGGTGGGAGAGGGCATAGGGTTTCAAAGAGCAGTCACACTCATATGGGACAAAATACTGATTTTGGATGTACAGCAAGTGCAAAAAACAAACAAACAAACAAACAAACAAACAAACAAACAAATAAATAAATAAAAACAATGCCAAATCAAATATGCTTTGAGCCATCTAAACTAGGTTAAGCAGGATGCATTTGTATGCACTTACGTGTAGAAAAACTCTAGGGAAGTCATTTAAAACGGACTCCAGAAGTTCCAGCCCAAATGTCCGAGTCATCTCAGTCATTCCCACCAACCAGTAGGGGGCATCAGCGTTCACCAACTGGCACAAGTCCTATACCACAAGGATGAATGAATAGTGAACCAGAACGTATACAGGTGCATCTCAAAAAATTAGGATATCGTGGAACAATTCCCCGTAATTTAATTCAAAAAGTGGAACTTTAATATCTTGTAGATTCATTACACATAAAGTGAAATATTTCAAGCCTTTTTTGTTTTAATCTTGATTACGGCTTTCGGCTCTTGGAAATCAAAAATCCAGTATCTCAAAATATTAGAAGAATTTATAATTCAGAAATGTCGACCTTTTGAAAAGTATGTTAATTTATGCACTCAGTACTTGGTCGGGGCTTTAATCCTTTTGCATGAACTACTGCATCGAGGCGGTGTGGCACGGAGCCTGTGGCACTGCTGAGGTGTTCTGGAAGCCCAGGTTGCTTTTTTATAGCGGCCTTCAGCTCATTTATATTGTTGGTTCTGGTGTTTTTCATAGATTCTCTATGGGGTTCAGGTCAGGCGAGTTGGTTGGCCAATCAAGTACAGTAATACCATGGTCAGCAAACCAGTTACTAGTAGTTTTGGCACTGTGGTCAAGTACAAAGTTCTGCTGGAAAAGGAAATCAGCCTCTCCATAAAGCTCGTCAGCAGATGGAAGCATGAATTTCTCTAAAATCTCCTGGTAGACGCCACATTGACTCTCAACTTGAGAAAACACAGTGGACCAACACCAGCAGATGACATGGCACCCCAAATCATCACTGACTGTGGAAACTTCACACTGGACTTCAAGCAACTTGGATTCTGTGTCTCTCCACACTTCCTCCAGACTCTGGGACCTTGATTTCCAAATGAAATGCACAATTTACTTTCATCTGGAATGATGACTTTGGACCACAGAGCAACGGTGTTTTTAGTAAAAATGTGTTTTGAGTTAATTAGCTGATTAGAGCTCTTCTCAGGTCAACATTGCTGTATTTTAAATTCTTTATTCTAATATTTTTAATATTTCTAGTATCTCTTTTCCATGAGCTGTAATCATCAAGATTAAAACAAACAAAAAAAAAAGGCTTGAAATATTTCACTTTATGACAACACTTTACAAGACAAGACTAAATAAACTATAACCAGAAAGTATCCTGATAGCATACCCATTTTGCTTTTCTAACATTTCTGGCTTTAGCTGATGCCCAAACTCTAACAGTCAGAAGACCAATAAAGCACTTGTATAAAAATCTGCAAAGGAAGGGATAGCTTGACAAAAGCAAGATGATGAAATTGTGTCTGTGACCGTTATATCTGTACCTGAAATAGCATGTAGGCATCTTTAGCACTTGGTCTGAGGGTGCTCACAGACCTGCGGTTACTATTAGCTTGAATAACGGGAGGCTGCTCTGCCATGCCTGATGGGAAAGACAATACGTGTAATGAACACAGAGATACAGGGTGTGACCTGGGAACTTAAAGACATACACACAAACAAAAAAAAATCACATCCTTTAATAAAATTAATATAATAATATACTTCAGTTTTTGTAAATAAAGTGTTTTATACAGAAACTTGCACTTAAAAACAAACAAAAAAAAACCACCAAACAAACAAACATAACAAAACAACATGAACGCATGGGGCAATTGGTACAAACAGCTTATTGTTTTCAGAAAAGAATGGGATTAAAGCATTCTGAAATCACTGTGCATTTATAATAGAGCATATTACGCATAGCTGATAAAAGTGCCTCTTACTGTCAGTGTCGAAGGGAAAGGTCAAGGACCAAGAGATAATAAAGCTCTTGATGGTGATATTACTGACATTTAAGAAAACTAATATCTCATGTATATCTTTGTGCTTCATTTCAATTAATAAGGACTTCTGTCTAATTTTCATTAAATTGTTAAAAACCTGGGAGCTGATAGACCGATGACCCTCATGTCAGCAGAAGAATATACGTGTTATACCAACAAAGGGCACAGATTCAAGTCTATGAGAGTCTACAAAATGTTTAGAAAAGAAGACTGCATATGTATTTGTTGTTCTAAGACCACCATTCAGCTTCAGAACTAGTACCAACAGCAAGGTTATCACCTCGTACCCTCACATAGGAAACCTATAAATGGCCCTTGCTAGGACACGCTTGTCCTCTGGGCATTTGTTTTAGTCAACCAAAGTAACTCAGGAGGCTTGGGTGTCCTCTGAGCAGCTGTAGAAACACACTGACACATGTAGGGTTGCAAGGGTATGAGAATTTCACGACATGATAACCATCACAGAAAAGATCATGGTTTCACATAATAATAATAATAATAATTGTGTAAGTATAATCATTATTATTATTATTATTATCATCATCATCATCATCATCAGTTGAAGGAATGAAAACAGAAGGGTTGTTTGGGTTGAACAAATGCATTATTACAATAAAAAATTTTAAACCATTTTTTAAAATGGAAGCGTGTGTAAAAAAAAGTCTCCTTTTAAAAAATAAATCAAATAAATAAGAAATCTCCCATTTGAACAAAAGTAATTAGCCGTGAAATAAAAGGAGCAGGCCCTGCTGTGGCATTGTTTGGAACGATTTTCAATGAAAAAGAACGAAAACAGACAATATTGAGTCTAATATGCAAGTCACTTAATATTAACTTATTGTTCACATGTTAGCATAGCATATTAAACTAATACATAACATCAGCTGTGTGATCTTTTAAAATAATGTCCTTTGATTATTAACATGTACTGTACAGTGCAGCCAGACTGCTCCTGTCTGTACCATTAAAACACACACACAAATTTGGGAATATTGCATAAAAAAAACGCTGGATGGAAACACCAGATATAAATAAAATCTTCAAAATGCGCACAAAAAACATGATTTTTTTATTTGATAAGAAGACAGGCACATAAACTAAGCACCTGTGGTGCTTGGCCCCTAATAATAATAATAAGAAGAAGAAGAAAAAGAAGAAGAAGGAGAAGAAGAATACATGGTCAATTCTATATCCTGTGCCCTGATAGTGCTAATATCAACCAGCAGTAGCTAGAGGGTGTATTGTTTCTACACGCTGCTAGACCTGTCGTAAATGTGCCTACATTTTTGGATTGCAATTTACACTCATCCGACCGAGTGTCTTATGTTTTGCAAACTGGTATGTCTGTTTCTGTACTTATATTCCTGTGTGTTGCAGGATTTACAAGTAAAACTTCATCTTACTGCCTGTACCACTTGTGAGACAGTCGGCCTCTTTATTACAGGCACTGATCTCGGCCCTGAGGCTTCTACGTCTGCCCATGCAGCCATTATGCGGTCCCTATTATCGGGTTGCAGCTTCAGTGCGCTCTTCAAGGTGCACAAGAGCTCTTGAATTTAACTGGTACACTATGGAATAGCCCAGCCTCTTGCTTGTACTATTAAATGGATTAAGCATTTGTTCAGTTGTGTTGGGTGGAGGATCCTGCTTTAGTTTTGCAGAGGCAGCCGTAACTACATCAATTACATCATACCGTGCCATATTTCTTTCTTACGCTCTGGTTGTCAGAACGTTATAACGGCTGGCCATCAGCAGTCCTCTCAGAGATGGGCCTCAACATTAAAGAATGAGATGAAACCACTGAAAGTACATCCTCCCAAGTTCCTCCCAAGCTTGACTCTTCACTACATTGTTACATTGCTGCTAACAATTCATGGCCCACGCCCACTACCAGTTCCCCGTGTCTATTCGATTGCAGTAAAAGCATAAAAACATTACACCTTCTCAAATACCTTTGAATTTTTCATCCTCTGCGACCATCCTTTCAAACACCACGGTGACGACCTGCCTGACTGTAGCTGCTGCCGTGTTGTTGGTGATGTTGTCTTTAGTGAAGTGAAGACGGAAGCACAGCACGATGGCCTGGAAAAGAACAGGAGACAATACACATGTCTCTAGAAGAGCTCTAGAATACAGTCCCTGGTATGCTAGAAAACAATTTTCTTTGATTGCTAAGAGGTCAATTAAAACAGGTGTGTTTCAGGTGAATCAGGTGTGAAATCCAAAACAGATAACAACTGGACACACTGCCCATGTTGAGGGGATGACTACTACAATTTGGGTTCAGTGTGATGCCAAAACACACCAATTTCTTCACGTTGCATCATGTACCATCCAAGGAAATCAAGTTATACTATCAGAACTTCATATCAGCTTCACTTGTAAGAAGTGTAAACAGAAAAAAAACAGTAATACAGGGTTTTGGAGACATCCAAACAACTTTAATTCTAACTGGGCAGAATGTCTGATTCACAGTCAATACAGACTTATAAAACACAAATACAAATATATATATACTTTACAATACAATTGGTCAGTACTGATTCTTTTAAAATGGAGGTGTACAAAATGTAATAAACTATGAAGGACTCAATCATGTTACACGTCCTACATTACAGTATTTTGGTAACACACTGACTCTTGATTATGTTAAGGGTGTGTGTGTTTTATATGGGTCGTACCTTTGAGAGGACTTCATCATGCACTACTGTGTTGGTGGTAAGCAGTACTAGAACGGTTTGTAGGAGCTTTAATTCCTCTAGGCCATTCTCCATCAGCTGCCACAACATATTAATAATGTTTCCTGCTGCTGCCTGAAAAGACACACATTCAGAGTATTTCACACAGGAGTTGAGGCAGATGTGGATGGTACACGACTTCCAAGCACCATCAAATATATTTACTGACCCTATATGCCATGATGTTGTGATAAATGAGGAAAGTATCGGTTTAGACTGGGTATTCAATATTTTTACTTTCAAACGTTACAGAAAAAATCTTCTCATATAAAGGGCTTCCAAGTGGTGCAACAGAAAAGCATTTGTCCTATCGTCAGGAAAGCTCGATGACGTCATAGCCATCTGTGGCCAGGAGTCCAAGAGAGCAAAACTGACCGTGCTCTCTGGGTGGAAAGGACGGCATCAGACCCACGCTAGCCAATTGTGAGTGTCTCATTTGTGAGGAACATTTGTGAGTGTCTCATTTGTGAGAAACATTTGTGAGTGTCTCATTTATGAGGAACATTAGTGAATGTGTTTGGCTGCCCTGTGAGGTAGCATGAGCAGCAGGTGGATGCACACATCTTACAGCACAGAAGAATGGCTGAAAAGGAAAAGTTGGAGTGTTTTAAACTGGCCAGCAATGAGTTCAGACCTAAATCCCATTGAAAACCTTTGGAGAGAGCTGAAATCTGCCATTGCAAAAAGGACTCCTGCAAACTTAAAAGAGCTTGAATGCATAGCAATGGAAGAGTGGCAGAAAATACCAGCAGATATTTGCAAGAAGCTTCTAGATGGCTACAAGAAACGTTTAGAGGCTGTAATTGTTGCCAAAGATTCTGCAATCAAATATTAGTAAATGGTGCCAATTATTGTGTCCAGCGTACATTTTTGTCTGTATTTTTTATTTCACTATATGAAAGCCTTTTTGTTGAGTGTTGTTCAATAACCTTGGACATGTTATTAAAATATCCAGATTATGCTAAATTGGTTCATTTGCATTTATTAATATAAGATATTCTAAATTCTGCACTTACAATTCAGGGGTGCCAATAAATTCTAACCAGGACTGTATATACACACACAGTACTGTGCAAAAGTTTCAGGCACCCTATTTTTTTTTTTAGTACAAACTTTGTTATAGATTTTTATTTTATGACTTCTACATTTTCGAGTCAGTACAAAAACATTTTAGATTCCCAAACATTAGTTTTCTAGCATAAAATTAAATGCTACAGAACAAAGATTTGTATGAAGGCATCTTTGCTCTACAGCATTTCTTTGCATGTGCCTACAACTTTTGCACAGCAAAAGTTAATCAAGATGCATCACGATAGATAAAGAATCGAGCATCTTGGCATCCCAAAATGAAATCTAATCGATTTGTATAGATTCATGTCCCGTTGTGCTTTCTAACAGAAAGCTAGACATCTTTGCAAAAACATAGTAGAAAACAGTAGTTAGAAGTGAGGAGTTTCAGGTGTGGCCTTTCTTCCAAACTTCAGTAAACTACATTCAAACATTTAATTACATTTAACCACATTCAATAAAGTATGTCAAATTAAAATTAAATTGTCTTAAGTTGAGCTATTAAGCTTATTGTCTTTTATTTTAAGGATTTCTGACTGAACAAAGTGTATTAGAAACTAAACACTAGCCTATTTTAGAAAAAAGTTGGGGGTTGGCCTGAGAGTTGAGAACCTTGACGTCAGCTCATGCAGAGAGTGAGGCTTATTCATTCCCTCATGGTCAAAACACATCTTTGTGCTGGTCTGTCTGACACAAACACACTCCTTTAACTGACTCTGCTGAGACAGAGCTGCAAAACAGACCTTGTAGATGTATAGTTTTAGAGGCTATGGAGTGGGAGGTTTACTCTAGGCTATAAACGAGGAACCGGAGAAAACAACTGCGGATATTTTTAAAATCCTGTTTTCACCGCAGTAGTGAAGTGAAACTAAGAAATCTGATTTATAAGTCTTAATATGTATAATTCAGTGCATAGCTGCCGCACAAAACTCCTTAAGGCTGTCGTTTTTATACATTTTTTTGTTTTGCTTTCAAAGTTTTCTAGAGATTTTCCAAAATTCAGCGTGTGGAACCTAGAAGTACGCTTCAGTGTTGATTATTGAATAAAACATCTTCAAAACACATCAAACATCAACTGAAGTTCAGCACCAAATAGGCTTGTGGGACCGTGTGTAATACGCCAACGCCCTGTGGTGCCTCCTAACTATCGCTGATTTATGAGAGTATCGCCTCTGATCGGAGGGGGCGTGGCCAGGCAAACCCCCCCCACAAAATGTGTATCATGTTCACGTAACATCAACACAGTGGAAAAATACCAGAAGCTAGTTAAGAGTAATCTGTAGCTGCAATCGTAGCAATAGCGTTTAAAATTTCAAAACTGAAGTCGGGACTGTAAACAAACCTGGCAAGTTAGTAGCAGTAACTAAGCGCATTATAAAATTGAAATAAAATTCTAGAAACTACATGTGCTCTGTAGTGAACAGCAGCAGAGATACGTATTGAATTCTTGCACAGCAAAGTCGCCCTGATAAACAACAACCGTTTTATTTTACTCATTTAAATCTCCATGCATGTTTCGAGAGCAAAATATATTCGTGGCTTTATCTGTTTGTGAGCTCTGACAAGTAAAACTAAAACGCATCAAATAAAGATGTCTTGTTGCTTTTCTCTGAAGTCAGACAGCAGGTTATTAACGTTTATATAGGATGCACATTTATAGGATTTATCGTACGATATACAGACATGACCTCGATCGTTTTTGCTGACTTCGATATCGCCCGTTTTGTTTGCACGTGTGTTTCTTTACATAAGAATGAAGGTCTCCGACATTTTAGCCGTTCGCGCTGTTTCCTATGTCCTCTCGTCTGCTCTAGGGCTGTCAAATTAACATTCGAACTTCGAATAGTCGTCGAATTTAAGATAAAAACGCACATTCAAATGCAAAAACTGTGCATTCAAGTTTAAGAGATGTAGCAAGCACTAGCAGCGATTTTAATTAAAACCTAACTGTTCTAATGACGTTAACCGTGCACTAACAAAGGATAGTTCTACTGTTTCACATAATCCAGTCATAATCAAAAATGTCGGGGATTGACCTGCTTAAGCTGCGTGAGCTGAAGCTGAACACTGAATGGACACGGGTAAACTGAAGCGCTTTACTAACGGGTTAATTAACGAACTCCCCCAAACGCATCCTATACACATATGAGATTAATCAGACATTTACACAACAGAAACCTAATATTACATCTGCACAAAATGACCATAATGCGCACGTGAACTTGAACTGAAGTAAGGCGCTAGGTAGAATGCTACGTCACGTTGAATACGCTCTTTACGTAATGACAATAAAGAACTACGGCATAAAGAATTCTCAATATTGTATTACAGTCCATTTAATGTTAATCACTGATTAGAGCTCTAAGCTTCGTTCATTTATTTATTTATTTTTTAAAAAAGGGACGGTGTACATTAATCGACGTTCATAAATGTAAATGTACCCAAGTTAACCCGAAAGCTAATTTTCATTTGGGTGCTTTCTCACAATGGGGAAATATATAGTGCTAAATTGACTTTATCGGGACGTAAGATTATTATAAATATGCATTACCACAGTATACCTTCAAATAGAGTTTATGAGCCTAATGAAATAAACTTAGCGTGTGTGGGTCTGGTTTAAAATGAGCACTTATTGAAGTGTCGCCGGTTATAACGCTTCAGTGAGCTTTTAACTTTTAATCGATTTCAGCACGCCACTGGCTCGCACTTAAAAACATGCAGACACTTGTTTTTAACCACAAAGACGTGGTGTAACACAACCTGTTACAGAACAGCCTTTCTGCCATACAGCTGCTTTATAGCTCCTATCGCCTAATAAATAACATAGTATAGCGTCTGTCTGTTGGTGAACCCCAGCGATTACGGCAGAGCATGGAGTAGCCGATGAACACATGGGTTCGACAACAGGAATAATAGACCACTAGAGTTACTCTTTAAATACTTTATGACACGTATAAACCACAGCTAGACGTTGTGCATGTGTACGAGAGAGCGGTGTGAGGCAGTGCGTACCTCTGACACCACCTCATGCGACATGAGTCTCTGAATGGCAGCGAGACACAGCTGGGTGATTTTGGGCTCTTTGGTTCCACAGCCCATCAGGAACGGCTGTACCACCTCAGAGCTATTCTCTTTCAGAGCTGAGGAGAGACAAGAACAGCAAATTAAACAAAAAACAAAGTTCCTGCATCTTTCTTGGGCAATTTTCTTTAAGAGAAACACAAACAACTGTACAGATAGATCAATGACGAGTACAAGACGTAACATTTCTGATAATTCAGGTGTCTAAGCAGCGCCAATAAATCTCCCTGGGGTGACCTCTTACAAGATTATCAGCACTAAAGAACAAATATAACACATGCACAGCCTACTTATAAATTAATGGGGCTAGGAGTTAAAATATTATCATCTCACTTCCAAAAACACTTAAAATAATGAACGTATTTACCAGCAAGGATGTCCGTGTTTCTTGCAGCTATCGTCTTAATCTTAACAATGCCAGATTCTGCAGCCTGAAAGCAAAAACAAACAGAGTTTCACGTTTCAAAATACATCTTTCTCTCAATGCGTGCTTACAGGTATAGCAATACAGGGGTCGTCATTTAGCCTTGATTAGTTTGTTCGTTCTGCAGCAGGGGGTCTCCAGTTTACCGAACCCGCTGAGAAGTTGACACGGGTGTTTGATCACGGAAAATGCTAAATCATGTAGTTATGTGGCCATCGAAAGTGCTGATTATATGAGGAGAAACCTGTGCTTTCCTCAGATCGACTGTTGTGCAATAAGAGAAGTGCATTACGGCCTACACACAAATGTAACCGTCTACACTACATCATGCAAATGACCTTTATCTGCTAACAGAGGTCTTTTAGAGCACCACAGCCAGCTACATCATATGCCTAATCAACATTTAAATTCACACGCAGAAAAGACCTGTAATGAGGAACATCCTTTAACTGGGGGTCTAAAGTTTCTCTCAAGTGATGCATATTTTTATATTTGGAATATATCTGCAGTTAATGTTAAGGAAAGGGGAATAATTTCCAATTTTATTGAAGCTGTGGTTAGGAGGTCATATACTTTATGTGAGATTTCATCATATATTTAACAATCAAGAACGTACCTATCTGTAGATGAACTCTTATTTAGCACAGTCTCCAGTCTGTTTTTTTTTTTTTGTCAGAAACACCTAGTGATTACTGGTGACCATGGCACAGGCTCATTATGAGGTCTAAACCGTTTGTATTAGATCTACGTTAGTATAATTTTTGTCAGAACAATATTGCTAACTTTGTCGTTAATTCCACTTATAAACTCCCTAAAAACTCCCTTTCCCTTCTGATGACATGATATTTTTCTACTGGCACAAACACAAAATGTCTACGCAGCCCAATGTTGTGCTCACTATGGATTTCTTTTTTCATATCTGCATAAACTTAAACTACTTACTCAGCCAAATTCTTTATTACTTCTCAGTCTTTGTGTGTGTGTGTGTGTGTGTGTGTGTGAGAGAGAGTGTGAGAGAGAGTGTGTGTGCGTGTGTGTGTGAGAGGGAGAGTGTGAGAGAGAGAGAGAGTGTGTGAGAGTGAATGTTGATTACTGTTCTAATAATGCAAAGGACAAAGCAACTCCTACGAGGCGCTTTCATTTAAATGTTTCCTCATGGACTTCGTGTGGATGTACACTATATAGCCAAAAGTTTGTGGACAGACGACCATCATATGCATATGTGCTTTTTGGACATCCCATTCCAGATTTATAATAAGCTCTACTCTTCTGGGAAGGCTTTCCACTAGATTTTGGAGCGTGGCTGTGGGGATTCGTGTTCATTCAGCTACAAGAGCGTTAGTGATGTTGTGTGAGTGTGTCTGGGGTGCAGTCGGTGTTCCAGTTCATACCAAAGGCGTTCAGTGGGGTTGTGGTCAGGGCTCTGTGCAGGACACTCGAGTTCTTCCACTCCAATCTTGGCAAAACATGTCTTCATGGAGCTCGCTTTGTACACAGGGGCATTGTCATTGTCAACTGTGTGCTTCAAACTTTGTGGTAACATTTTAGGGAAAAAACGCATTTGGATGTGATTCCACAAACCTTCGGCAATATAGTGAAAGAAATATTTGAATAGTGATTGCAGTGTTCAAATTCCGGTTCTTAAAATGGTTAGCGGAGTACTCAAACTGCCATTCAATTAGCCATACGCATACACAAACGATAATGTTAAATTGCCCAACTACACACTGCAGAGGCATGTCTCAAGGTCTTGATTCTCTTAGCAAGCAGAAGAATACATAAGAATGTAATTTAAGGAAGTTAAACGTCAGCTGGGGTGACTCAGTCATTCAGAAAACTTAAGGCTTGTAAAATGGGAGTTTATATGTCTCACTGTTTGTTTAAGCCTACGATGTAGTTTCCAAAATACCAGCATTCAAAGGGTAAAGTGGAATACCTTCTCACATGGACAGTTCAACCACACAGTACATTAAATTGTCAGATAGCAAACTTTCATTCATTGCTGGCTTGACTCAACAAAACAAGCAAACTTTGGGACTTCATTCTCAAAATGTCCTTTTCACTGTCCCAACACAACCAAATCATTAATACACTTAAAGGAACATCTCAAACGTCTGTTTGTTAACCAGTCTTTCCAGAGTTAATTTTTTTTTTTTTACCCACCTTCAATGACCGGCAGTGAGAGTCAAATGTGCCTGACCTCTTGAACTGCCAGTTACTTAGCAACAAACCATAACTGATTCGCAGTACTAGAAGCACATGCTGACTTAAAACTAATCCTCATTATGCGTTTTCATATACGCGGAGTTAAGAACTAAAAGTAAAGTACTGAAGTTAAGTTGACATGTATCGTTTGAATTCAGACAGGGCTTAATGCTTGCGATGATGAGAATTTCATGTTTTCTATTATATGATGTTCTGCTGGTTTTCCTGGAAGGAGTCTCGGTTGGATGAGCACTGTAACAATCATTGTGCTAGGCAAAGTTTCCCAGCACAGGAAAGTCTACAGGACAGGGGAGTTTATGCTTTTCTGTTTTGTTGTTTTTTTTGGTAATATGACAGGCTGCATTTTTTTTTTTTTTGAGAGCAAGAGAGTTTTTGGTAGGTAGGAGGAAACTGGAGAACTCAGAGTAAACAAATGTGGACATGGGGAGAACATGCAAACCTTTGCACAAACAGAAACCCAAGCCTGGGGACCCCGGAACTCTAAGGAGGCATCCCATGTTTATTGGGTTTACTTTTGTTTTCTTTTCAAAAACTGCAAGGAGCTCACTGATCCAGCTCACTGGAGAGCATGATAACGGTGGGGGAGAAGCACTTTGATAGCGGCACGTATTGACAGGCCCACAGGCTGCCATATGGTTGGTGATATGAAAAAAAAATCAGAAGCCTGAGGGAAGACATACCCAGCGAGGGTCTGGGAGGTGAGTGGAATACTGAGCAACAGAACAGCTCATAGATAACGCTAAGACAGCGCAGAAGTAATAGATAACAAGGCTAGCAATCAAATGAGGGAACCCAACTGAAGCCATGGTGTTCCAAATGGCTTCAAAAAGCATCAACTGTGAAGAATGAGCACACTCACCTCAGCTGTGAAAAAAAGAAAAGGAGTTTATCACCAGATTTAAAGAACTCCAACCATATAATCTCAAGCGGTTACACGGCTCACTCAAAAGTGCACCTGAGGTGTGATATGTACCAGTAAAAAGGGTTTGATGGCCATATGACAACGGTATTTATTGCAAATACTCCGTCATAGCATCACTTTGTGACTTTGTTGAAGGTCTCGGCATGTGTGCACAAGAAGATAGCCAAGTGATTCTCATTGCCGTTGGCATTTAGGAGGGGTGAAATAGAACTGCCTAATCCTGAGACTTTATTTAATCCCGATGCATATGACAAACTTGCACTCCATGACAGTGTTGCCCTCTGCTTCATCATACTCCCAGACTTGACTCTTCTTTTTCATGTTTCATGCCTCACTCACTTCATGTGGATGTACACTATATGGCCAAAAGTTTCTGGACACCTGATCATCAGACCCATACGTGCAAGTCGAACATTACCATCCCCTTTGTTGTTATAATAAGCTCCTCTCTTCTGGGAAGGCTTTCCACTAGATTTCGGAGCGTGGCTGTGCGGATGTGTGTTCATTCAGCTACAAGAGCATTAGTGAGGTCAGGCACTGAGGTCAGGTGAGGAGGTCTGAGATTCAGTCATGGTTCTAGTTCATCCCAAAGGTGTTCAGTGGGGTTGAGGTCAGGGCTCTGTGCAGGACATTTGAGCTCTTCCACACCAACCTTGGCAAACCATGTCTTCATGGACCTCGCTTTGTGCACAGGGGCATTGTCATGGTTTGGGTCATTTAGTTTCATTGAAGGGAAATTGGAATGTTACAGCAGATAAAACACATCCTAGACAATTCTGTGCTTCCAACTAGGGATGTCACGAGAACCGATACTTCGGTACCAACATTCTTAAAACGTGACGGTACTTGTTTTTCTGCAGTAG
>JANDJT010000041.1:8149168-8163552 GCA_024331685.1 Stegophilus panzeri | reverse complement strand
TTATATATACACACAGAGAGAGAGAGAGAGTTTATAAAGGGAAATTTATAATAGGATCCGTACTTTAAAAATATTATTATTTTGAAACATTAAATAAGGTAAAATTTTGAAATTATCAGTTAAAATTTATAATATTAATACTCTTAACACAGTTGAACAAAAAAACAAAAAAACTGGAGCCTAAACTTGTCTAGATTTACGTACATGCCTTGTAGGATAATACAGCTAAGATGTATAATCAATTATTGATCAAAATTGTTCCCAAGCATACAGCTGAACTCACTGACCTGTCATTGGATTGGAGTGTAATGTAGTCATCAACTCAGCGATGTGACCAGTAAATTTGAAGTTTTTATTATTTAATATGAGTGGAGGCACAGGAGGGATCCTGGTCCATCTCACCACTCAGCCCTCAATGAAGCGTTACCAACTCCTCCCCTAATTTCTTCCTCTTTCATTCATGAAACAGCACATTGGAGGCTTGTGGAGCCTATGAGAGTGACAGAAGGATTACATAACTTTTTGCCCTCCTGCTCGGCCCACAAAATGTCTCTGCCATTGTCAAGAAACCAAAGACTGAGAAGAATATGGCACAGGGTCAGAAGACCACCATGGCCAGACCTCACTGCCTCAACTAGCATGGAAACACTGCTAAAAGGCCAAACTAAAGACTAAAAGATTGGCTAAAGTATTAAAAAAGGCTTTTTCAATAGTCTGTTGCATTTAAAAATTATAAATAATAATAAATAATAAATACAACACGACATACATACAACACGTAGTTTAAATTAAAGTCTCAAGTGTCTTTTCATCTTGATAGTTATCATTAAATAAATAAAAGGGATGTTCTAAGGAAAAAGAAAACTTGGGCATTTTGCAGGATCAGGATTATGGTTTTGGTTCATACTATTCAACTGCTGGATTAGTGACTGGTTCAGCCTCAGTTCCAGTGAAAACTGTGCATTTGCGGCCACACCTCCTCTCTTCCATCACTTACAGGTGTGTATAAAAAGCAGCTGTCACTATATCCCAGCTGCTGATTTATCCTAAACTCCAATTTTATTGCTCTGACCCAATGTATTTGTTCTCTCTTGGAGAGAGATATAATTCAAAAAGGTAGACACCATAATGGTTAGGTAGATGCCTCTGGTTATTAAAGACCCTCCCTTTTTTGTATGCTAATTGACTCTTGAGAGGAAACAGACTGAAAAGGGAACCAGACATCCTCTTCTCAGTGATACCGGATAGTGTGATTATGAGTGGTCTCTTGGGATTTTCATGGATAAGAATCTCTAGAGTCTACCCAGCATGGTGCAGAAAAAAATTAACACCCAGTGAGTGGCAGTTCTGTGAGTGGAAACACCCTTTAGATGAGAGAGTAGGAGAGGGAAGGAAAATGAACAGACTGGTTCAAAATTTCTTGGATTTGTCAGTCAGTTGCTGGTATCACAGGTGGGAAAAAGAAAGAGAGCAGGTCATATCAGTCACAAGACAGGCCAGGGCTCTGGGACTTGTTCCAAATCTGACCTCTCGAAGCAAATCAAGTGCTGAATGCAGACATAGTGATGATACATGAACTTAGAACGCAACATTATAGCAGTGTGAGGTACACACTGGCAAAATGTTAGCCATTCTACTGCTGTTGGAATAATCCCTCCATTCAACAGGGGCTCTCTAAAGGAGCTGATTTATAGCTGATTGTTCCTAGCAGTATGTTTTGTAATCACAAAGTCTTCAAGGCCAAGGAACCAAGGTCCAATCAAAAAGGTAGACCCCAGAGTTATTAGGTAGACTGCCTGGTTTTAAAGACCCTCCCTTTTTGTATGCTAAGGGTGTCATCTCAAGCCATGCATCCACAGGACTGTTTCAGAGATCAGTAGATCTGCAAAGCCCGAATTTCATGTCCCAATCACCCCAAAACACAGATGCTTTTTAAGGTCTGCCTTCCAAGGTCAGGTATTCCTTGGCCCCCTAGTGGAATTGAGGGTGTTCCTCGGGTTGTTTTTCAGGTTCTGAGTTGTCGCCACTAAGACCTCTGCCTTACATGTGATCACGGCAGATGGGCCCATTCATAGTAGGCCTTACTGCGATTATCCTCAGTTCAGAGAACCACAGGTACATATGTTACTTTTTTGTATATGATTTTTCTTTTACTTATAAAATACATGTTTAAATAGGACCAGAAGAATTCCAGCTGTTCAGAAGAAAAGAAAAAAAAAATTCCATATCCATCTGGACATAAAAATGACTGCAGTAAAACTGAAATTCATTCTGATGATTATGATATAACAGGAATATGACTCTGCAAAAACAGTAAATCTGCTGCTGGTCCTTGAGGAAATAATAGCCACAGCTGGAAACACAATGGGTACACAAATACTCCAGGACCATAGCAGTGGAGTGTGGTTTGTTAATACTTTGGTTTGTTAATGCAGATGAGAAAACAGGTTTGGCTGGCTCAAATGATATTGCTGGAGCCTGGCAAGCTAACAGATTATTGCCTCATTCTGTCCAAAATACAAACCAGACCTTTGAGGCACTAGGTTGCCAACTGCCATCACATTATTCACACAAAGATGGTTGTCAGAACATGCAAGAGTAAAAGAATAGCAATTTTGACTGGCTATACTGACTGCAGAAGTGCAGTCACTACTAGAAAAACAGGTAGAGTAAACAGGTCAGATTTGCTGGCCAGGTTCTTTTCAAAATTTTCTGGTTAAAAAAAAAAAAAAAAAAAAAAAAAAATATGATGTAACAATTCAGGGTCCTTCCATATGAATTAGCTTTAGCAGCCAGGGTATTCATAAGCTTCCTTAGAGTCCTTGCATTGACAGGGTTTGTGTAATCTCTTATCTGCATAATTGGCTGCTGTTGCAGACAGTCTTAACGGCAGATGTTGAACCAAGTCCTCATCCTACAGATAGCAAACACTAAGATAAAAAGTCAATCGTACAAAGAGTCACTTGATTCCTTCACAGATTGTCATGACACTCAACTTGCCTGCAATGTAAGACTTTGAGAGGCATCACAATTATGGATGAAACTTTGACTGGACAGATCACCCATAAGCAGACTTCTTAGGTCTGGCTTTCATGACTTTTCATTATTTATAGTAGTTATCTAGTTTTGACCATCTAATCTTTTCTATGTAAACCATGTTGAAATGTCAAAAGAAGAAGAAAAAGGGTGACAAAGCATTGGTCCAGTGCACATTTCCTCCATTGGGGCACATACTCAGGTGTTCTCCCTGCAGGGAGGGAGACTATGATAGGTGCTTCACATGGAAAAAACATGAGAGTAAATGAAAGACAAAATGAGTCTTGACATCAGCATATCAAAATCCTTCAAAACAAAAGTTGGATCATTGAAATGAAAGTTAAGTGCAACATTTTCAGGAACTCCTAATGGGGTTACACATACTAGTCTGAACCTTCAACACCACAGTTGTGTTCTACATCAACCTCCATGGGGCACACAATCACAAGTGATGTTAAGGTGGGTAGGCAAGCACACCTTCAATGGACAAATGTTGTTCAGAGGTAGTTCGCCTTGTACACTTATCATCAAATGCCCCTGTTCCCTATAAAAAGATGAGTGGTTCAGGGACCTTTCTGGTTCAGCAAAAGCGATTAGTCATTCAGGGCGAACAGTAGCTGGTAAGTGTTTCTTCCTTGATTTTTAGTTGAAACTAGTTTTAGCATTGGCTGTCAGCTGTACCTGCGCTTCCTTGTTGCTACGAGCTGTTTATGTGTTGCTAGATTAAAGCAAATTCAGATACTCATATTCAGTTTCGGTCGGGAGTCATTCGTTCACACTATTAGACTTTGTTTTGCTAATTAAAGAGGCGTGATCAGCTGTGAAGAACTCCCACTACAATACTTGAGAACTAAGAAACATCCAAACCCTTGAAAGAACTGTTTTTAAGCAAATCTCCACTTTTCTCACACATAACAACCTCCTGGATACCAAGCAATCTGGCTTCAAAAGCAGTCACTCCACGGAGACTGCTCTACTTTCCATCACTGAAGACTTACGATTAGCAAGATCAACCTCAAGATCATCTCCTTATCCTACTCGACCTCTCTTCTGCCTTTGACACTGTGAAACATCAGATCATGTCAACTCTCTCCATCTTACTGTAGGCATTACTGGAATGACTCTGCGCTGGGTGGAATCTTATCTCTCAGACAGATCCTTCAAGGTATTGTGGAGTGGAGGAATTTTTGAAACTCAGCAACTCACAACTGGGGTTCCTCAGGGATCAGGTCTGGGTCCACTACTCTTTTCTATTTTCACGACATTTTTGGGACCTGTGATGGAGTCTTATGGCTTCTCATATCACTGCTATGTTGATGACAACCAACTCTATTTGTCCTTCCAGCCTGATGATCCCTCCATCTCAGCACATATCTTCACCTGCCTGTCTGACATCTCAGACTGGATGAGGGAATGCCACCTTAAACTCATCTTGGCAAAAACTGAGCTTCTTCTCAACCACAACCTCAGCTTACAGATTGGCTCCACCACACTCAAACCAACCAGGACAGCCAGAAACCTTTGGGTGACCTTCGATGACAACTTGATCTTTACAGACCACATTTCAAAAGGACACAATCCTGTAGGTTCATTCTGTACAACATCAAGGAAATCAGACCCTATACCACTATACAGGCTACACAGCTACTAGTCCAGGGTCTTGTTATCTCAAAACTGCACTATTACAATGCACTACTCTCGGGCCTCCCAGCCAGCCATGAAAATCCTTCAGATGATTCAGAATGCAGCAGCACGCGTTGTCTTCAAACAGCGCAAAAAAAAAAAAAACCATGTCACACCCCTCTTCATTTCCAATGGAGTGGCTTCCTATAGCTGCCCACATCGAATTCAAAGCCTTGATGCTCACATACAAGACCTTGTGGAACAGCACCCTCCTACCTCAACACTCTCCTTGAGGTTTATGTTCCCTCATGTAACCTGCGATCAGTTAATGACCGATGCCTGGTAGTGCCTACTCAGCAAGGCACGAGGTCCCTTTCCAGAACCTTCAAACTGACTGTCCCTCAATGGTGGAATGAACTTCCAACCTCAATCCAGACAGCAAAATCTGTCATTATCTTCGAAAAACAGCTAAAGACCCACCTCTTCCCTGAACACTTAACTAACCCCTAATTTGCCCCTCCCCCCTTATATTAAAAAAAACATTCTGCACTTACACTGGCTCTCACACATTTACTTTGCACACTCTTCTTCTCTAGAATGCTAGAATTAAAAGACAAGGTCATGACTACCAATAATGCCGTAACCAGATCAGACAATGTCATTGCCAGGTTCAGCAACCGCCCTCTTGTCCACTGAGGAAAGAGAACCAAATCAGAGGCACATAAATCAACACACGTCGAAATTAACTGTATACTCACCCTAGAACTGCGAACACAAGGATATTCCTCACAGATGTCATTGCAGACCTCATGCAGGGCTGGAGAGGCCCTGGCAACCTAGAATTCTTGTCTTAGGATGCTGGAAAATTCCCAAGGGGCACAAAACAACAAGCAATGTTGAGGTGTTTAGAGGTAGTTCAGATAATTGAGAACACATAAATCAGGGTGGAAGTCTATCTGTTTGCAAAAGGACAAGTTACAGTCCCATCTCATGACAAAGTGTTGGGTTTTTTGACTATGAGAGCAGGTGGTGGAGTGTCAAAGAGAATCTTGCAGGGGTACTGGAACTATGGACCTGAGAGACATAAAATAGAGTGACTCTCAGAAGATCTTGAATGGTCCAATGTAGTGTGGAGACAGTTTCTTGATAGGATGGTCCAGGGTGATCTGATGATAAGTGTACAAGTGAATTCTTGGCATAGTGAGTCCTGGATGAAATTTTTCACCAATCATTGGTCGGTCACTCAAACAACTGCTTGAGCTATTCGTTTAGTTTCTTCACCTGCCAACTGGAGTTAGGCTAATAGCCAGAGGTGAGGCTGATATTTCTGCCCAAACAATCCATTAATGCCCTTTAGACTTGAGTGGTGAACTTGAACTGAGGTCCCTGATTAGGAAGGCCAAAGCAGTAGAATACAAGCTGGAACACAGCCTTTGCACTCTGGTACTCACTGGGGGGAACCCAGGAAACCAAACACACCACAGTCTAAGAGGCAGAGTAGGAACTAAGAATAACAATCACAATGCAATAGGCACAACTAGGTATTAACATGAAATCACACAGACTATTTCACAGACTAGGCAACTGCACTTTGGGGTATCTGGGGCAGAGTAGCAGCAGAGAAGGAGCACATGAATGGTACAATTCTGCACAATTTCTGAATGGCTATGCGAGTTTGTAAAATAAACTGTGATATGAAATGCAATATGAGTCATATTAATTCCCACCACCTCTCATTTATCAACTTGGCAAATCCCACCCACCACCTAGCTTTCCCCATCAGACAAATGCTACCAAGTGGGGAGGTTAAATGCTACCATATGGTACTCCTGAGACATACTGGTCACTGTATCGTTTCAAACTGCTGCTCATGCCATGTCACAGGGTAGCTGGGCATACTCAAAGGAAAACAATAACTGCTCACTTCTGCATACATGAGCTCACAAATGCCTCCAAATGGCTAATGTTGCTCATTGACAGGGGCAAACACTTTTCTGTTGCAATATTTGGATGGATAAATCTATAATTCTGGAGTTCTTAAAGGGAGATCTTAATCCGTCCACAAACTTCTCAAAATACTACAGTATGCTGGAACTTTTGCCCATTCCTTCTGACATAATTGGTATTAGTCAAGTTTGTGGGTCTTCTTGCTCAGACATGCTTTTTTTTTTTTTTTTTTTTTTTTTTTACATTAATTCACAAATTTTCTATAGGATTCAGATCAGGGCTTTGTAATAGCCATTTAAACAGTTTCACTTAGGTGTATTTAATAATGTTGCTTCTTTCTAGAAATAAATGCTCAAAATTAGCAAAAAAAAATCTGACAATGGGACACTTTCAAGACAATTTCAAATCTGTTTTCAATAGGCTAATTCAAACTTGAAATTAGTTAAAATGTTTAGAAATAGGCTTAATATTAATATTCTTCTATTTAGTTTATTGTAATCTCATAATAGGAAATACTACTTAGATATGGTAGTTTATATGATGTAATATTTTTTTTTGCAGTATGATTACCTGCAAACTTCAGTCTGGCTTTTTAATGCCTGAGTATGGACTTCTTCCTTGTGCAACAGCTTTTCAACCCATGGTGAAGTACGACTCTCTTACTGATGGATGTACATACTTTGGTACCTAATGCCTCTAATCCTTCACCAGTTCCTTTGTTGTTGTCTTGGAGTTCAGCTGAACCTTTCACACCAAAGTTCATTCATCCATGGGAGCCACCTTCATGAACGATGCAGTGTCTGTGTGATCGCAAGATTTTTATATTTGCATACAACTGTTTGTATAGATGCTCATGGTACCTTCAGTTGTTTGGAATTTGCAGAGGATTAAGGAGGAACTGGACTTCTGTAGGTTCAGAACTTTTTAAGGTTGTGGCTGAGTTGCTTGGATTTTCCCATGGTGTCAAGAGCAAAAATGCACTGTCTTTAAAATACAGCCACAGGTGCACTCCCAATTAACTCCTAACTATGAAAATCATGAAAATCCATGGAGACATAGAACATGGGTTTAATTCAGAAGCTTCTAAAAGTCATTACATTCATTTCTGAAATCTTCCAGACTGTTTGACTGAGACAGTCAACTTGGTCTCAACTATATATCATCATCAAAATATTTTATAGGGACTATAACACACGTAGACAGCATCAGACAGTGATAATCCTTAATCAAAGATGAAAACACAGGCAAGAGTCAAAACCAGGAAGTAACTAGCGACATGGGAATCAGGAAAACAGGAAAGTCTTTGTAATGCATGAAAACATCAACAAGGCTTTGCAAAGAGACAGTGAAACAGAAGGGCTTGAATGAACACTGTAATTAGATATCATGAATCAGGAACTAAAGACATGTAAAGACAATAGGGCAGTGACAGGGCAGGGGTGGAAACAAGGATGGAAAGAAAACAAAGCAAATTGCTATTTAAACAAAACACTCAAAACAAAGCAAAACATGAAAACGCAAGAGAGGGGGAAATTCATTACAGCTACGTTTCTTCGCTCATCTTTGCATGTGGCACTGCATATTTATGTAAAACAATGTGAAAAAAATAAAGTACATTGCTGGGTTTGTCGTGTTCTCAAAGCTTTATTATACCCAATTCCATTTCATTTGTCATAGGTCAAGACTTGTCAAAAGAAATTGTTACACTTTGTGATTTTCAAAAGACCTGAACAAAATGAGGACCACAAAATGTTTTCCCCCATCACTTTACAGTCTCAAGCTGTTTCTCACTTCAGTGGCATTGGTCAAGGGCCAAAACTCGCCCACATCTGAAGAAGATTCTCTGTCTCCTTTTATTAAAATCACAGACACAACAAGCTTACCAAAGCGTACTGTTAATTATGAGCTTAAGCATGTAGTTACAGAGCTACTGTTAAGTGGACCTGCTGTTCAGGGGTTCAAAAGACACTAAAGTGGTTCTTACAAATAATATTAAAAATAACACAAACTGAACCACTCATAAAACACAGGCATTTTTTACTTCAGTGTCACACACAATATTCAGAACATGAGTCTGAATGTTCAGAACCGTTTGGTGAACCTGAGTGGTTTTGAAGTACAGAGGGGTTAGCTCACTTTGGGGTGAACTCTGGCTTACCTGTACCATGAAGACAGAAGACACACAAGCAGGCACACTGACAGTGTTACTATGCCATAAGGTTGCAAGGACTACACAACAACAATGAATAGTGCTCCAGGTTAATTACTTGGTAAGTATATTTGGAGTAATTAACTTATTAAGTCCCCCTGCAGATCTGTCACAAATACCCCGTTTCACCACATGGCATGGTTCAAAGCACGGTGAGCACTGTTCCTATTTTTTCCAAGTTTTATCTCCATCCGTGACTTATGCATATACACATTTGTGTTTACAGGCCATATTCAGAATTAATCCTGAAAGTGAGCACATCAGTATTTAGAAACAGACATGACTAAAGACAGAAGCATTATTCAGTTAGTTACATTAGAGTTGTGTACACTGGGTGGAGTTTGAGTAAAATAGGAAAATCTGGAAACCTCAGAGACATGAACTAAACACAGGTGATTTGCATATTCTGAATGGCACCCAGAAAATCAACTTAATAAGCTACGTAATCTGTCTCTGAATATGAGTGACTTTCCCTGCTTAACTACTGATGTAACTTTTGGACTTAAGTTGTCGACTTACACTAGGTAACACTTTATTCGGATAGTCCACTTTAGATACTATAAAGACCATCTATAGCAGGGGTGTCCAATATTATCCGGAAAGGGCCGGTGTGGGTCCAGGTTTTCATTCCAACCAAGCAGGAGATACAGGAGATAAAGGAGATTGACAGCTAAATAAAAAGAATAATTTATTTGTTGAGTTTTCATCAGTGGTCACCAACCCTGTTCCTGGAGAACTACAGTACCTTCCTGAAGACTTTAGTTCAAACCATGTTTGTTTGACAAAAGAGGACCAGGAGGATGGGATGTTTACTGCCATGCATCTTAGGGTTGTTCCCAGATCCTGGTATAACCTCTCCATTTGGCCACTGGACTCCAAGTGGAAACTGGAAGATAGACTCACCATCATCCCCATCAGAATGCACAACATAACCGGGAGGACAGCTGAGGACCTTGATTGGTCACAATGTCCTGTGGTATACCAAAAACTCTGAAAACATGGTTAATTACCAATTCAGCTGTTTCTTTGACTGTGGGTAGCTTGGGCAGGGGAATGAACCTACATGCATTGGAGAATCTGTCAACAACTACAAGGATGGTGGTATTACCTTGGGATGGTGGAAGTCCTGTGATGAAGTCCATGGAGAGATGTGACCATAGTCGTTGTGGGATGGGAAGTGGATGGAGCAACCACTGAGATGAGGACCTTCCCATGGTTGCACATGAGACAGGCTGCCACAAAGGTCTTGATGTCCTCCTTGATGGTTGGCCACCAAAACCACCTCTGGAGGAATTAATTGGTTTCAAGAATTCAAAGACTCTTGCAGCCTAGGTGGGATGACAACACAAACTGGAACCAGTTGAAGAACAGAGACCATTGTGTCTGTGGAGATTGAGCTGCTTGACCTGCAGAATGTATTCCAGGTTCTTGTGGTACGTGAGTACTTGAAATGGGTGCTGAGCACCCTTAAGCCAATGTCTCCATTCCTCAAGTATCAGTGTAACAGCCAGTAATCTCCGCTGGTGTATGGTGATGGGAAAGGACGCACAAGGATATAGTTTGTTATCCTCCCCCCTCTGGGAGAAAACCGTGCCAATTCCCACATCCGAGTCATGCACCTCCACAATGAAAGGCCTGTTGGGATTACAAACAGTCAGGTTCGGAGCAGAGGTGAAATGACGTTTCTTTTTGCTGAAAGTGGTCTTGGTTTCAGGGCTCAAATGAAAGCCACAGTTATTACTCTTATTGAGAGAAGAGAGTGGGGCCACTACAGAGTTGAAGTTGCAAATAATTCTGCAATAAAAATTCATAAAGCTGAGAAACTGCTGCACCTCCTTCACTGAAGTGATAGAGAGCCAATCAGTGACTGCTTGGACCTTTTTGGGATCCATCTGGATGTTGCCAGGATTAATAACGAATCCAAGGATCTGTACTTGGGACACATGGAACTTGCACTTTTTGGGTTTGACAAAGAGCGGGTTACCCAGGAGGCATTTTAGGACCTTCCTGACATGCTCAACGTGCTCGTGGATGGAACTCGAGAAAATGAGTATGTCATCCAGGTACACAAACACCTGGATGGTGCACAAAGTTGTTAATCGGGGCTTGGAACATAGCTGCTACCCGCCACAATGATGTGAAACTGGATGGCATACTCAGTCACACTTCGGCTGCCTTACTGGAGGGTTAGAAGTCATTTAGATGCCAGACAGAGTAACTGGAACAGAAGTGATTCTGAGCTTCCCAGAGGCTGTAGTCCAAAAGAGGGCTCTTCCTGAAAGGAAAGAGATGTATGCAATTTTGGCTCTGTCCAAGGGGAACTCGCATTTAAAGGATCCACAGCAGGCACTGGGCACAATTGTGAGCGTTTAGCCATCAAGGTCTCCTGCTGGGTGAGTAACACTTCGTGGTGCTGAACCGAGAACTCATGCTGAGCTATGGTGGTGAAGAGCTGTGTTTCTATGAGGGCTAATACTCAAACTCGGGTCAGCAGAGTCAGACACACTATCCGTGAACGACAGGAAAGGTGATGAACCCAATTACAAAGATGAACTCAAACAATGTGAATGTTCCAAAAATTGTAATAAAAATTCTAATAAAAATGTAGACATAGGATAAAAGGAAAAAAAAAAGTTGAAAAGTTTAATCCCAAAGTTCAGTCAGTAAATCCAATAAATAATCCAATACAAGAATCTACAAAGGAAAATATCTTGCAAAAGAGTAATCCTACAGAAAAAAAGATCTTCAAGGCAAAGGTAAAATTTAGAAAAGTTTTTAAAAATCCAACAGGTAGGCACAACCTGTGAATGATACACAGGTGACATCAATAACACCAATAACAGACAGAGGAAACACAACATGAGGGAACATTGATGGCCTCTAGTGGCCGAAACACAAAATGGCAAGTCCAGAATTCTGACAAAATCAGTCAACTGCTTTTCATTAGGTTTCAAATCCAGAGATAGAGATAGCCATGGCAAAGAACTGATGTTGTGTTCCTTACAGCCATTTCTTTAAGAATATAAGTGGACAAACCTTACTTGGATGTAGTATAATATTAAGTATATTAGTCAAAATGCAGGAACGATTAGTGACAACTAGATATCCACTTTTCATCTTTCAAAGATATCCTTGATTACATTTTGACTAGTTAGATTTACATTTAAATGTGTAATAATTTCAGTTAAGGTACTTTTTTATGTAACTGACACATTGTTTGCTTAGCCAACAAAAAAAAGAAGTTACAATGTAAGAGCATATAAGAGTATCCATCTGCGTTGACTGTAATGCACTGCTTAAGCCACTCAGGGCACTGGTGCTGCTGCTTCTGTTGTTTACTGGCAACATAAAGCATTGTGTGCAGGAAAGTTTTCAATTGGCCATCAAAAATATAAGTAAATGTGTCATTTAAACACTTGACAGTTTGCATTTTCTTTTTAATGAATACAAGAAACAAACAGACTGATTTCACATACAACATAAAGGGTTATTTTATAATGAGTCAAGAGGCCAGACCAAAAGGGAAAAAAGGGGTTTCATGCCAAGTTCAGTTAAACTTCAGTTGAACCTTTGAAAGCATGAAAACAAAAGGGATGGTCATGCTTTCTTCTTTCTGGAATAAATAACTTAAATAAAGGAATGCTATTACTAAAACACACATATAGAATGAAAAGGAACAACTGTAGAAATAGTGCAGAGGGGTCAGGCATCAGCATCATGCCAGTCTTGTCCAGTTGACTGTAGAATTGATTTCTTCTTATCTGAAATATTTTCAGGACTAATAATTAAATATTCTTTGCCATTTTCTTTACTGTTTGTGTCACAGTTTTTTTTTTTCCACTGACAAATAGTCAATATCCCACAGTGGTGACTAGCGATTATATTAGTCAACTAGTCTATGCCAATAAAAATATTATTTAAGAAGTGTAACAGGACCTGAAAAGACCAAAATCTGGAAGTAAATTACAATGTTGAATTGGGTGTGAATCAAGTGAGATGAAAAGGAAAATTGAGGGAAAAAATATATTATAATTGTTTTTAATTAATTGTTTTAAATATCATCTACAAGTCACAACAACTAAGCTGGTAAACCAGTTTAACCATGCACTGACTAGCTTCACCAAACTGGTCCATCAGTTTAACCATGCTTTTGCTAGTTTCACCAAGCTTATACACCAGCTTATAACCAGCTTTACCAGGCTGGAGTACCAGTTCAGCCAGCTGTAAACATATAATGCAGGCTGGTCAGCTTAACCAGTCCAGGATCCAAGCTGGTCAAAGCTGGAGTTTCCTGCAGGACTGTCAACTCTTCATCAATAATGCACCATTTAACAGTGCCGTATCACAGTTTTAACATTCAGAAATGGTAAAACAAACATATTTAGCTAAAAACCTGATAGCTTTTCTTAGGCCATTTGGTGGGAAACATTCCTGTTGTTCCAATGACAGACGACTTTAGAGATCTTCCCCCTTCTTACATCTGATCCTGTGCTCCGAGCCAGCTTCAGTTGCAAATGTGAAAGTTAAACCCACATTTCCATGCATGCCTCATGCTTTCAATCACAACTGAGTGACATTGTTTTGCATACTGGGGTCTCTTGCCCCAGGAGGTTTACAACCCACCAAATGAACCACATATATCTCCCCAGGAGTCCTGCCACAGGTGAGGAAGTGTGTGTGGAAGGACCAGATGGGATTTATAGCAAGCACTGACAGCAGATGGATCTGTCCCAAATGGAGCTGCAAGCCATCCAACCCTGGGCACAATGCATTTTACCATTTGAGGATCAGTTAGAGCCATTTACCAGACACTTAAAAAACTCTAAGAAATTACAGTGTAAATGCAGCTGGTCATGTGCATTAGCAAAGAGGAGTGTGTGCTGACGTCTTGACATGTACTTAATTAAGTTGTTTAGTCTAGGTTTCCTCCCAGTTGTAGAGGCTCTTAGGGTTGCTAGAGTCTGAGTCTGGTGTTTTTGTCTGGATCTTGCTAGCTTTGGTTTACTGTGGATAAGAAACAATACAGAACATTCTGTTGTTTGGATTTAAGAAACAAATGAATACATGAGGTCATTGGCATTATACTGATTCAAGCAAGCTGTTGTAGCTTTAAAAAAAAATTATAAGTTACATTCGTGTTATACTTTGCACAAGGCCAATTTGAAACAGCATCTGCATTACATCAGTAGTTAGTTTTAAACTATTTTCATTTGGAACAACACACTATATTTGTTATTTGCATTGTGAAGGAAATCTGGAAATAGATGAAGTTATGATTTGATGAAGATATGGAAACTGTTATCCTTTTAGGCATTGAATAATTTTAATCACGGTTATTATTGCTGAGAATTCTTGATACATTTTGGAAATATAGTACTAGAATATTCTGAAGTTTTTTTATACATCTCCTACCTTAAACCTGGCACATAACTCATAGAATAAAATTGTGTAAAAGCTGTGCTGTGTAGCAGAAGGAAAGTGGTTTGCTGTGTTCAAACAGTCTGTATTTGCTCAAATATATGCATTTCTTTATATGTATTTAATTATTCAGAAAATAGCCAAATATATA
>JANDJT010000041.1:8124463-8149068 GCA_024331685.1 Stegophilus panzeri | reverse complement strand
AAGTGAGGCAGAAAGGGAGAAGGTTATGGGTGGGTGTGGGGTGGGTGTGTTTTCATGGGGGAACAAGGTCCTGTGGTGATCTGGGTCCTGTTACCAATGGCTTCACATGAATTACAAATGACACCTGATATTTACAAATCAGTGGTTTAAAGTTATACATCATACATTATATTTATATAATTATTAATACACACGTACCTTTTTAGGTGCTTTATTAATCCCAAGGGAAAAGTGTTTCCTTGCATATCCCAACCTGTATGAAGGTTGTATGGGATCAGAGTACAGGGTCAGACACCACATGGCACCCCTGGAGCTGAGAGAGTTAAGGGTCTTGCTCAAAGAACCAACAGTGACTGTGTGTAGTAGAGTCTTGATTTGAACTACTAATCATTTGGTCCTAAAGCTCTACCATCTAAGTTACACTGCAACTTTTGGATGGATGTGCAAGGACTTGTAGGTGAGCAGGAGAAATTTGTATTAAATTCTTTTTTATGCAATGTAATTTACATTTATCCAAAGTGATTTACAATTGTGAAAGAATATATGTAGTCCAAGCAGATGAGGGCTAATAGTCTTCCTGGCAGTCCTGGGAATTGAACTTACAATTTTGGATCACTACCTCCAAGCCTTAACTGCAGAGTTACTCCTGCCAAAAGCACAGATACTTACACAGGCACAGTGATAAGACATCAAAAACTTGTGCTGAATTTACATGTGCATTGTGCAATGTGCAATGTGCAATGTGCATTAAAGTGCCTAGATATACAAGTCTACCGTAAAAGTCTATGATATACTAACCAATGTAGTTCCTTGAGATTTTATAAGTTTCTGCTGAGTACAGTTCACGTCCCGGATCCCAAAAAATGGCAGTACGTAAGGCTAAATTTCCCCTAAGTGTGTGTGTGTGTGTGTGAGTGTGTGTGTGTGTGTGTGTGTGTGTGTGTGTGTGTGTGTGTGATGCAGGGTATTTTCATTCCATGCATTCAGTGTTCCGTGGAATATGTTCTGGACCCACTGCATCCATCACCCAAATAAAGTTACTAATGAATGAGTGAGTGGATTAAATGAATAATAATGCAAGAACAAGGCATGGAAAGTGGAGGATTATGGCACTGTCTGAGTTGAATTATTACCAAATAGTGTTAACAGAGTCTTGTCTTTGTCAGACAAGGATATTTACCACACTGGGAAGAACAGGAGACAGTTTGGAGGAGTAATCGAAAATACTTTTTCCAGAGATGACTTTTCCGGTCAAAACTTAAGTCCTAAATCATGACCCCACTAATGTCACTGTTATCTATAAGTTCATCATGAGTGGGAGAGATGGCTCAATTACAAAGACATGGCAATCAAGTATAGGATTTTTGTAAATGAAGTTGCATTTTGCTAAAAATAAATAAATAAATAAATAATAATAAAAAAAAGTGTTAATTTCCCTTATTTATGGAGACTTTTAGGTATTTGGGTCTATACCAATATTTTCTACATTCTCTTTTTCAACATTAATATTTCAATTCTTCATTATTTTAAGACATCTTATCCAATTAGTTTAATGCTTGCATTGTAACTTCGGTAGTTACAATGCCATTTCTATATTATCCTTGTATAACCATCACATGATGAATTTTCCATGCTATGCCAGGCCGTACCATATCACATTTAACTATTATTTGCATGTTTGGTTTATTTGTTATTCTCACTAATGTACAGACATTTAAAAAAATAAAATCCAAATTTCATTGTAGTTGTGGACAGCAGTTTGACCATCATAATAAGTATACAAGTATATGTTTATTTAAAAAAACAACAACAACACATACTAATTAATACTGAGTTTGTAGGTAACCTGAGACAGTTGTGTAGGTCTATGGGGCTTAAATTTAGGCATCAGTGGGTAAAGGCCCTATTAGGGGCCATTCTGAAAAGATGCTTGTCGTTAGTGGCCCACTGCTGAGTAACACACACATGACAGGATGGAGCTACTTCGAGTTCAAAAGAAAATCAATGCCCTCTGGAAGATTATGGTCATTTAAAATGCCCTCTGTACCGGTAATTGCCTTTGCCTGACAGCAGTGAGATTGCTTTCTGCTGTTTCTTGTTAAACCCTCAAGAAAAAGGGGAAAAGGGAGAGAAAAAACCCCAAGACACCAAGTAGAACATTCTAACTGAGAGACAGATGCATAAATTCTAGCTTAGATATAAAGTTAGATATCAAGATGGAAAGCTAAACTTTAAGTCTGCTCCTGATTACAGGTCATTTTTATGGGATTTTTAACAGCCTTATGAGAAGTGTTGTCTGCAGTCAACGTTTACCTCACACATATACAATTTCTAGGCAGGAAGAGAAAAACCCATTAACAACAGCTCCAATGCTTACACTTTCACTAAAAGTTTATACTCTTTTGTTATTAAAGTTCTGAGAAGGGCACAAATGTATTATTTAAAACGAATGACAAAGATAAACAACGCTTTACACTCTTATTACAGGGATTAAAAAGGTTCAAAGGATGAATAATTGTATCATACTGCATACAATGCTTTATACAGTGTAAATAAAAAATAATATAAAACTATATCTCCAGTTGCTTTTCAAGGCTGAATAATATGTGCGGCCACTGACACGGACACTTCCAGCAACTGCCTGCTCATGGCCATCTCTCTCTCTCTCTCTCTCTCTCTCTCTCTCTCTGTCTCTTTCTGTCTCTCTCTCTCTCTCTGTCTGTCTCTTTCTCTCTCTTTCTCTCTCTCTCTCTCTCTTTCTCTCTCTCTCTCTCTCTCTCTCTCTCTCTCACACACACACACACACACACACACACCCAGAGACGTTGTGACCTACAGAGTGGCTTCTTCTTGGAGAGCACATGTGGCTTTGATTATGGTAGTTTACCTCTCTGGATCTAGCCATGATTAGAACTACAGACAGCGTCAACTGGCACAGAAATGTTTGGGCTGTCTGACAATTATTTTTCCTCATAATTGCTAATTTCAGGAAATTAGTCTTTTGAGTAGGGAAACAGGAGGCTTCCCAGCGGAAATTTAATGTGTGAGTGAGCGTCATAAGCTCGTTCAGCAAAGTGAAAGGGCAGCCATTTGGTTCCACGAAACCAAAAGTATTGAAGCTGCGACTGCTGGAAGGACTCTATAAAATCAAACCGTGTCTCCAGTGGAGAGTGTCGGCTGCTTGAAATATCGCTGCACCTAATGACACGAGCCAAGTCCTGTCTGCAGTGAAGCACCATAAATATTACAAAAAGCAACCATTCTTCTGCATTCACCTAACAGTAGTTTTAGTTCTAGTCATAACTTTTTTGGGGTCTCATATTGCAGCGTCTGGACGCAACTGCAGCAGACAGCTCACCACCAAAGCGATCCAGATGTTTCACGTAAGCGCCCCTTTAAAACAATTTCCAATCCCAGCTGTTTGGTCTTAAAACGCTCTTATATTTCTAGTCCACTGTCCTAATAGCAGGTACTCTTATAGGACACGCTGCGTTCAGGAATTGCTGATTTGTATCATTTTAAAACAGAGCATATGCTACTATCCATGCTGTCCATATTGACTCCTATTCTTTAGTATGTTAGTGTGGGTTTCTTGCGTAACCAAACGCACCACTCTGTCGTACGCTTGAAGTTTTAGACATAGTTTGGGAAGCAACGTCTCTTGAAATCTCGTGCGTCACTGAGATTGTGAAGCCCGTGCTTTACCAAAACTGAGCGCCTCGAGCAGACTGACCCGCCCCCTCACAGGCATTTAAACGCACTAATTGGGCGGTCTTTTTTTCCTTTTCTTGTATGTAACACACCCACATACAGGTTCCTTTCGATTGTGAACCTTTGGAGACCAGTTTTAAAAATTGCGCGTTAGAATGGCTCTCAGGCTGATCATCCTCTTCTCTTTGTGCTGTGTGATACGCAGTCAAGGTAAGTAACCTTTCCTCGTAATGGATCGCGATTAACTCTATTCATCACCGCCTTATATTACAGATTTATATAGATTTAATACAAACAATGTTGCCGGTACCATAGATCCTTTTTTTTGCGCACATCCCTGCACGCTTGCCACTTCATTTGCTCTCAAAACAAGTAATGATTGTTTTTCTCCTTTTAGATTACAGCGCTCCATATACAATATTTAAAAATAGTTTTACAATAGAGCACATTAGGGAGGACCTCTTTAAAGAGCATCCCAGTTAAGATCCATGTCATATTAGACCTGAAAAAGATTGCTTCATTATCATCCCTGCTTGAAAAAACCCCCTCATTGAATTTTTAATGGGTTTAATGGTTATGATGGGAATTGTATTGACTTTAATGAAGACTGTAATGGTTCCTGTGGGTCTCTACTGGTGGCATGTTATGTGTAGTGCATACCATTAAGGACCAATAATGGTAATGGTTTTAATGGTTAGCTAATGGTTTGTTAGCTAATGGTTAGCTAACCCTGTATTTGTAGTGGAAACCATTAGAATTTATGTGATGGTTTCTTTCTTTTTTTTCTCAGCAGGGATGTCCATGTTCTAATTCATATTCATGTTATCTTAACCTTAGTATTAAATAGTATTAAATAGTATTCACACAGTCACAGTCATCACAGGAACAGTATCTCCCACAATCATCTGTAACACAGATAGAACCTTACTAACCTTATTAGAACAACACTAATGTTATGTTACAGAGTATAAAAGAGTCAGCTACCCAAAAACATGATTCTCATAGACAGGAATTTCCTGTGTTAATTTGTTTGTACACTATGTATTGTATGTATTAGTACCCTAATGGTTTCTGATATGATTTATGTTTTTAATGTACAAGTTGTAGAGGTCTGAAAATACCTTAAAACTTGAACTGTGCTTTATCTATTGCTGGTCCAGTACCACAGGTCCAGTACCAAAAGGCACAATTTTATTATATTTGTTACCCACTCAGGACGAGCACCCAATGGTACTTAGGAGTGGGGTTAGCAGTACTGAGCACTGGCTACTGCTAATTGCTTCTGCATAGCACTTCACACAACATGTAACATCATATTGATGTTTCTCCATGGAAAACTGTGAAATTGGAGCCCTACACCAATATAAAGACACAAGAGAAAATTTGACCTCATCCTATATAATCTAGTTTTCAAACACCAAGAAAAGCATTAATGACATCATGCTCTGAAAGTATGATGCAGCCAATTCGTACTGACATCACTCTAAATGTTTTAGTTGACTATGAAGTTGGTGGACAATGAACAATAATCTTTGGGACATTCTTCCTCAAGTGACATGCTTCAAAACTAAGTAGCAAGCAACATCTGTCCTAACATGGATGGGTGACTGACTACACCTCAACAGGTACATGCAGTTTATGTCAGGTCTATACCATTGCTGCAAATTGTTTTTCTCTACCAAGCTCTATCTAGCATTGAGATCCCAAAGTACCTGGCTTTCCATCTAGGTCCATCTCTTCCATAACATGTGTTATGTGATCAGAGTCCTGGGTGCCTGTGGTGCTGCTTCTCAAAGATCAGACTCTTTAAGCCTGGACTATGTTTTTGTGTTAAGTGTTAAGTCCTGAGGGTTGATGTGTTCCAAGATGGGATTCAGGGTTTAAGAGAGGGAGCATTAGGAGATCTGGGAAAGCCACTGGACCTGGATAAAATGCCTGGACTGATAAAAGAAAAAACAACTGATTTTTTCTTTCTTATTTATTTATTTTTTTTTTACAACTCTGTAACTGAACACAACTGTGTATTGTCATAAGAGGGAGAGGAGAGCAGGTTTTGACAGGCTGAGTAAGGTAGGCTTAGTAGAAAGTATGGGTGTTTTACTTATCAGCTAAAGGAAAGCACAGCTAAAGTTAATCACAACTCTATTGTTTAGCATCAGTGAGAAATGGCTTTCTTTTTGTATGTCTTTTTATCTTTATGTGTCTTGAGCAATCCCTTTCTCTCAACAGCTGAGTCTTTCATGAGCACTCTGCATATGCATATTGTCTCTGTGTTGTGCCTTGGCAGGTTTGGAAGCTTATGTGAATCACAATGGGGACTTAGGATACAGGGGGCCCTGACAAGCCAAAGAATACACTGATAATAGGGAGTGAAATAGACTGGGGAGCTGGGGAAATGGGGACTTGTTTGTAACTTAGCCATCTTGTGAAAATATTTCTTTGAACTATGTTCTAACCTGAAAAAAATGGTGTCTTAGCTGAAATTGTGATCCATTTAAAGGGAATTTCATGCATAAAACCAGCTTGGCAGTGTGCTGCATGCTAAAGCCAAAGGGAGGCCAAAAGATTCAACTGCCAAAGGTATTTTGTGTTTGGCCGATCAAGCAAACCACAGGGAAATGAATATATTTGATGAAATGACAAGAGCAGACCTTGTTTAGATATTTTGAACTTTAATTTAGAAGAACAGACAGACAGGAAGTGCATTGTTGACTGACTGCAAATCAATAAATGTCTTTAACTTCTTAATATGTTCAACAGCATCTGGTGTAGCGGAAAATATCTGTGGAAACATAAGTATCATACACAGTGTACTAGACAATACTGAAGCACAGACATTCTAAAATAAATATAAAATAGTAAGGAAATCAAGTGAAAAATTCTGATGCCACAATCAGAAACTTTACAGTGATATCCACAGAACAACTCAGGAACTGTGTAAAAGGGGAAAAATCATTTGCTGTGAAATTCTTACACAGTCCGAAACTAATAAAAAACAGTGTGAGAAATGCTTTATAACATTCCAACTCTTAACAACCCTGTAAACATTCGAGGGACATAGCACAAGGACCTTATGCTTACAGACGAACACACAAACTTTGACAGAATACATAGGTTATACTGTACAGAAAAGAAGTCTTTCTTCACTTATTTTTAACTTATATATTTAGTCTGTGGATACGCTTTCCTTCAATTTTCACACGGAAATTAGTTGACACCATTCTAGATATCATTCACCATACCCAGATGCTCTAACAAGAGAACCAAAGATTATATGATATAATCTGCTGACCCTACTGCTGAAATCTTTTATACTGGGCAAGTCATGGCAAATCCAGTCCAGTGGATCTACAGTGGTCCAAAGAAAAGCTTCTCTTTGTTTGCATAACTTACAACTGAGTAACTGTCTATTCCCTAGAAACCGCAGATCCAATCTCACTGGATGACTGCTGTAAGGATGGTAGAGAGAAGGCCACAGAATCCCAGGACTGCACACGTATCCATCTCATTTCAGAATCTACTACCTGCAGGTTAGAATACACTGTCTGGTTTATCTCAGCATTCACCTTCAACCACCTGCAAGCATGCTCTGCCGAAGGCTATTTTCCATTCAAATAAAGGCACATACTATCCTTTGCTTATGGAAATGTTCTTATTACTTGTCTATGATATTTTGAAGTAAATGGTCATGGCATGTATAATGATGGCCAGGATAATGAAACTCACCATGCTCTCATTGGTGAAAAAGATCTCAGAGTCTCTCTCCTAGCTGTCTGCTGAGTCACGTTACATAGTAAACCACATACTGGGCTTGTCCTGTACGCCCCCAGGAGGATTTGGCAATGTTGCATGTCTGGTGGTTTGAAAATATTCATCTGCACAGGTTGTTCTAAATTCATAATATATTGAGCAATACTTGTGTAGTAATATCTGGGAAAAGAAAAGTAAGTACATTTTAGTAATGAATCCATTTAGTGCATTTCAGTGTGGGGCCTTCTCATAATTTAATAATAATAATAATAACAACAATAATAATAATAATAATAATAATAATAATAATAAAGAGCAGTCTTTGGTGGTTCACGTAAAATGCTTCTTCTAGTGAAGGCTATTTCTGACCCTTTTCCAGAGACAGATAGTGAGAGATTGGTAGCAACTTTAACATTAGTGCAACTAAGAGAATGCTGCCAAATGTTCAGCGCATTTCCAAACCAAAAGGGTTACTCCGTCTGCCCTTCCAAAGGCAAATGCGTTTGTTTTGGCAAGCCAGTGAATCGAGAATTTGTTCAAATTAGAGAGTGTGAGAAGGGAGACAGGGTTTTGGTTTTAGGAGGGGGATTGGTGGGGAGATGGGGAGCTTAGTCAAGGGGGTATTTCCAAATCCAGGAAATACCACTGAGGTGAAAGAATGGAGAAGCGATGGAGAAGAGAAGGGAGCAATAACAGGAAATCTGTGGATTATTTCAGACATCAAAAGAAAAAAAAAATCAGGAAAGGTTCTGTGCCCATAAAAGGCACTGCAACAATGGATGACAGGAGAAGAGAGCAGAATAAAATAGAGAGGGATAAAATAAGGCAGATGAAGTAAGAGAGTAACTCTTTGCTTATGCATGTGTATTATACTGTAAATAATGCATTCTCACCATTTCTGGGCCAGCTCAGGGAAAATGCACGTGTCTGTTATATTAAATGATGCAACGTGTGAAGGTGTACTCTTGAGATCATTGCGCTTTTTTGAACAACAGTTTTAAATGGCATCAGGAAAGGAGTGATTAAGTAAAGTCTTTTGCTGGCTCATATTCCAAGAGTCCACTGGACCACAATTCCTACATCACTTTAATGCCACAGTAGTTTTAATAGGTTTTGTATTTTCAACATTGTAATATTAAATATGATATTGCTATTATTATATTCATGATATTAATATGATTTCTTATAGGATAGCCCAAGAACAGTGCTGTGCAGCAGTACTGGAGGACATCGCCTGTAGTAGTGGTATCAGTATGGCCAAAGACCAGGGCAGCTGTGATGCTCTCCTATCTGGAAACACCTGTGAGACTAAAACCGCTAAGGTACTGAATGTACCATGTTTGTGTGGCTGCTTTCCCAGATTTAGAGAAAAAGCATTCCAATCTGTTTACATTTAGGATGGCCAGATTTGACAAATGCTACTAGAGTTTTGGGATAATTTTATCCTCCATTCTTGTACTTGTACTTGTATGACAGAATTGGAAAAAAAAACCTTGCATGCCTGAAGGAAATTTAATGTTCAGCAGGTGCTAGCTTTCTGAACATTTATTTAAATCTGTCAGCCTGCTTTCAACGGTTGTCACTAGGCCAGTAAAGTCCTGTCAGGAGTAATGCTTTAAGCCATTAAATGATTAATAACTAACAATCGGCCATTACAGGGTGTGTATTTAATGTACTGAGCTAGTACTGAAAGAGAGGTGCTTTTTACTTCATTTGTCCTGTATTTAACCCTGTCAATGAAATATTTTTTAGTCATGACTGACTGTGTGATCTATTTCATTTTGTATTTTAGATATGCTTCTAAAGTGGCTCTGATAATGGTCTACCCAGGTTATCTGAAATGATAATGTGTAACCTGGTTTTCAGAATGTGATTATTCTACAGTAGTGGACATTTGCACATCAGTGGGGAATATGCTTGTGTGGCTAATGTGTGTGAACAACATGCACTATTGCATCTGAGAGCGCTGAATGATTGTGTCCTGATATGATAAAATTATCTTTAGTATCAGATTACCAAATTAATATACACTAGATTAAATTTTGTAGCTTAATGTACAATTGTATACAAATATTAATTAATCCTTGGGTGAATTTGAGGAGTTCTGTAAAACCAACAATCAGACAAAAGTTTATAGAGTGCTTTATTAGCATTTGTTTCATTTGTTGCCACGATTGTATGTTCCCAATTGCAGTAATCATAATTGCAGCAACATTCTTGTTCTGGTGAATATTCACACAAAATCACCAGATAATCACTAACAGCCTGTACCATACAATCTCTCTGTGTTTATTAGTATTCATTTTTAGCATGTAGATTAAGTCAGACACTGTGAATTTAGATCTTTTACATGTGCCTTACCTCCCAAGTTCACAAAGTGATAAAACTTGTCAAGTTAATACCCCTGATAACTTCTATAGAGCATTTTTAAAGCTCTTTGTGTGCTCCTGCTCCTGTGTGTAGGTGTGCTGCGAGTGTTGTTTACTAGGTCGGGAGGCTCAGAAGCAGGGTCTGACCTGTGACTTCAAACTCAGCTCCCAGTGTGGCTCTGTGTTTCAATCCTGCTGTACAGGCAAATCAGCAGAAAGTGGCAGCAACTCTACACAAGGTAAGCAAAAAACTACACTTCAGTCAATCACAAAGTGATTGTAGAACATCCGATGTACCAAGCAAGATGTTTTAACAGATCTTTATTTATCATGTTCTCATCCTGCAGCCTTGTGAACGAAAGTCTGGCATATATGTCCTAGTTAGGGTGTTATTCTAAAATTTCAACAGTATGTGTATCTGTATGTATCTATTGTTTTTGAAAAAGTAGACAGCGCCATTATCCATTAATTGCTGACAATCTGATTTGTGGAGAAACGGTGGCGCTTCCACACTACCACTTAATAGATGCTGTACTCTATCTGTAAGGATTCTGCTACCATCTAGTGGGCTCTCATCAGCATGCTCTATACTTGAGGTCTATTGTAAGAAAAAAAAAAAAAGTTTGACTCCAGTATTTCTCACCCTGTATAATTATAATTTGTATGATCATGAATGTCATCATGTCTCTAGAGAACAGTGGTACTGTTGGGGAGCAATCAGGTTCAGGTGAACACTGCAAAGGTACGTGTGAAGTCAAGCCTTTCATTGACACCCATCAGTCATCATGCTGCTATTACTCCTTTAAAGAGATGTGATAGATATTAGAATATCTAGATATTAGAATATTTGTGTGTGTGTGTGTGTGTGTGTGTGTGTGTCACAGTTGGACCGGGGAACTGTGCTCACAGCTGTCTAGGAAATAACGCCTGTGCCTGCTTTGCAGGCTATAAGCTCAAACCTGATGGGAAAAACTGTGAAGGTAGAAAAGACTAAATAATTGTATTATCCATGAATGACCTACATATTACATATTCTATAAATTTGTTGTTGGTTATATACAGTACATTTGGATATATACATCTATTCAGGAATCGAAGAAAATACTTTAAATGTAAATGTATCAGAGTAATCTGCAAAATACTGTGGATAAAATGTATCAAAATAAAATACAGTATTGCTCAATTTAAACAAACAAACAAAAAAAAGAAATGCAAAAATACATTTTGTAAGCGCCATATGAGATAGTGCTATTTCAGTTTCTAAGGTTAGCTTTCTGGTAGTTGATAGCTAATGCTGAACATCCTTCAGAAATCACAAATTACATATTGCTTTCTTCGATGACTGTGAAATATAAATAACAAAATTGTATTATGTATTTCAAAAACATGTCTCAGAAATACTATACATCATCATATCCAATCTAGTGTCTTTCCCTAATATAGCATATATTTAAACGTTATATCACGTTTGGAAAATATTTGGAAGGTTTTCATATCTGCTTCACAGATCATGACCCGTTATTGTCTTTCTTTCTCTTCTTGTTCCCTGACCCCCACACATACACTCTCCCGTATGCTTCCTCTTTGGAGACATTAATGAGTGTTTGCTGGGCTCTCATCACTGCAATCCTGGTGAACGCTGTATTAACACTCAGGGCTCGTACCGCTGCCAGAGGGAGGTCAGCTGTGGCACAGGCTATGAGCTCACTGACAACAACAGCTGCAAAGGTCATTTAACACACCTAAACATCAAGTCCGAGGCTAATTCTTAATGGAAATGTGTTAAGTTTGATTTAAAAGGTTAATCAAGCCTTTCTTCAGCCTCAGGAGAAAGAATGACTAAAATGTGCATTCAACCACATACTGTATATCTGTTTTCTTGTCCTTTTCATTTAGATATTGATGAGTGTGAGACAGACACTCATAACTGTCCTCTGGACTTTGAGTGCCAGAACACGCCGGGGTCATTCCGCTGCCGGCCGAAGGTGCAATGCCATACGGGATTCATACAGGATGCTCTGGGCAGCTGCATTGGTGATTAACAGCTACAATCCACACACTCCTTATTAAAGTTTAATGATATAATGTTTATTTAGATACATTAGATGTAGATACAATAATTATTCTGTTTAAAATCACAGTCACAGAACAACACTGCCCCCACTGCTCATTGTCTTAAAACACGTGCATCGCAGCATCCTAGACAGTGTTGTATCAAGTAACAGCATTTTAAGCATTTGTGTAAACATAAAATTCCAGATTTTGCCCATTATTTTGGAAATGACATTAAGTAATTTATGGTGTTATATTCAAGCATGTGTGGCTATAATTTAATGCAAACAAGTATCTATTTACAAATCTATTAAAATCCTATGTAAATTGACGTTTAGTTATATGCTAAATGTTTCATGAAAGAGATGTACTATATGACAATATCTGCCATTTTTTGAAACATAACTGTCAAGTTAACAGAGCAAACACTTTTAAGTCAAAAATGACAAAAATGACATTTGTACCATCCACTTTCCTCCGAGTGTATTACTCTGCCCATTGATGCAGCATGAACAGCAGTTCGAAAAGATGTTATTGGCTGGCTTCACCCATTCCCCCTCCTCAGCTGATAACTGTTGTATGATAGGGAGAGCTGACTGGTGGGTGGGAATTGGCAGGTGACCAAATGGTGTCACCATGTAACCAAGTACATAATCTTCCATATATAAATTAAATAGTTTAGAAACAGAAATCAATGTCAACTTTATTATCATTATGCATATTACACAACAAAATGAGGTAGTATCCTTGAGTGCACACAAAATTACACTTAGTTCAGTGATTAAAAAAATCCATGTGCCCTTTTATAGATTACTTATATAACACCATGCATGTAGTATGATCTACATTATGAAGAAGAGATTTTCTTATATGTATATTCTTCTTTGTGCCTCAGATATCAATGAGTGTCTGAGTGTGACAGCACCATGTCCAGCTGGTCAGGTGTGTTTGAACACTGTTGGCTCATACACATGTCAGAGGAACTCTGTTAACTGTGGCCGTGGATACCACCTTAATGCTGAGGGCACACGTTGCGTGGGTATGGAAAAACAGATTAGTGGATCAATCTATCTATCTGTTTTAACTTAATTATTGACCTTTTTTACCTGTGACTTTTCTGTCTATCTATCTATCTATCTATCTATCTATCTATCTATCTATCTATCTATCTACCCAAACCCACCCACTTTTCTATCTATCTATCTATCTATCTATCTGTCTATCTATCAATCTATGCAAACATGAGATGCAACAGTTGAGTAAGGTTGTTCATATGCTTTCCAGATATTGATGAGTGTGCTGGTACAGATGATGTGTGTACTGGTCACAGCTGCGTTAACCTTGTGGGCTCTTACCGCTGTGAATGCAAAGCTGGTTTTAACTTTAACAGCATCACCAGGGTCTGTGAGGGTGAGAGCACGTTTTTACATTATGAATTACATTTACATTCAGTTTCCTCTTCCAGTTTCAGTCTTATAGTACATCATCTCTAGCTCTATTCCAGAGCAACACTATATGTCCGAGTAGGTGGACACCTGACCATCACATCCATATATGGGTGTTCCCCAAACTGTTGTCACAAAATTGATTAGGATGTCTTTATATGCTGTAGCATTACAATGTCCCTTTTATGGAGCCCACATATGTTTCAGTATGACAATGCCCCAGTGCACAAAGAAAAATCCATTAAGACATGGTTTGCCAAGGTTGGAGTGGAGGAACTTGAGTGTCCTGCACAGAGCCCTGACCTCAACCCCACTGAACACCTTTGGGATGAACTGGAACAGTGACTGCACCCCAGACCTCCTCACCCAACATCAATGCCTGACCTCACTAATGCTCTTGTAGCTGAATGAACACAAATCCCCACAGCCACACTTCAAAATCTAGTGGAAGGCCTTCCCAGAAGAGTGGAGGTTATTATAACAGCAAAGTGGGGACTAAATCTGGAATGGCATGTTCAAAAAGCACATATGGGTATGATAGTCAGGTATCCACAAACTTTTGTATATATAGTGTACATTTTAGCTAGCTAGTTAAAATGAAAGATGGGACATTGTTGAGCTGAGGCTTTCATGTACACTTTTGCAAGTGTTATGGTTATCAGTAAACTCTAACAGATAGATGACTGTTTATTCCCTGGGCCTTCATTTTTTAATAAATGATTCTATTAGACAGACATATTTACTCTCATTTTTCTCTGATTTCAGATATTAATGAATGCCGGCACTATCCTGGTCGCCTGTGTGCACATAAGTGTGACAATATTATGGGGTCCTACAAGTGCAGCTGCACCACAGGCTTCAAGTTAGCCAGTGATGGCAGGAACTGTAATGGTAAGATTCATTGTAGCACTCTGATTTAAAATGATTCTAATAATTACACAGTTGTAAAGTTGATTATTTGATAAATCAGGTATAATAGTGTAAACTTAGAGCTAAACTATCAGAATAGTAAACTGCTAGGAGCAAGCTTTGTAACAAATGCTTTACAAACTAATACAATAGTTAGAGTTTGAGTTGTACTGAATCAAGCTCTTGAGAAGCACAATTATGAATATACTCACCCTCTGACTGGCTGACATTCAGACCTCAATGAGTGTGAGAGCAGTCCCTGCAGTCAAGAATGTGCCAATGTTTACGGTTCGTACCAGTGCTACTGCCGCCGAGGCTACCAACTGAGTGATGTGGATGGATCTACGTGTGAAGGTGGGTACAATAAATTAATTTTCATTTAAATTTTTATAAAAGACTTAATTTAACTGGCATGCATTCTCTTTCCTCAGATATTGATGAGTGTGCTTTGCCTACTGGAGGGCACATCTGTTCCTACCGTTGCCACAACACACCAGGCAGCTTCCACTGCACATGCCCCACCAATGGCTACACACTTGCCCCGAATGGACGCAGCTGCCAGGGTAAAAAAAAAAAAAAAAGCCTAAATTGTCTGCAGATGATTTTACTCCATAATACATTTGGAAGCCATTAACTTTATTTATTTTTTTTTCAAATTGCAAGCCACATTTTACTCTGATTTTGTGAGATTTGTGTATTAGACCAACAAGTAGACCACTGCTAGTCTCTACCCAAAACAATTATTTGTTTAATGAGTATGTGTCCTGAAATGAAACATGGACAACCATGGAACTCAACCATGAATAAGGCCTTACAAGTCTATTATTATTGTCTTTTGTCTTTCTCATGAGTAGATATTGATGAGTGTGTGACAGGGACACACACTTGCTCGGAGACGGAGAGTTGCTTTAATGTTCAAGGAGGATTCAAATGTCTGAATTTCGATTGTCCTCCCAACTACAGGCGCTCAGGTGAAACGTAAGTATCATGGATTTATACTAAATATAAGCAAACACAAGATTTATTATGAAATGGCATCAGATGACTGCACATGACAAAATGTTGGAGAAATGACAAAGATGTTTGATGGGTGGGCGCAGTGCAATTCTGTGGGCTTCTTTCTCACTGAAACACTGCATGCAGTAGAGTAATAATGGCTTAATGGATCCTCATGCCTAACGTTCGCAACTGACTAATGTAGCCTGTATTTTGTAAGCTTTGAAAGATAGAAGATGGAAACAAGAGGTTTGTGTTCTCTGAAACATTAAGATGGTTTAAAGACAATCTGGGAACAATGCATCATATAGACATTTAAGGTGCACTACTGTATATTTAAAAGCAAGCTGTATTACACTGTACACTGTAGATATTAACTAAGAAGCCTTAAGAGAAAGGGTGAAAATCATGATGGCTCTGTTTACACCATACATATGCCATTCCTTACCTTCACTGCATGTCGAGCACTGCATCACCCTAACATTTCCATCTTTCATCTTCTTTCCTCCATCTCTCTGTGTCCCATTTGCAGTCGCTGTGAACGCTTGCCTTGCAATGAGACTAGTGAATGCCTGGCCTTGCCTGTGAGAATAACCTACTACCACCTCACTTTTCCCACCAACATCCCTGTACCCACCAACATCTTCCGCATGGGCCCCTCCAACACTGTGCTTGGGGACAATCTGCAGGTGGCCATAGTGGACGGAAACCAGGCAGGCTACTTTGCGGCACAGAGGCTAGAGAACGGAGGTGTCATTGTGGTTCAGAAGCCAATTTCTGTGCCGCAGGACTTTGAAATCTTATTGGAAATGAAACTGTGGCGCTTTGGGAATCTCAGCACCTATCTTTCCAAAATACGGGTGTTTGTAACTGAAGAAGACCTTAGCAATTCAGTCCATTTCCATGATGATAAACTGATTACTAATCATTAGAAAACTTTTTTTCCATTAATTCTTCCTACCTAAAAACAATTAAAGTAAACAATTACTCAGATGTGTAATAATGTATTAATTAATGATTGCGGATGATTTTCGAAACATGTTACACTTACTGGTTTTGTTGGTAGTAAGCTGAATTTATGTAGGCATCATCAATAACAGATACGGTCTCCTCAGGTTTGATTAAATCAAAAATACTTTATATGGGTTTTTACATAGATATCTGATCTTCATGTACTGTATGAGTAGGGGGTGCATCAGAAGAGGGATGGTTTTACAGTTGGGCTCACCTATGGCTGTATGCCATATGCGACTTCCAAGATTACTCGGAAGTACCTTGAGTACCTTTAAATGTCTCATATCCTATGTTGATTTTATGAGGGGCAACTAACCTTCAGTTTGGGACATTTAGCCATAAAATATATTGTCTTGAAATAAAAAGAATGCATCATTATAAATGAGTAATATAAGAAATATATATTTCTCCAAACACATTTTACAATTATTGGCACCCACAGAAATTAGTATTAAAAAAAAAAAAAAATCCCCCGACCACACACACACACACACACACACACATAAGGAGTAGACAGTCTGCTTAATAGTATAATTCACTCTAATAGTAGATAATCTGTGTCTTGGTCTGGCCAGTGCTAAGTGAATATTTTATGATTCACATACAGTTTTGATTAAAATCCGGACAGTCATTAAATTACAGTTCTATTTTCTTTGTGTTTATAATTTGGAGCCACTAGATGGAGCTTTTGGAAAAACAAAGCTATCCCCTGTCATCCATTCATAAGGAGATGCCATACTATTTTTCCGTCTGTTTTCTATTTTTTTTCTACAGCATAATAAAATGAGAATGTCTAAGTGATATGTTTTCACAATTTAATTAATGTAAAAGACATTCAAGCAAGTGTGCCTGAAATAACTACCTGTTTGGGGTTTTCTTAGTATGTTGATTTACTATTCTATTTTGAATATAGCAGTCATTTTAATGCCATACATCCAATTAGCATTCAAAATAATCTGAGTATTGGGTAATCATGTCAGGCACAACACATTCTTAAAATATTGATTTAGAAAAAAACAAAACAAAACAAAACATAGATATGTGCTACTTACTTTCTGACAGTGAGTTATGGGACTGGGCACTGGATGGTGGTCTGCACAATTTGTGGTGCAGCAGCATCACCACTGTGCACCAAGAATGATGGGCTTCAGAGTTTGTCTTGGGGCTTTATCAACATGCTGACTATAAATAATAATGACCAGAAAAAAAGGATCTTGTGTTTGACCATAGGGTCTGACATAAAAAAAAGAAGATGTTTTCCTTCTCAAGTGTATCTTAAGACCACCTCCTGTATGATTATGAGGCATAATTAGAATCATGTCAGCTTTGATGTTAGATGCTAACTTAAAAGTAAGAGTTCAGTTCAGTTCTTTATGTCCTTGTAAATCCAGTCTATGGTCAGTCGTAACGCTTGCCACGAGTTCTACGAGTTATCTTCTGTGCGTGCCGTGCACAAGGCGAGTTATTATGGGTGAGGAGAACATTTTGTGGTTTTGGCTCTGATCTAAGCAAAACGTGGACCCACCCGCTAATTGCTAATTACAAGTCCATGCCCAGTGGTGGCTTGACTTTTTCTGTCAGGGGCTTCTCCCCTCTCAGCATGAAAGAACGCCTGTAACCCAATCCAGGCCTTGAGGTTTAGCTGCAGCTTCTGCATCTCGATGAAAGAAAGCAGTGATGGAAGTTTAACTAATCTCAGCCCTAACACCACCGTGTATTCTTTTGTGTTTCATTTAGAGGCCAAATAACCATAGATGATTTAATTGTATCTTATTGTTGTTCTCAAATAGAATTAATTATTTAACAGTACTTGGCAAAGGAATCCTATGAACACTCTTTGTCTGAGAAATTGTATTGCTGATAACCACAGTGAAACATTAGATTGGCTCATATATGACTGCACAAGTATCTGGATGAAGGAGCTGTTCCTTTTTTTATTATTACTAACCAGATGTAAATGGGTTAAGGCAGAAACAAGAAAACAAGAGTGGGACATGTGTATAATGATATTTTGCAAACTTGTGTTGACGAAAGGTCATTTTTATTCTCTCACTTAATAAATACAATAATAAAGAAATGACTTTAGTTGATGTTTTCCTCTGAAATGCTTAATAAGCCAAACGCATGAGTGAAAGAACGTATATGGCATGGGGAAAATACTGAGGCAACAAAAAAAAAACTTTTTCTGTGCATCATTCTGGCTTTTTACCAAAGCTGCTTCTGATTATCCTGTGACACAAACAACGTCTTAAGTAAATCCATTGCACAGGACTGCTAAAACATGGGAGTCGTCTAGTCAGAGTCTCCAAAGACTCAACTCCCTCTGCCCATAAATTCTGCATAAGACTATTGGATATGAAGCTGGGTCTGCTCCACAAAACCAAATATTTTCTTGAACAGGCTTTAGATCAGTGTCAGAACTTCACCCTGACAGGAGAAATGCAAAGAACTATGAGTGGCTAGTACAGGAAACTTGACCACCAAGTCTTTTTCCTCTTGTGTGATTCTATTTTGATTCCTCACCACAAAACATGATTGGCTAAAATGCAAGTCCCATTTTAAGAATGCGCACTGTATTTGTTTAGATAATATTTTTATAGTGGACTTTTCACTTGCCTGTTGGGCATCAGGATTTGTGGTGAGTTGAGTTGCCCTGGAAGGCACCCCATTATTGTTCATTTAATCATCAGTTCAGATGAAACACTGTGCTGTAGCATTTTTGCTTGATTGCATTATCACAAAGAATAAGAATGTGTAATAGATCAGCAAATGGTTTAAGCACTGCATTGGAAGACATTTCCTTCTTCTTTTCAGCAGACCAAGGGTTGATCGCTCTGACATCATCCGTTGTATAAAGTCCTGTCAACCCAATGATATCACCTGTGTGCTGGACCCTGTTCACTCTGTCTCACACACTGTCATCTCTCTGCCAACATATAGAGAGTTCACTAAACCAGAAGGTACACTATTTCAAATACTTTTATGTGAATTATATCATTCTTTATCACCAAAAAACATTGACTTTCAGGTTGAGACACAAGGATTTCATTCCATTTTTAGTGCCTGTTAAAAAAAAATATTTTAATTTTTATTTCTCTTGCCAGAAATTGTTTTCCTGAGATCCATAACCCCATCCCACTATCCACATATGGATACCCCAGAGATCGTCTATGACATTCAAGAGGGAAACATCCAGAACTCGTTTGACATCATTAAACGTTTTGAACATGGCATGATTGTGGGTAAGTGGCACTCTGGCATCTGCTTAACAATGCCCAATGATCACAGGCTGAACCCTGGGGCCCAGTTCTCTGGAAATTTAATTTGTCTCAAGTGGTTTTCTGACCTAATTTTGCATTACGAAAGATTCTCCTGCCTTTTTTTTTTTTTAAACAAACCAATTGCATATGTGTCTCTGTGTGGGAGAGAGGGACAAGAAGACTGAGAGGCTTGGAAACAGCATGTAGATGCTTATTCCACTTAGGTGATCGTGACACCACTCTTCCAGCACTGGTTCAGTTGATGATAGGCCTTAAAAGTCTCTTGCATCTTTTGTGGTCACTTCAGCTTTTACATGGCCCCTCTAGAGAAAATCTGTTCATGTTCTATTCATCCATTTAGATGAATGAGGCACTTTTTTCACTCACTAAGTTCATGGACATTTTTTTTCTCTTGTGGCAGAGCTGACTTCACTTGACTCTGTGACTGCTAGCTTTGTTTATTCATGTCTGCTTAGAAATATCCCAAAACCATCTTCAGGGACCAAAATGTTATTGTTGTAATGTCTTCCTGAACTGGATGATAGGAGGGTTAACAAAACTAGGCACACTGAGGAAAACGTGTGTGAGACTGACAAGTAAAAATGCAGAAGACATCGACACTTGATCTTCTATTATATGCGTGAATATTTGTTACAAGAAGGTCACATGAATTTCTGGTTAAAGCTTTCACAATAATGGTTTATGATAGTACATCAAGGAAGGCTCTCAAAAAAGTATAACCTGCCCATGCATATGTACATTCATTGTGTCAATCTGGTCAGTAATAACAGTTTTGCCTTTTAATTGATGAGGTACCCCATTATTAAACGATAGTGACCGATATCTTTAAATGCCCCAAATTAGAAGGTAAATGTTTGATGCTGTTGGGAGAGTCAAACAAAACATTGCACGTAATTGCAAGTAATTCAGACAGCAGGCAGCCATAGTTCTGTGGAATGCTAATATCATGTCATGATGTGTGACTCATGCAGTTGCTCATTGTCTAGCTTGGCGCATAAGCCACAAAGTTGGCCACCACATAAAAACCTCATCTGCCTTTCTTGTGAAGATCCCCATTTTCCCACATGCAGAGTTTCACCATTAATGCAAAGGAAGCTGTGGCTCTTTCTTACAACAAGGACCTACAATGGCTTAGACAAAGACAGATGCATCACAAGTCTGAGTATGCCGACAATGGATAAATTATGAAAAAAGCATATGAAATAAATTTGCCAGTGTTCACAAAAAGTCTTAAAAGCCATTTTGTCAAAAAAAAAAAAAAAAAATGTATCCCATATCCTTCAGTTGTTTAAGATAACTGAGATTATGAAATTATTTTCTTCAGTTCTCCATTAGTTTTCACTTCCTGCAGTGGCACATTATTACAGTCAATTAGAATTTCCTTATTGGAAATATCTGGTCACAAATAGATGTGGATAAGAAATGTCCTTTTCGTTTTTGTTTGGAGTTTTCTTCCGCCACGCAACACACATGAAAAGAGAGAGCATCAGTTTCTTCTCACATACATCACTGTCTGAACTGTGGAAGGTTTCTCATGGCTCTCACATCTCATACTCTCACATCTGAGTGAAAACACTGCCGGCATGAACAGTTAGAACAAACAAACTGCAAAACCTTGCTGAGGCATCAGAATTAATGCCTCTTTTCAAGTGAGGAATGAGATGATGTAAACATTAAGCTAGCACTTTCAGTTTTGACTGTTTGTTTTGAACACCATTAGTTTACTTTTATGGCCCCTCATTCTCTTATAAACTGTCTGTACATTACATCCTCTAAGGTATGTATGAACAAAATGTTTTCCATCTTGGATGAGGCTATTTAATAACCGTATGTTGGATGAAGATAGTAGGGACGTGTGAGACTTTCCATGCACACCTTTACTTAACAGTCCCCTCTGATATTATCTAATAAAGTACTGTTACATCAGACCTTTTCTTCTGCACATGTGCTCATATCACACTTTGGCAGGATCCACCAGTGACATAACCATAGCAAAAATTTAGGCGTAGAGAAAACCGCACACTTTTGAGTCCCCCCGACTGCCATGGATTTAGGGAATCGGCCAACATCCGAAAGAACGATTGCTGAAAAAATGAAAGCAGTCGTCTCTTTGCGTAAGGGGATCCAGCTTGGCTGTTCTCAGGCTGAATTTTTTTTTATTGAGATTAAAAGCATGAATAGATAATATGATTAGATAATCAAGATAAATAAATGAAAATAAAATTTCTGAACACTTGACAGGGATATGCACCTGTGGTATGATTCAGCTTCAAATAATGAAATAACTTTGTATTGGAATGGCATCATGGTGGGAAGTGACTCAACAGACAGGTTGTCTGTGCTACTGTCCTTCACACAAACCAAAGGAATTTAATGTAACCGTGTTAGGCTTTCTGAATGGATTTTGTGTGTGTGTGTGTGTGTGTGTGTTTATAATTTCTTCGGTCTATCATTGACTGCTACCACTTATTAAAGTAACACACAAAATAAATAAATTACAACCTGTTTTGTGTGCTCTCTGAAAGAAAAGTATATAAGCGTTTCCAACTGGCATGAGATCCATAATGATGAGTAAATTATGTACAACTAAGGGGTCAGGAAATTTTGCTATATATAAGCCAGCTTGTCTTACATTAGTAAATCCTACCTTGTCACACTATTCTCAGGCTGACTTCTAGTGGAAACTCTGCTTTCACAAAGAAAAGCTGATTCTATTTTGGTTATTGTAAAAGCAATAGGTTCACTAAGGCTAGGAAAGACTATGCTGACACACAAGTCTTTTGGATTCAACACATCAGGGATTGAATCACAAAATGGCATCATTAGGTATACGAGAAATATTGCCAGCTTCATGAAGACTCCTGTGTCTGTCAGAGTAAGGATTACTATAAATAATTAAAACTTGGGTGTTTCTACTCTGGTAGTCCACAGCCTCCACAGACAGATATCATTCACTGACTGAGCTCAGTCAGGGAGCCAGGGCATCCATCTCAGCAGATTTATTTTCTGCGACCATTCAGAAAGGGAATATCAGGTTTATGATTGAAAATATGTGATTTTATAATTTGTAATAAAACATTTTCAGTAATTGCAGTTCTGCATGATTATGGTTATAACACTGGCCATTAGAAGTCTGGGTTGTAGGGTTACTTGAGAAGGGGACAATAACCAAACTACAGTATCATCTTACTGACAACAAATTGTATTTTCCATTCATGTTTCAATCTCAATCAGTGGAGCATGTGTTGTAGAATTTAATGTGTAGTTTGAACACTAAAAATAACTTTCATTTTGTGCATTTGCACATGGTGATTTATTGTTAATTGAGCTTGAGAAATCAACCATGCAACTAGCATTTTAGACAGAGTAGGCAAGGCAAAAGCTATGTTCCCTTTACAGTTGCTGAAGGGTGTTTGTATAAGACGGCCACACTGCCCATAGCACGCCTACCCAGGCATTTTGTACCCTCTGTGGTGGCCCATTGGGGAAAGCTTACTGGACTTTCTATTGTAGACTGAACCATGGTATTTGCCATTTGGGCTTTTTCCAATGCCCTTTAGTGTATAACTTGTTGGCTAGCATGTCATTATCCAATACTGCGGTTAGGCAACTCATACTTTGCATTTGTCCTTAGTGTTAAACCTGCTCATTACAGATCCTGTCATATACTTCTTACCCAAGCTAGTGTAACCATAAAACCATAAATTGTACTGTTTACATGTAAACCTTCACTAGCGAAGCCTTTATAGCCACCAGGATTGACAAATGCGTACTGCCATTCACCTGATTTTTCTTCGTGGAAAATGCTTTGTTTACTTTCCCAATGCTGCTCTGGATTGAGAAGGAAAATACAGGTTCATGAAAAATGACTGAAGAAAAAAAAATTGTGACCTTGAATTAACTGGTCTTAATTTTTGTAAAAAACAAAACAAACAAAAAAAACCCTCATATTTATTAATATTATCAATTGGACCAACCATTTTGGCATTTTCTGAACACTTATCATCCATTGAGCATAAGAAGATATTCAATATTGCAGCAAGCACAACAAATAAAACGCAATGCCAACAGCATCTAGTCTGGTCCTTCTTGTTACTAATTTGTATGTCTTGAATATACTCAAAAAACATGAAGGAAGAAATTTAGAAGAACTCTTTTAGAATATTTAAATATTACAATATATAATAATATATATTTTATAAATATTTAGAAGAAAAAATATTTCATACATTTGACATTGGTATGACCTTGACCCTGTTGGAATCAATTCCAAAACCTGATCAGTTCATCTGCTTGTTACAATAATAATTCAGTCTAAATTCTACAAACAATGAACCACTTTTTCTTGAGTTCTTGCTATTGTGAATCTAGGATGGACACATTAATGTATGGACAGATACCACAAAAACATAAGGCCTCCACCCCCTAGTGGTGGAGGGATAATAAAACGTCACTGTGACGATATGCACCAAAGTTGCACATGTTACTGATGCGTGGCAGGAAAGAGAATCACTTGAGAACTTACTACTCTGCCAGCACTAAGAGATCATTTCAAAACATTAAGCATGTAGTTTACAGTATATCTACAGTCTCACCGTTTGATCTTTTGTTGCAGTTTGATTTGATCAAGCAAAACATTCTTAAAGGTTTTGAGGTTTGTTTTGGTCACTTTGGCCATCTTCTATCTTTCTGATATTGTTTTTGTTGGTATAAAGTTGTGTTATGACACTTTTCAGGATAACTTGTAAGAACAAATTAGAACATTATCGCAACTGACTTTGTAGCTTAGTGTATTTCTGGTATATCAGAATCATGATGGTGATGATATGACATGGCTTACTAAGTGAGGCTTAAAGTGGAAATTTTAGCGTTGTATCTGCAGATTAGCTACTGTCATATCCACTTAACTTGAATCTTCTAGTCCATAGGAGAAAGGTCTGTCAAAATAAAATATGATTGAGTTTTTGTTTGTTTGTCTGTTTTTACATAGCCACTTTAATAAGCAGCAATATATATTTTTCATAGATACAGTATTATACTGTTCATTTGAGACTCTACAATAATTCTATTACAGTACC
>JANDJT010000041.1:8117789-8118913 GCA_024331685.1 Stegophilus panzeri | reverse complement strand
GGGGGGGGGGGGGGGGGGGGGGGGGGGGGTGGGGGGGCTGAGGATAATACATGCAAACCTCACAAAGATATTTATGAAAACATATGGTCATAATACTATAACTGAGTAATGTAAAGTTGTGTATTTTTCCCCTCTTAAAGTGTTTTTTTTATGTTTGACTGGTCATGTCATCACTCTCATATGGCAGGGGCACGTAGGAACTAAATATTGTCAAATCAGTTGTCTTGAATTTGTGCATCAGTACATAAGTATCATAACACAACCTTAGGTAAACAAAAATCGTTGTTCCTTGAATTATGTATTATGTTAATCTGACAGCAAAACTGACAAAACATTGTGTGACACTTGATGCCTATTGAAATAAGCCTTATAAACCTTGACAATTGTTTACATAGTTTCATTCATTCATTGTTTCATTCACTCATTCACTGAATTATTATTATTCAATAACAGTATTCTTAACACAGTGAATGCTATAATAGTTAAATGAGACTCATAAATGTCTTATCAGGTTAAAAAGGCCTTACATTGTATCACCATCATCATCGATAATGACAGTATAGTGCTTATTTGCAAAAGAGTTACTTGTATCTTCTTTATGTTTGACTTTACTTTGTTCTTCTCAGGTGTTGTCAGACAGGTGAAGCCCCTGGTTGGACCTTTGAACACAGTTCTGAAGCTAGCCATGAATTATGTCACAAATGGAGTCATCTCTCATCGGAACATCATCAAAGTTCACATCTATGTCTCTGAATTCTGGTTTTAAATAGATTACACCTAGCTATCATTTAGATGTCTATTTTTGAGCCTTAACTATGCACTCTAAAATTGTCAAAATGCTTGCATGCCACAAGATAATACAGAGTATAATAATAATAGGTAAACCTTTATTTTGATAATCTAGTTTAGACTGTCTATAAACTGTCATGAAGCAGCATAACATATCTATATTTCAAAAGCATGTCATAAACAATAGCTATAGAGTCCACTGGATTCAGAGGGACTGGATCTGAAATTGTGTAAGAACTAGAGATGAGTTACTAATCAACAGATGATCTAAACATCATCAACCATATATTGGATTATCCAGATAAAATGAAAGCAAATGTGATAGTCTATACAGA
>JANDJT010000041.1:8102789-8112789 GCA_024331685.1 Stegophilus panzeri | reverse complement strand
AGTAGTGTGTCATAAGTCTCAAAGTATTGGACCTCTCTTCTCTGGTTATTACAAAATCAGGGGTCTAGACATAATCACAAACAGTAAAACTATCTATCTTGTGCACTTTTAAGTGATTACTTTTTGTGAATCTTACATACATACATACATTGTGTCTTGACATTTGATCAGCACCTTTATCTTCCTGAAGTCTTGTCATGTAAAGTATATAGTGTGATAGTGTAAATTTTGAGTGGTTTCTATTAAAACAATTTACAGAAGAATAGACTGATGCTTAAAATGCCTGTGAAATAAACACAAATGAAATACCTGTAAATACTAAAATGAATAAATAAATAAAATAAATGACATTCCTAAGTGATTGTCAGGAGGCAGATATAGACACAGATGCAAGTAAACATTGGCTTTATTTAACAAATGTGCAGGATAATCCAAAACATGAGACAAGATCATGGTCAAAAAACAGGCAATGATCAGGCGATGAATTAACAACTTGAACTAGACTAGACAAGACAGAATGAGATCAGAAAACCAGACAGACAATGACAATCGAAAGGCTCGGTATAGACTGGTATGAAACACAGAGCATATACTTCGCAATGAATGGTGGGTGTGAGAGTCCTTATATACTGTATGGCTGTGATTGGGCAATTCAGGAGAGTTCAGGTGTGTGTGATCAGTAAGCCAATGAACGTGAACATGACAGTCTCTGTGGTTTCTGGGTGCTGTAGACCATGGCAGCTATGTTTGTAGGCAGTATTGTGTTCTGGGTATTGTAATTGAACCCCCATGGGTCTGGTGAGTGCTGGGCTGTCCGGTGTCTATCTTGATGTTCTTCAATCCAGGCCGATATAAGATTGTGAATGTGAACCTGGCAAAGAACAGAGCCCAGCATGATTGGCATGAGTTTAATCTTTTGGCTGTTTCATATACTCAAAGTTTTTATGGTCCATGAAGATGGCGAATGGGTGAATTGCTCCATTGAACCAGCAACTGCAAGAAGCTCCCGGTTGCCGATGACATAATTGCGTTCTATTGGGGACAGCTTCCGGGAGAAGAAGGCCACTAGATGTAGCTTGGGCTTTTCCCCAAACCGCTGTGAGAGGACACTCTCCACCCCTGTCTCAGAGGCATCTACCTCCATTGTCAAAGGCTTTGAGGGATCACGGTGCTACAGAATGGGGAGTGAAGTCAATGTTGCCTTGAGGTGTTTTACTTACAATATTTTACTGTGACTTGGTTATGGCCTTGATAGTCGATACATGGGAGTAGACTGTCCCCTTTCTTCTCCATGAAATAGAAGCCGGTGGATGCTGGTGATGTCAAGGGGCAATGTATCCCTGTTGAAGAGCCTCCTTGATGTAATCACTCATGACTTGAGTTTCCTTGATTGGCAAAGGGTAAATATGGTTATGAAGTGGTGTGGCTCTGGCCAGAAGCTCAATGGGACAGTCATAGGGACAGTGTGATGGTAGTCCACTAGATTTGCCCTTGCTGAAAATCTCCTTGAATTCTTGGTATTCATGGGGAATTTCTACTTGGGACTGAGTCTCTGGGATTTCAATGGTTGTGGAGGCGATACAGATCAAAGGAACTTGGAGACACTTCTCATGACAATGCACTGACCAGCGTGTGATCTCCTCCTTCCCGGAAAATTGAAGGTCATGGGTCTGCATCCAGGAGAACCTGAGCACCATGGGGAACTTGGTAGTGACTGTGATGAGGACTGAGGTCTGTTCCTGGTGCATGGCGCTGACATGGAGGGTTATGGGTTTGGTGCAGTGGGTGATGGCCCCCCATATGGCTGTTCCATATGGGTTAGCTTGGCTTAGCCAAGTTGCATGGGTTCTGTGGGGTGGATTTCAGGAATCAGGATGGTTGTGGCTTTGATTCTTCCCTGGTTCCAAAGCATGACACAGAGATGAATAGACATGTCAGTAAGAGAATCGAGGGTGACTTGGTCATCCCACTAGGCCAGCTCAGCGAGGATATCGGTGTTGAGCCCTTGACAATACTCTGCCTTAAGAGCTGGTTCTTTCCAGCCGGTTCCAGCGGCTAATGTGGGAAGTTCAATGCATATTCAGTAGTGCTAAGGAGTCTCTCACCAATCTCCTTGACCTCAGGAGAGTGATCAAATACCTTCTGGAAGAGCTGAAGGAAGTGGTTGTATGAAGCCATGTGTATATAGTCTGCTTTGGACTATACAGATGTTGTCCATTCTAGCACTGACCATGCTAGTGTACTAGTCAGTAAGTTGACAAACTGGGCAGTCTTGGTGCACTCAGGAACTCCTTGGCCTGAGAAGTAGAGTGAACACTGGAGTAGGAAGCCTTTGCGATCCTGTGGGGTCGGCAGCATACTTCAGTGCTTTAGCTGGCCATATGTAATTTTACAGTGGTTTATCAGCCTTGCAATAGTAATGGAAATTATAATATTTCTCAATTCTGCCTGCTATTGTAGAGAAAGCAGGAGTAGAGAGCCCATTCTAGTTATACTCCGACAATATCACAGTTTTACTATAGATATAGTGGTATCAGTAGAAGAGTGATAAGACCACATAATATTAATGCTCTCTTTGCAACGTCTGAAAGTGAGCTGGCATCATTTGGCTCATGAAGCAGGTCTCCAAAAATAAATGATGACACCTTCTAAATGATTTCTATTTGTTCTTTCAGCAGTGGAAACAGTACATGAAGATGATGTTTTGCTTCATCAACAGGTACATCAGGGGGAATTTATGATTGTGGGAAAGTGGTGGTTCAACAGTTAAGGCACCAGCTTACTGATCAGAAGCTCAGGGGGTCAAGCCCCACCACCAAGTCACCACCGTTGGGCTCTTGATCAAAGCCCTTAACTCTCTATCCTCCTGGGCTGCTGTTTGATGGCTGACCATGCACTCTGACCCCAGCTTCCTAACATGCTGGGATATGGCAATGGGGTAATGTGTACGTGACAATTAAGGACTATTGTTTTTGAACAATGTGCAAAGTAATTTTTTAATGAGCTATGTCATGGAAAGAAGCAAACAAATATTATGGTGTGGCTGTTGGCTATTGGTATGCTATTGGCCAGGCAAGGGAACTAATAGCAGTATTGTTATGCCTTTTTTGTTCTATATATGTGCTCTACTGATGTCAGACCTCTATTTTAAAATAAGGACCCTAACACATGAGAATATTGATTTAGCCTTTCAGATCTTTTGTAACTATTCTTAATTCTCATGTCTAGAAGAAACCTCTGCAATTTCAATTAAACACAAGGTCTGTTTTTCAACATCTGTTTATTCATGTAGGCGAGTCCCCTAACACAATTCAGACTTTTTGGTATTTCTCAGATTCCAGGACAGTTCTTTTGGTATGCAGCCTTTTGTTCTGTGGCTGGAAAATCATGTATGCCTAAACTTCTAGCTCTTTTTGTTTCAGTAGAAAGAAACTCAGACCGGCCCCTTTTCACCACAACTGAGTGCAGGCTGGTTTTGTCTCACAGACTGTACAAGTTGATGACATCCTGAGGGATGCCTCATAGCATGGTTAAGTGATTATGTAAGTACTAACCATAAACTTAGATATACCAAGATATATGCAGTTTAGCTATTAAGCCTTCTCAATAATATTCTTCTGTATCTGATGAAAGCTGTATGATCTACAGCCTATGAAAACAACATTTAAATTCTTGGTGCCAGACATTTAGGTCTTTTGTCAGGTCCAACAAGCAGTAATATTTAAGACATAATGCCAGATCATGTCTGGATAGGGTGGATCAAGACACAAACACAGGCCTGGATTCTTATAGTTTGAAGTCCTTTTTATATAAACTCGTTAAAAATCGGGAACCGTCCTCCCCAAGGCATCCATTGACCGTAGACCAAAGAGAAGCACACCCTTGTACTCCCCAAATTGGCAACATTGTTTTTTTTGTTCTTCTTCCTTTTTTTAACTACAGAGGCAACAAACAATTCCTTTTTATGTACATAATTTAGTAATAAAACACAACACATTATTTAATTTTGTAGTTAGTGCATTCTTTGGATTTTCTATTGCATAGTTACTTGGTTATTAAGGAACCTTATTTTAAGTGTTATCATATAGCTTTAGAAAATACCACCCCTTTTATTACTTGTTCTAGGACAGAGGATGCAAATATCTAATTTTGGCCTGTAAGACTGTTGGTTTTCTTAACACATTTTCTTATATTTACTTCTTTAATCTTTGTGTCAAAGGAGATAAATGTGACATGCTTTTAAGAGATATGGCTTCATTCCATTTCTCTGCCTAAAGCAGTTTAGATCAACCTTCTGTTAATAACACATTAAATTTTGCTGTGGTTGGGCTTTCTTCAAATACTTAGTAGATGCACACAAATTCCGTTCCCCACCTCACCTCTCCCTGGTCTGGCTCAAGGAACCACATGCCAGGGTCACTCCCCTCACACCAAGCCAAACCAGACCCATAATTTTGCTTTTGTTTCTGACATGGCCAAATTATAAAGCCCTAAGCACCACTGGAAATGTTAAGAGAAATGGGAACAAAGAAATGGAAAGGCATTTCAGGGTGTTAGACAAAAGTAAATAATGAGTAAGAAAATGACATCGTTTAGCATTCAAAGGTATTTCTAAATATAGATTTTATCATTGATTTTAACTGTGTTTAATTCTATTACCCAGTTTATGCTTTTTTTACTGATGTGATTTCTGATATCAGCAACAGCAGTCTCAGCTCACAAACGCTGTCATAATACAAGTAAGTGGACCCTCACCTTTTCATCCTGGTCAGGGTTGCAGTGTATCTGGAGCCTACTCCAGGAACACTTGGTATAAGGCAGCAATACACTCTGGATACAATGCCAGTCATTAACATCGTGTGGCTAATTTAGCATAGCCAATCTACCTACTGGCATGTCTTTTCATTGGAAGAAAAAAGAAATATTCAACAGCTGTAATTAAACAATAAATGTCAAGTAAATTCATCTACAGTGTAAATAATTTATTTCTTTTCTGCAGAATACTGTGTTTAGATCTGTGTAATTGTTGGTTAATTGTGTGCATTGTCAGATGGTGTGATCCAAAAGTTCTCCAAGGAGATCACATGATCTTGACATGGGGATATACTACAATTCAGTCAGCAGCAGCTGCCAGGATTTAGCTTCAGGTGATGAGCTGCCATCCATGGCAAGATGTCCATCAGACTTACTGAGATCTGTGCAGAAACAGATCTGAGGTAGGAAAGGAGAGCACAAGTTGAGCATCAGCATAAGTAATTTAAATTGAATGTTAATTATAGGAACAATGCAAGCACATTTGACATTTGACTGCATGAAGTTCTGTTATGTGCTGTGCTTTTTTGTATATGCACATCTAACCCTAAGTCTCATTAATACAAAATAAGATTTTACATAGTCACTTTACCACCACACATAAACGTTACTGTATGGTTTTAATTGTTAACTTTTAAATCGATATGAAGTACATCAATTTTGCAAATCATTTATCATTATTATTACATAATGGCCAATAACACCTAATAATTCCAACCAGAAATAATACCCCCATGGGTTTATGCATTTACATCAGCCTTCATAAAGACTTAGCTGCCAAAAAACTTGCCTGCACACATACAAAACATACACTTGACTGAGAAACGAAAAGAGGGTGAAGCAAGAAATCCTTACCAAAAAAAACTGATCTTTAAAAACATTTCCTAATACAATAGCCTTAGGCCATAAAACCAATACCAAATAAAGAAATACTGAAAACTCAAGCATATAGAAAAACAAAAAACAAACAAATAAAATAAATAAAGGTACAACATAATAGATAAAACATGCCCCCTAAATTAGTACACAATAAGTTCAAGTAAACATTGCTTCTTTTATCTAGTTTTGCACTTGCAAAATAATAAAATGGAACTCAATAAAGTATGTGGGTTTTAGCCACATATTTACATGAATTGGTTTAGTACAGAACTTAAAGCATTTAAGTATTTCTTATAGTTTACGTTTTTGAGTAAAATTACAGATTTGTTTTTATCATATTTACTGAAACACTGAATCATTTTCTTATGTGTCCACATATCTAGTCCTTCTGGTCAGAAGTCTTGAACAAGATACAGTATCTGGGATCCCCAGTTTTAGTATCCCACAGCTGTTCCTCCATCCCAGTACTCTGTGAACTTTCATCACTTCAAATATTCTGACAGCTTCAAACATTTTGTATTAAAATAGCTAAAAAGATATATACATATACTGTAGCTAAAACCAAAGGACAGAGCTAAAAAATCCTCTCTGCACTGGCTTAGACTTTTAACAGACCATTCACGATTATAAAAATCTATGGCAGCTCTCAGAAAGAGAAACAAATCATACCTAGACACCTGCTCCCCCTCAACAGTGTTTCAGCAGTGCCATTGTCTGTCTCTTGGCAATACAATATGTGAGGGCATAATACGCTTTTTTTGCAATCCATTAGTGTAGAAGTGTTCAGCTCACTAGTGGCATTGCATACCTCTAAGTCAAAGAAAACAGATGTTATCTCCAGTTTGACAGAAATGCCACTGATGGAATTACATCTGTGTTTTATTTATTTTCCCCTGCCAGAAAAAATTGAGCTTTTAAAATAAGCTATAATTGGTGGACTCTACTGCCCAAAGGAATGATTACATAGTTCTGGTTGCTTACAGTTTGTTACTGTTTGTAACAATTTGTAAATTTGACAAACTATTTATCATTCATTCATTTATTCATCTTCATTAACTACTTTATTATGGTCAGGGTTACAATGGGTTCAAAGCCAATCCAGGGGACCCTGGGCATGAGGTGGGAGAATTCACCCTGGATGGAGCCCCGGTTCATCATAGGGCACTATTCACAAACTCATTAACACCTAGGGGGCAATTTAGCATAGCCTATCCACCTTTCTGCATGCTTTTGGACTGTGGGAGAAAACTAGAGACCCCAGAGGAAACCCATGCAAACTCAGGGTTTTTCTGTGAGATGTCCCCATAAACCTTAGACCAAATGTTTAGGGTAATACTTTATGTTCCCAGAACACAGCTAAGTAACTGTGTGTCCTCAGCATTTTGGTGGTGCATTGTCTGGATAGAAAAACAGAACAGCTAATATCTTTCGAATGAAACAATCCAAGTCACTACCACACATATTATGTATGAGATATAATATACCCATTCTGTTCTATTATTATGGCCATGTAAACAGACTTTTGCAGTATATTCTGTGCCAGGAATTTTGATCAAGTGTGTAAGTTGAGAAAATTGTTGAAGCATTAATCATACATTCTGACAGCTGACAAGAATGGATGGTTTCCCTTAATGGGCTCTAATGACATCTATACTGACAGATAAACTGCTATCCATTTATTTGGGAATGTGGTAATCATCCATTAAATATTTAAATTATTATATTTCACATCCTAAATAATAACTTTTTTGGAACACTAAATCAGCTTATGGTCATATCTAAACAGGTCAGTTAAACTTAATACAGGCAGTTTATTTTTCTGGCTTTAACACATCCTATAAATTAATGTTTATACATTAACCATATATAACCCGACCAAATGAACTTGGGTTAACAATGGAACTCACTGGAGTATAGTTCTTGAGGTCTCCCTATGTTTTGTTGTCAAGATGATAACATGATCTGAAAGATATTTAAATGTGGTGACCTTTAGAAATAAAGTTAAGGAATACTTCTTCTTGAGGTACACCAAGTAGGCATACTTTTGGTTTTCAGGAATGTGAAAACCTCAGGAGTTGGAGCATTTACCTCATACAAACAACGAGGAACAACTACAGACAAAACAAATTAGTATTGTAACATAAGAGCCAAAGCGCAAGACAATCCTGCTCTGGTCTGTTTGGCCATCCAGCCCACCACTTTTTCCTCCATTTTGTTCCTACATTTTCACGTTTCTTTTTTTTTTTATTTAAAGATCCACACCAAGCACTCAGTGTGCTTAGCATAGGTGATACCAAGCATAGGAAGTGATCAATTTATACACATTAAAAGTGAGCAGGTGGGAATTTCATCAGCTTAAGAATACCTATGGAGGGATGAGTTTCAATGTGAGAGGGTATCATTTAGACTGTAGTGCATGTAGTTTTTTTGGGGTTTTTTTTTGCTTTATTTACCTTTTTTGGTTATGTTTCAGACAACATAAGTAAACAAAATACATTTTCCAGTTCCAATTATTTTAGATCAATGAGTTAAATTTTGTAGACATAAACAAGTTTTAATTTAATAGAACCATGACCATTAATTTTATTAAACCAAGACAGACATTTGCCACAAGAGACATTACTTTGGGATACCATCTTTATTAGCTGATCCAAGGGCCACTGAAGCAATAGTAACCATCATAATGTTCTGGTTTGAACTGTGTGTATGAACCTAAATCCAGGAATCCTAAATCCCTTCCCATGATAAAATCACTGTAGCACACGGCTTATTGCTTTTTTTTTTTTTTTTTTTTTTTATAAAATGGCGACAAAACCAATATGATAAAATCCAGTGTTTGATAATTATTATTATTATTATGATATATAAAAAGTATTATAAGTAATATTCACAATAACCAATTTGTCTGCCACACAATGTAATCTATTAACAGTAAACTTTGGTTGCTAAGCAACACAACAGGCAACAAAAAGCAGCCTGGGAATTTGCTGTCAAGCAAAAAACATAATCTGTTCATTTTTTTTGTTTGTGTTAAGCTAATATGTAAAGCGATGAAAAAAATGTTTCTAATTGTTTTCCTTTCCATGTTTGTGTGTACAGAAAGCAAAAATTCAAAGTTGAATTAACATAATGAGTAGTCTAGAAGAAAATGATCAAATTTACATGTTTATTTTACCCAATTACATTCAAAGTTGATGACCATTTTTTTTAAAACACAGATTTAGAATAAACTTTTCTAAACATTTGTGCACTGTGTCTGACTGGTTAAGGTTTGGAAATGGTCAAACCTGCAGCGCTGTGGAACTCTCGCATAAGCATTGAAACCCCAAGGTTAACAAAAATATTTTGGTCTTTAGTTAGTTCGTTTAGCTAGTTCACAGCAAATAACATGTAAGCATGACGAAGCACCTGCTCCCTGCTCACTCCACTTTGATTTTTCTATCGCTTTGCCACTGTCCTCATCACCACCTGCAGACTGCTTAAATAAATCCATTATTTTAGCACACTTTGAGGAGTCAGCCAGCAAAGTCTTTTTCTTTTTTTGGCGCACATTCACCTTCTCCTAGATACTTCCAACGACTGCTAGATACTAACTGCCTGAGTGCTAGATACTTCCAACGAGTGCTAGATACTAACTGCCTGAGTGCTAGATACTTCCAATGAGTGCTAGATACTAACTGCCCGAGTGCTAGATACTTCCAACGAGTGCTAGATATTAACTGCCCGAGTGCTAGATACTTTCAGTGAGTGCTAGATACTAACTGCCCGAGTGCTAGATACTTTCAGTGAGTGCTAGATACTAACTGCCCGAGTGCTAGATATTTCCAATGAGTGCTAGATATTAACTGCCCGAGTGCTAGATACTTTCAGTGAGTGCTAGATACTTTCAACGAGTGCTAGATACAAACTCCCTGAGTGCTAGATACTTTCAGCGAGTGCTAGATACTAACTGCCTGAGTGCTAGATACTTCCAACGAGTGCTAGATACTAACTGCCTGAGTGCTAGATACTTTCAGTGAGTGCTAGATACTAACTGCCTGAGTGCTAGATACTTTCAGTGAGTGCTAGATACTAACTGCATGAGTGCTAAATACTTTCAACGAGTGCTAGATACTAACTGCCTGAGTGCTAGATACTTTCAGTGAGTGCTAGATACTAACTGCCCGAGTGCTAGATACTTTCAGTGAGTGCTAGATACTAACTGCCCGAGTGCTAGATACTTCCAATGAGTGCTAGATACTAACTGCTGGAGTGCTAGATACTTCCAACAAGTGCTAGATACTTTCAGTGAGTGCTAGATACTAACTGC